>JAWDGP010001332.1:85000-583004 GCA_033675545.1 Elysia crispata
CTTTCTATTTTTCTTGTTTATCCTTTTTCTTCTTTTAGATCTTTCCCCCTTTTATTTCTCCTACTTTTACTAAACTTTCTGTTTTTCTTTCACATCAGGATTTCCTTCTCCTACTCCTCTTCCTTAAAAATATAGAATATAAAATAAAGAAGAAACATTCATCTATTGACTGCCGAAGCTAACTTTAAATGGGATTTTTATTCGATTTTTTCAATGAAAGGGGGAGGGAGGGGGGGGGGGGGCAGGGAGAGAGAGAGAGAGAGAGAGAGAGAGAGAGAGAGAGAGAGAGAGAGAGAGAGAGAGAGAGAGAGAGAGAGAGAATGTAGAACAAGACAGGTGCCACTATGCTCGTGTAACAAAAGTAACTCTTCTCCTCCACTATCTAGATCTATTGATTTATTTCCTTTGCCCATGTCTTAACTATCTGCTACATGACCAGTGTTTTCCATCTGTATCCGGCCTAAACCAGTCATTACACATCGGCTGGCTTCCCAGTATTTTGGGCATGAATGTTTCATCAACATCTGTACCTGCTGGTCTCCGGCCCGCTAATTTTCATGTTTCTCGGACTCTCGAATACACCTACTTTTTTTTTTTACTCCTACTTTTTCGTCTTCAACAGCATTGTATGCGAGCTTTCCATGTCCGTGCCTCTCTGAGAAAGGCTTGAGGAACCTTAACCTACTATTTAAAACTATGTAGAGCTACCGGTGCTTTATACCACTTAGTCTGCTGTTCGTCGATGCAGATTAAAGCTGTGGTCCGATCATGAATAAGACCTCATCCAGATGTAATGGTATATTACAACACTGTAATACTTGTCTAACGGTTAATTTAGGATCTGAATATTAAAGTTATTATTCCTTCCCATTTTAAAGAATATGACTATAAAGATTGATTTTTAACTGTGATCTATTTATGGATAAATCTAAAAGGTTGTTGTACAAAGGATGACCCAGACCTATTTAGTACACCAAAAATTTAATGAAGTTTTCGCCAAGGAATGGTAAGGCCTCGACTTCATTCACTTATGGTGATATGAAACTAGTATTTGAATAGACTTAGGGAGAAGAGATAATGAGCACGTTAGCCTGGATGAATATACAGGAACTACTTTACAAGACTACTTACTTGCATCCAGAATATACTCTCTCTCTCTCTCTCTCTCTCTCTCTCTCTCTCTCTCTCTCTCTCTCTCTCTCTCTCTCTCTCTCTCTCTCTCTCTCTCTCTCGCTCTGGGTCTAAAAGGAAATAGGCACACAGCTTTAGAACTACGGGACAAAAAAAGAAACAACATAACTATAGATCTAATATAATTATAAGTTGTTTTATTTCTTTTTTGTCCCGCAGTTATAAGCTGTGTGCCATTTTCCTTTTAGACCATGTATTACACTATTTATAGACACACACGTGTCCTTTTGGATCCTTTATAATTACCAAGTTATCCTCCAAAAAGTGTGTTGTTTTTGCTTTCTATTTGGATTCTCTCTCTCTCTCTCTCTCTCTCTCTCTCTCTCTCTCTCTCTCTCTCTCTCTCTCTCTCTCTCTCTCTCTCTCTCTCTCTCTCTCTCTCTCTATTTTTCTATCTATCTATCTATCTATCTATCTATCTATCTATCTATCTATCTATCTATCTATCTATCTATCTGTCTGTGACAATTGTATACAAAAAATTCAAATGCTTCTGCGGCTATTTTGACATATTGACATTGTTTGGGGTTTTCTTCTGTGCGTGTGTGTTACTGAAGGAAGATTAGACAAATTACAAACAATTATTCACGTCTTTTCTCTCACATTAAATTTTCATCTCAATGCAAACATGTACGAAAGTTCTTTTTTTTTTTTTTTTTTTTTTGGGGGGGGGGGGGGGGGGGTTTAATTTTTTTTTTTTTTTTTTTTTTTTTTCGTTTTTTTATGTTTTTATTTCAAATGGATAAAGAATGGAACGCGCACAAGAAGCTCAAGACAAAATAATTCAGAGAGCTCAAAAAAAAAAAAAAGCTATGGTATAAAATTACTTTATTGAAGAACTAAAAATGAAGAAATGGGTCAACATGCACCCGGTTCTCTCAATTACGCTCGACTCAGCATCAAATTAAAATAGGGAAAAAAACAGCTTTAAATAAAAGTTATACATACTTAATATTTTAAACAGACCTGTTTAAAGTTTCTCAAAAATAAAAAAGAAGGCCGGTTTGCTTTCACAATCATAATTAGAATGAAATTAGCAACGTTTGATGTCCTTGGTGGTGAAAGACAAAGAAAAATCATGCAATCTTTTATATCTGCCGTATATATACTTTATGCTGAAATTGTTATTAAGGGCACAAGCCGAAACGAATGTAAAATAAGAGCATCTTAATTTGTATGTTGTTTTAGTTTTTCAAGGACTTAATTACATCCAAAATAATTATCGTCTTTACCCTGCAATTTCAGTATACGCGTATATTTACATTTTTTTCAACCTACCTTCATTTTATTATCCTCATTGAATAATGTAGATCTAGCGATAAATATAATAAAAAAAAAAAAGTAATGGGCCTGAATTTATAAAGGCTTATCTATGTTGCAAGCAAAGGGGCAGATTTTATGGGATGAGACAAAGTGAAGTGCTGTATTAAAATTGTATTCTGAGGAGAGAGGGAAGTTTACAAAATGTTCATTATAGGAGATGGAATATGGGAAGGAATGGGTGGGTTAAAATAAAATATTTTTTTACGATTACAATGCATGAAGGAGCAGATTTATAATTATCAGAACGTGCAGTATGTTAAATGAGAATAATCAAGTTGGGATTAAGTTGCGATGCTTTAATTAATATTAGAATATTGAACAAAACATTATCAGATATCAGGACAAATTTTAACTCTACTTCCTTTCTCCTGTAGGCGATGAGGTAGCGGGGGTGGGTTAACGAGCTCTACTTTGCTGTTTATATTTTTTATACAGTCGAGCGGGTAGGGATCATCTCATACTGTTAAAAATACCTAAGATCTGATCAGTTGGTACAGTTATAAATGAGGGATTTTAAATCAATGGTGTTTTTAAAGGTTCAAAACCATATCATTCACAGCTCAAAATTTAAAATTAATCAGACGCACATGAGAAAGAGACAGAGAGAAAGACAGAGAAAGTGTGTGTGTGTGTGTGTGTGAGAGAGAGAGAGAGAGAGAGAGAGAGAGAGAGAGGGGGGGGGGGGGGGATGTTATATTCCTAGCAGGGAGAGAAGAAAGGGAACAAAATGAAGGGAGACGAACAAGAGTGAGCAGAACGAATTGGTACAAGGGGTGCGCAATCATGGTGTCGATAGAGCAGATTACATAGGCACAAAAAGGGAGAAAGCCGTGCAGGTCAACAGGTCTTGTGGGTGTGATCGCAAGCCAAAATAGAAAAAAAAAAAGAAATATCAAAAACCAGTCTAGTCAAAATTGTTGGATTGATGGTTAGAAAAAGATATATATACTGAGAGAGAGAGAGAGAGAGAGAGAGAGAGAGAGAGAGAGAGAGAGAGATATTATACAAACCAACAAATAAAACAGACTGATTGAAAGTAGACAAAACAAAAAGGAGGAAGGAAAGAAGCATACTTTTTTCAATAATTCCGTCTATATAATTATGAAATAAATCAATCGTTATCTTTGTGTTTCTTGCATTGTTGTAGATAATCAAGACACGATTCATTCAATGCTTGGATCCTAATTTTTTTTTAACTTTACAGTTTCTTCGGCTGATGCAAAAAATCCTCAAACTGTATCCTCAAAGTTTTAAAACGCCATGGATGGCAACTTTTGAGGGTGAGAAGAAGAAGAAGAAGAAGAAGAAGAAGAAGAAGAAGAAGAAGAAGAAGAAGAAGAAGAAGAAGAAGAAGAAGAAGAAGAAGAAGAAGAAGAAGAGGAAGAGGAAGGAGAAGGAGACGAAGGAGAAGGGAAAGGGGAAGAGTAAGAGTAAGAAGAAGAACAAGAAGAAGATGAAGAAGAAGAAGAATAAGAAGAAGAAGAAGAAGAAGAAGAAGAAGAAGAAGAAGAAGAAGAAGAAGAAGAAGAAGAAGAAGAAGAAGAAGAAGAAGAAGAAGAAGAAGAAGAAGAAGAAGAAGAAGAAGAAGAAGAAGAAGAAGAAGAAGAAGAAGAAGAAGAAGAAGAAGAAGAAGAAGAAGAAGAAGAAGAAGAAGAAGAAGAAGAAGAAGAAGAAGAAGAAGAAGAAGAAGAAGAAGAAGAAGAAGAAGAAGAAGAAGAAGAAGAAGAAGAAGAACAACAACAACAACAACAACAACAACAACAACAACAACAACAACAAGTTTGAAAGAAAAAGTTAAGGATAAATGAAATAAATGCGAACACACATCATCTCTAAACACTAGAATAAACAACATGCGGCTTGATATATTGCTTTTATATCATCTCAACTTAATAGTATTAAAATATCGTCTTCAGGAAATCTCCACCTTAAGATGAAAATCTGAGAAAATCCTGTTCAGTCAACAAAACTTAATGACGGTCATTCATTTTAGAGCATTATTTTGTCACATGAGAAACCTCTCTCTCTCTCTCTCTCTCTCTCTCTCTCTCTCTCTCTCTCTCTCTCTCTCTCTCTCTCTCTCTCTCTCTCTCTCTCTCTCTCTCTCTCTCTCTCTCTCTCTCTCTCTCTCTCTCTCTCTCTCTCTCTCTCTCTCTCTCTCTCTCTCTCTCTCTCTCTCTCTTCCTCTATCTTTTTCTCTATTTCACCCCTTATGCTGTCCCATAAAATGTTCGTTAGCTTAAGTTGAAAAAATAAACAGCACACACCTTCCCCTATCAGCTTCCACTTTACACAAGCTTATATATAAATTTATCTGCTGCCTCCATTTCCTTCTGATACACACACCATGCCAAGTCTAGGGTAAAGATTAGACGAAACGCCATCAAAAGTATAATATGATCGCCCAAGTATGCTCCAGGTGTTATGGTAAGACAGGGCTTGTGAACCTGGACTGAGGCCACTTGAACATAAATTTAATAATGCAAAGTGTCATATTTTTTTTTCTACTTTCTTTTGTGTTTTTCCTCGCTTTACGATTTCTAATACCATTGAGGTCGACATAAAAACTGGCAAAAATAACACAAAGGAACTCCAAGAACAGTTTAAATTTTTTAGTAAATGATAAAACTGAAGTAGATAATAAACCAATTTTTGCCACCCTTCTTAATGTTTTATTTTTTTTTTCATGTTTAAAAGAAAAAAAAAACTGCTAACAAAGCATTCTGCATCAATCATAAGAGACGTAAATTTAAGCATAAAATGGCAAAAACTGAACACAATTTAATGTATTAATATGATTGTTGTTGAAGTTCTTTTTGCTGCTGTTATTAATTTTGTTTTAACAAAATATATTGCGAATGTGCAACACACAAAGGGCTCCTTAAAGAGATAATAACAATTTATGCTACCAGAGAATGGGGAGTATGACAGAAGGGAAACGGAGTGAGAGAGAGGAAAATGTAGAGAGAAAGAGAGGGTGATTTGTTTATCGAAAATTCTAGAGAGATGTAGAGAGAAAGAGAGCTAGCTAGTTGAGGATTGGGAAAAAGGAAAAACCTTGAGAGAGAGAAAAAGAGAGAGAGAGAGAGAGAGAGAGAGAGAGAGAGAGAGAGAGAGAGAGAGAGAGAGAGAACGCGACAAATAGACGGCATGATAGGTGTTAAAGTACAAGGGACCATCAGGCAAAACAATGAACAAAGAGACAACGAAAGTGGAGGAGATTTAGCGGGCATAGACAGATTTCAATTAAAATATTTAATGAAAATCAAGATTACATCAGTTTTGTAGGAGGGAGGGGAGAAGAAAGGAAGAGGAATATTTTATGTGAGTTATCAGAATACTTTTCAGCTCAGCTCCTGCGCACATTTTCAAGCACACCAAACACAGAAATGTTGCATTCTTTTTTTTTTTTTTTTTTTTTCAGTCTGAGCATGCGACGTGTCACGTACACTATGCTCGAAAAAAATTTTTAAAAAGCAGGACATTGTAATCGAGTTAGGTTAGTCACTGAAGGATTAAAAATCGACCTAGATTCGGTCAGGTGCTTCCTTTTATCCATGGTTAATTTCACGTCGGTCAAAACTACAAGGAGTTCGTGACCGTTGCAGTTTAAGCCAACCTTTGTGGCATGCAACCTTCTGGGGGACTCCGGAGAGAAAAATTAATAGTCTCTCTATCAGATAAAGCAATAGTCGCTCTAGGTCATTGAAGACAGTCCACATTTCTCACTGAAGTAAAGGAGAGATTTAAGCAGGAAATTTGTCTGACTTGTTGCATCATTTTAAATTTTGGAAAAGACCTTGCAAGTTTTACCTTTTTTCCAAAGATACAATCTGTAGACCAAACCTCCGGCAAACTAAGGTCTAATGCACTGGGGTTATCTACAGTGCACTATTTTCTGTCATCATGACCAGTACCAAAGTTTGCCCTGTGCCCTCGTAATCTACTTAGTCGCTTGTCTGGTTTTAATTTCTGGACTGTCTGAGAGGGCCTGCTCTTAAAGTTGTCCTCAGTATTCGGTTAACTCTTTTTGGTATTCTGGGCCTTGTTCCCAATATGCTTTAGAAAAATATTTGATTCACAGTGCAGTGCTTTTTCTGTATCCAAAACAAAAGGCTTTACAGCAGGTTTTCTTTTATTTTTTATTTAGAAAAGGAAACCCACAATGAAATTGTTTGTTGCTGAAATGAAGCGCACTGTTGTCATCATAAAGGGCTTGCTAGTATTTAATAAAAACGATTATTTTTAGATTCCCTGAAGCATGTAAGGAGGATAAGAATTGTTTTTAAAGATATAAAAATAATAAGAAAAAAACAAGACAATTCTTCAACAAGCAGTGTTATTAAAAACTGTCATTATCATCATTACGATCATCATTATTATTATTATTATTATTATTATTACTAGTAGTAGTAGTAGTAGTAGTAGTAGTAGTAGTAGTAGTAGTAGTAGTAGTAGTAGTAGTAGTAGTAGTAGTAGTAGTAGTAGTAGTAGTAGTAGTAGTAGTAGCAGTAGCAGCAGCAGCAGCAGCAGCAGCAGCAGCAGCAGTAGTAGTAGTAGTAGTAGTAGTAGTAGTAGTAGTAGTAGTAGTAGTAGTAGTAGTAGTAGTAGTAGTAGTAGTAGTAGTAGTAGTAGTAATAGTAGTAGTAGTAAAAGTAGTAGAAGCAGTAGTATAATTTAGTATAATTAACCTCAAAACAACTACATGAACCCCAATTTCTATTTCTATAACTATCACTTTTTCTACAAAATCTGATTAAGAGGAGGCAGACAAACTGGAATAATTATAAGTAAAAATTATAGAAAGTTTCAGTTTTAGGTAGCGCTCGTCATTTTATAGGGAAAGATTGCGAGTGAAGCGATCGAAACTTTTCTTGTCCTTTATGGGATGCGCAATTAGATCGGCACCGATTGACAATCGAGAGCATAGCCCATATCGAATTACCACCATATTCTAATTCAAGGGTTCGAATCCTAAAAAGTGCATTTTTCCCCTAAAAAATTTATCTACTTTTCTGTCTTTCTATCTGCCTTGGTCTACTTTCTATCCCTCCACGCTTATTCTTACTTTCTCTTCCAGCTCTCTATAATTCTCTCAGTTCTTTCTTTGTCCTCATTCTTTTGTTATCTTCTTTCATACTTTTGTCAATTAGATTTTTGTTAAGGATATTCTTTTTACTAAACTGAAAATTATTCTGCTGTTTTTATTTTCCTTCCATGTTGTCATACGGTGAGTTTTCCGTTCAATTCTGTGTTCGTGAGGACGGGTTTTCGTGGGTGTAGGTTAAAGTAAGGGAAGGGTGGCTGCTTGTTACATACATGTTTGAATACAGTGATTTTTTTAAATGTTGCTGAAAGTTTTATGCTGCCGTCTCTTAATATATATATATATATATATATATATATATATATATATATATGCAAAGAATGAGTTGCAGCAACAGAAATGTCAATAGAAAAGTTAATAAAAAAATAAAAACATTTCTAGGTGAAATTCGACTAACAGAAATCGTTAAATACTGAAAATATAAGCTAGAAAAGCAAAATGTTGCAACAAAACTGTAAGTGTAACAAAATATGCAATATCAGAAAGAAAGGTAGGGAAGGGAAACCTTAAAAAAAAAAATAAATGACACTCAAAAGCATACCAGCAATCCCCTCAATCCGAGACGACAGTCTTTTTCTACGAAAATAAAATCGTCCTACGTATCTGTCTCTCAGAGTCCCTCTACTAGATCTAGATCTAGACACACTCTCGGCATAAATCCAGTGAGAAACAATGTCTAGAACACCTAGCGCGCATACCGGATCTAGCCGCGCGTGAAATCGCTCCACGGCCAAACGGACTTGGACAGAACCGGCGCTAAAGGTCTGATGAGCACTAGACATCCACTGTGGCCAACGGTGCGCAGCGGAGACAAGCGCCGGCTAAAAAGTCTCCGGGACCCTCCTACACAACCCCACCCCCTTACCACCCGTTTCCCCCACAATGCCTGTTCCTGATTCATAATTTTTTTTTTCTTTACTTTTTTCCTCCTCCTCCTCCTCCTCCTCCTCCTCCGCACTGACTTTTCATCCTCATAGCAGTGCCATTATCTTTGTGGGTGCCTGGGCCTAGACTGGCTAGTGTAACAAGTCCTGCCATAATAATAATTATTGTCTTCCTGTGTCTTACTCAAGTTCACGCACAATTATTTTTGTCCCACAAGTCGTTCCTCATACTGGATTTTTTTTCAACACTTCGGATTACTCACTATTTCTGGATTAGATTGTCCCTAGTTCGGTTATACTGCTCCACTCTTTCTATTATTTTTCTATCTTTGTTTATATCTTAACAATATCTATTGATCTAGCTATCTAGTCCATCTATCTATTTATCTCTTATCTTTCGATCTATCTATATAATTATATTTATATCTATAATTCGCCAATCACTTCTCTTTTAACTCATCTTTTCTATCGGTTGCCATACCGTATATTTTTCTCTATTTATCTTTATATTAGACATTCATATTCGAAATACCATGTGCATCTCTCTCTCTCTCTCTCTCTCTCTCTCTCTCTCTCTCTCTTTCTTTCTCTCTGTCTCCCTCTTTTTCTCTAACTATCCCCAGCTCGTTGCCCAGGTAACCATCGCGGGGTGAAGGGGAACTTCAGCCTTTCATCTACGTCATGTAGCGTGAATAAGACGTTGACACGGACTAACGAGCTTCTTTTCCCAGTCCCATCAGTTTCTGATATACAAAACGAAATTGTTTAGCCGCTATTATGCATTTCACTTAACCGTGTTGTTTAACTTACATGCCTTTAATTGACTAAAATTTGAAAATTTTTCGCCCCTCTTCCTTGTTCTTTTCTCAACCTTTCGATTTCAGTCTAATGGTTCTGTTTATATATTTGTCTAAACGGTATGAAATAAGTGTAGGTGTTGAAAATGACTATGAATGTCATTCTTTCGTATCAGACACTATTTCTAAAATTTTTACTTTAATTTCTTTGTAATAATTTACACACTGGACTAGCATTTTCGTTCATATCTGCTCCTCAACCTCTTCCACATGATTTTACCGTCAGTCTATCTGACTCGTCACCGACTGTTAGGGCGAGAGATGAAACACACAAGGAATAGACAAATTGTTTCCTTGGGAAAGTCCATTTCAGAATTACTGCGCATATATCCATTCCATAGCACCTTTCGTGCCCAAAAAGCACTTTCTTGATAGGAAGTAATTATAAATTTATAGTAATACTGGCTAGGCAGTCATAAAACTAGCGAATCTGATATTAAAGACAAAGCTACAATCTAGGGATCTTGAGATAGAAGTGATTGATAATGAAATATAAACAATAGCAGAAACAACCAGGAACCTAGATCTCATTCCAGGCCGGCAGGTAGAACAAAAGACGAAAATAACACAAGCTTCCTTTGTTCTAGCTTCTACTTTATGACCCCATTGTCTTTTTTCCACTATAAATTTATAATTGATATCTGTCAAACATGATGCTGCACAAGGAAACTCCCAGTTTTATACCTCTTGAGTCAATTTAAGGCAGCTATATAGCAGCACAACTCGAATTTCAAAATAAAGATGGCTATGACCATAATTATGGTTACAGCGTTAGATTTCCGGAAAGCAAAATATAGTGCTTTCAGGCCAGGAATGTGGGTTTGATCCATGTTTATGCCTTTTCCTATATTTTTATTAAACTGTTCGCCTTTCACATTGACTCTAATGTATGTTATAATATGCAAATGATATCCTGTTCTCTTTTACAATCAATGTCAAGTATCTTTTGAACCCAAGATCTAGCTTTGTGTGCCTACCCGTCTGATGTTACAGGTCGAAGACTGTCTTCTTGTTTTCACACGGATCCCGTATAACTAATAGCGATAGATTTCATAACGCATTATATTTAAAACTGGCGAATATCGTTGAACAAAAGACGAACTATATGTGAGTGCTGGCATTATAATCATGTATGATACAATTTTGACCATTTTGGTATTGCATTTATTTACAAAAAAATAATGTAACAGGATTTCGCCTTTAATTATTTCCTAAGCTTTTTTTATCTAACGACTTTATTTTCTTTCTTACAGTACTTATATCGTGTCACTGGTAATATTTTGGTCGAGGCTCATTTTGACCTGAAGCGGCTGTGGCAAGGATACGCCCATGTAAGAACATGTCTCCGTCACACAATAATCTTTGGTTGCTGCAGCAAGAGATTGGTCACTGAAAACAATACCGTGACTAATGTTTCATTGACCTCAGCAATATCAGTTCTATATTAACATGATGACGTGGAGTAGTAAACAACAGAGATGTGGGAATGCTTTTAAATGGTTTTAGTTTGTTAGATTTTTTTTTTATAAATTTCTTTTTAGCTGGTCTGAAATCCAGTAATATCAAAAATGTGTTTTTCTTCTTAAATTCTTGTTAGTCTATCGATATTTCAAACACGACCATTTGTAAAATTTTACTGTTTGTTCCCAAATGATGATAGCTTGTCTATCTTCTTTTCTTTTTCTCTATATCTATATATCTGTTTGTCTCTTTACCTAATTATCTATCTTTTTTGTCGTTGTGTCTTCCTCTCCATTTTCTTTCATTCTAAGTCTCCTCAAGATTCCCTCCTAATCGATCCAATTAATTTGCTTTTCTGCCACTCTCTCCATTTATTTATAAATATGTTCTCTTTCATCGCCCTCTTTATCTATCTTTTTTGTTTTTCTCTCTCCATCTCTGTTTCTGTTTTCAGTGTTTGCTCCCTCTAACTATATCCCTTTTCCTTTCCCACCTTTCTCTCTATCTATCTCTCTCTATCTATCTATCTCTCTATCTCTGTCTGTCTGTCTGTCTGTCTCTCTGTCTGTCTGTCTCTCTGTCTGTCTGTCTCTCTGTCTCTCTCTCTCTCTGTCTCTCTCTCTCTCTCTGTCTGTCTCTCTCTCTCTCTCTCTCTCTCTCTCTCTCTCTCTCTCTCTCTCTGACTCTTTCACCCTCTCAATTCCACCTAGAGAGCTTACGTAAGTAATCGCAACAAGTTTGTGAAACATGACCTAATGTCAAGATACCTAAATGTTAACACAAGAAAACCACCTCAAATTCGGCAGATACAAAAACCAAAGGTCGCTCTTATGATAAATGCCATTCTGCTTTCGCCAAGGCACAGAGATAAAAAAATAAAAAAAAAGAAATGCAATAACAGACTTTGTAGAGATAATTAGATTTGAACATCGAATGACATAGACATCTCTCCTAAACATGACACTGGTGCATTTCGATAATATTGCGCTGAAAACATTTTTGGCAAAACGTTGCTCCAAATGGATCTTGTGATATTCCGCTTCAAAATATTCTTTTTTCTTTTTCAAAATGAGATCATACTGACTTGTCTTCTGAAGTTTTGTTTCCGACACACATTTAGGTGCTCCTCCGTCCCGTATGCTAACTACGTTCTTGCAACAATCACGTAATCAACTTTTATGGATAATAAGAAGATAATGGATCTTAAATTAATTTTTATTTTTTTTTACACCGATAAAATATTTTTGAAAAATTGACGAATATTTTTTGACAATTTTGAATCAAAATTTTTGGTCAACGTAATGCAGCAAATCACGAAATAAATAAAATCGTTACCGTTATTTCCGAGTCTGATGATAAGGAAAATAAATGGCTAATTTTGTAAAATCCTTAACTATGTAACCCATTTAAAACCTCATTATCATGTTAGTACAAATACGGAAAACTTCCTGGCGGTGCTACTTTTTAATTTTGTTTTTTTTTTGTTTTTTGTTTTTTTTTCTTTTTGAATTTATAGCCTCTTAAAATAAGCACACAATTAGCTGATTTACTAGAATGGATAAAACTTCATAATGTCATTTTTTTGGTATGTATTAATCAAGACATTGGATCCATCTTTAAGAATAAGTGTACAAGAGGTTTAAATGTAGATAACACGAAGAAAAAATAAGCTCGTTTTGTGTAAATTACAATATAAATTATTGTATTTCACCCTCTTCAACTATCTTTCTCATTCATTCACATCGTTTCTTGCCTTTATCGATATAACACTGCAGCCCAAGCGATATCTACATTAACCGATGAATTACTCTATCGGCAAGCAGAAGTTTATGCGGTAATTAGATTGCATGCAATAATACAGTAATAATGTTTGCAGTGTGAATGTCCTCATGCGCTGTATATACTGTATTGTTGATTGAAAGAAGAAAATCATAGCTACATTAATGTATAGGTGCATGCAACTCAAAAGGAAATCCAAACTGAAATTCATAATATTCTTCTAAAAGCAAAGATACCAAAAAAAAAAAAACGTAAATATATTTTGTCATTTGAAATCGACACAAAACGATCTATGAACAATCATGAAAGAAAAGAGAATAACAAAATAAGAGTTGATTCTTAATTGGACCCAGCTCAAAAAAAAAAAAAACGCAAGTGCTGTCATGGTGTAAACTAAACCTTGTTTTATCTTGGATCCTTGTTTGCCTTGGTTATCACAGTGGACAAACAACATACATAGATAAACCAAGCCTTAGCTTACAGCTTGCCGACAGGATATTATTCTTTCAGGGTTTTTTCTTTCCACTTCTCTCTGTCTGTTTCTCTACCTCTCCCTGTCTTTTCGTTCTTTTCTTTTTTTTCTCTCTTCTCATTTTATATCTTCTTTTTCCCTTCTCTTCTCCCTTTTACACGCTTCTTTTGTTTCCACTATCAATTTATGTATATTTTCAGCCTGCATAATGAATACCTCTCTTTCTCTGCTTTTGCCCTTCCATCTCTTACATGTCTCTCTCCCTCTCTCTCTCTCTCTCTCTCACTTTCTCTCTCTCTCTCTCTCTCTCTCTCTCTCTCTCTCTTTTTTTCTCTCTCTCTCACACACACACACATGCACACATACTCTCTCTCTTTCTTTCTTTTTCTTGCTCTCTTCCTTTCTCCATTTTTCTCCTTCAATTTACAAGCTATCCCTTTTTTAGATTTTTCAAAGTGGTCATTAGTACTTGTCGCGGAAAGTGATGTGTCCGTCTTTAAGTTTATGCAAAGTTAAGTTATTACAGATATTAACTTTAAAAACGACAATGAAGTAATTTGAAATATTTTAAACGTCAAGATTTTAAAATGTAATCACCGACGCTAACTAAGCCTAATTCATCTACAAGAGGTCAAACAAGATGACACTGGAGTCTATCAGCCGCCACTCAAGGGGCGACAAGCCTAAAGTTTGACAGTTTCATTTCCGACCTGTCGCCAGAAGTTTGTTTTAATTATTGTAACAGATAAGTATGATTTATAGTCAAGATTTAAACGTCTAGCCCTATCTTGTAAAAAAAAATAAAAACAATAGATGGATCATAAAACATTACACCTTTGTCATCTAGAAAGAAAAGCATATTAACACTGTTTAGAGTTTCCTTTAATAAATTCTATGAATTTGCAATATCAGCCAAATGCCAGTCAAAGTTGTTGGCTAGATTCGAATATGACTTTGAAAAATGTAAATATCTTTTTTTAATTATAAATTAATGAATTGAATAAGCTCTCATTTATTAGTATAGTACTTACGTTTGTGATTACCAAACACTTAAGTAAGAGTATTTATATGTGTTGCTTCTTTCATCATTGTAAATATATAGTTTGTCCTTGTTTGCTCTAGAAGAGAGGCATCAATATTCAGATGTGTTATGGACAATCAACATCTGACCATATGGTTATCATTTTCAGCTCAGTCGCAACCATATTGTGCTCAAGAATAGACAAGTGGGGAATGAGATAGCTAAATATACACACATTATTGAAAGATAGATAATAGATTTCTGTCGATAAATAGGTTGATAGAACGACAGATAATTGAATAGACTAATTCATAGATAGATAGATAGATAGAGAGAGAGAGAGAGAGAGAGGCAGGTAGGTAGGTATTTAGTTAGAAAAACAGTTTGATTAATAGATTGGTTGATTGATTGAGAGATACATTTTAGATAGATAAAAGGGGAAACGTTAAACGTTCCTTGTGATTCTAAATAATTTAAGAATATTAGGGTCTATGTTTTATTATCTTCGATCAGACCTATTAAATTATTACATCAAGCAGCGAATTGTTTTCATAATACGTGATTCAGATTGATCTAAGTCGTTATATCTTTTAGATAAACATGGGATACACTTGCCGTTGAAGGAACAATTAGTTTTTAGTTATTCATCGAAACTGAGATGAACCAAATGCCAAGTGTTGCTTAGCAAGGTGATATCATTACTTTTTCCAAATTAGACAAGTAGGAAGATAGATATTTTCCCCCAGATAGCCATTTATCTAGACAGTGAGAGAGACGTATATAGACAGGCACACAAAAACAGACGGACAGAAAGTAAGATATTCAGTATTTATGCATGTGAGTTACTAACTAGACCAACCAACTTCATCTTGTTTTGGTTTCACAACACTATGTTTTCTTTCAAGGTCTAAAACCGGCTGGTTGCTAGATTTTTCTGACTTCTTCCACACATCGTTTTAAACATGACGGAGAACTTTCACAAAACAAGATTGTCTATAATGAAATTTAGAATCTTTTTAGTGCCTGATATCCTTAAATGGACAATGAAAAAAACCCAGCTGAAAGTCAAAACCATGAGAATTGTATATTTTTCTTAACAAGGTGGTTCCATTAGGAGATTTCTGTTAAACTTAAACTTCGAAGGTGAAATTTAGAGGCAATCGATCGCGTAAAGGAGAGCAATACGGATATCATTCCACGGATTTTATCAGTGTACTTTAATACCTCTTTAGAAAATTACATGTATAGTTTGTATTCGAAGAACTATTGGATTGTTAAGTCATAACATACTATTACACTATATAATTCTCAATTGTTGGAAAATCAAATGGTTTTTTTTAATTAATTTTGTGCTTCATGGATTGCTTTTTTCTTGGACATTTCTATTTTCTATTTAAAACAACTTAGACTTTTTTTTTATTACACGGTATATTTCAATCCGCAGTCTCGTCAAGTTTTTTTTCCTATGATTACCATGCCGCCAACAACATGTTAATACTTTTTGTAAGTGTGGATTGTGTTTATTTTTGTGATTATTATCACATGTCTGTGAGCAACCAGCGTTGCTTAAGGAGCAGAAGCACTCGGAGAATGCAACCATGTTAAGACCTTCTGTCACAGGCAGAGCTAGCGCCTCCAGCCGACCAAGGCGGCCAGATAAATCATGCGGCTTCGCTAATGCCTCCAGTGACAGCTTCACTTTACCAGTGGCTGTCAGACTGTGTCATGTCACTCCTCAGATGGGCCTGGACACGAGAATGGAGGAAGGGAGGGGCGAGAAGGGGGAGGAGGTGTGTGTGTGTTTTGGGTTGGGATGGGGGCGGGGGGGAGAGAGGGGAAATTGTCAGCTATTTAGATTCTGATGTCCATCTACCAAACCTTTTGCCTTACCCCCATCATTTTTTTACCTGATCTTTTACTTATAATTTTTCTGTCTCTTTTATTTTTTTTATTTGACAATAACCTCCTTACCGCCCCCTGCTTCCCTCCTCCTTCCTCCTCCCCATCTCCCTCTCTCTCTCTCTCTCTCTCTCTCTCTCTCTCTCTCTCTCTCTCTCTCTCTCTCTCTCTCTCTCTCTCTCTCTCTCTCTCTCTCTCTCTCTCTCTCTCTTCCAATCTCTATCCGTGTCTGTCATTTTGCTTTTCTCCCTCCCTCTAACTCTTTCTCTCTATACATCTCTCTGTCTCTCTCTTTCAAACTATTTATCACTCTATCTATTCCTATCTATTTATCCTTAGGCTCTATATCTTACTGAAATTTTCTCTCTAGTACATGTTTCAACATCTACGTTCCTCAACCATTCTTTATTTCGATTGTTCTCCTTGTTTTTCTATTATCCGAGGACTGTTTTTCCTCATTGCGTGATTAATCTTCATTTCTATACACGATAGTAAATATAATTTTCCTAGAACGTTGTAGCGTGGTGTTACAGCCACCCTGCTTTATGCTACCAAGTAGTATTAACCTTAAGCATGGCCTTGGTTATACGGCAGCAGCATTTATTAGTGCCGGTGGGTTGGAGAAAAGGGGGAAGGTGCAGGGGACACAATTTACGAGGAGCTTTTCACGATCCTTTCAAGACACCGAGACAAGACAGCGCAACTACACTTTCCATACCCAATCACAACAAACTAGTCAATCTTGTCTAAAGCATTATATTCATAGTAACACGAATTACTCTTATTTTCTTTGTCCATTCACAGGTAAAATCACGATAGCGTGTAAACGCAGAGTGAGACGAAGGGCAGAACGGTTCTCCTCAGAGTCCTCAAATGACGTCCTTGTTAATGATTTGTACGTGTCCTCTTGCATAACAAGACAGATTGCTCCTGTCTTACTGGCCCACGAGGCGGGCTTTAGTCAGGGTTGAGGTGGACAATAGTGAAGAAGACAAGATGGAGGTTCCTTGTAATAATGACAGTCCTTCTAGTTTACACTCATTACAGCTTCCCCTCTCTTAACTAAAAAAATGTCTAACGATGTCGTAAAATTATTTTAATAGAAAACATAGTATGATCCCATGAACTGCAGCAGAATTTCTGAAAGTCGGGTGACTAAGAGGATAAATGTACAGGTTTAAGTTCTGTCTCGTGTGGAATACTGAATTTGTGGTCATTTTTTTTTTCTATGTCCCTAGAATCATACGCATATGGGTAAAAAGATGAGAAAAAGAAGAAATATATCTCAAAGAGGAAGTTAGAGATGTGAGTAAGGTCAAAATCTCCATGTCCGCCATTATCGACTTTTCCAGCTTAAAAGTTTTTAAATAATCGGAGTAGCAGTTTTCTTTTTAATTCTTATTTGAAAATAATTTCAGCTATTTCAGTCATCTGCTGTGAAAGAAGGTTAAACAAACGATTCAAAGATATCAATACGCATATGTTTGTAATCATGATGTAAACACACTGGTCTAATATGAAAATAAACGAAAAAAAATATGTCGAACTTAATACGATCTGTTTCTCAACTTAATTGCATCGAGTCTATTTTAGAAAAATACCAATTTATTGACTTCCCAAAGCAAATTTGTCAATAATATTCGATGACGAAACTTGCCACTTAAGAAAAAGTAGCCGTAAGTGATCGGTTTTAAACGATGGATGTGAATGCTATCTTCTCTGACGTTTTTCGTGGATCTAACATTAAAGGCGAGGCGATTGCTCATGGTGATATATTAAGTTTATGCTTGCAATGACTATTTCAATACTTCCAGCACAGCCAGAGAGAATCTAAAACTACAAATTAACCATATGATTTCGTGTCTTCCAGTACTGTGATTATCATTGTGCTTTGGTATCTCTCGGCACGATCATTCGCGTGAAATATTGTAGAACCAGTCTGTTAATAAAATAACTTGCGTATAGTCCTTAAGTTTTCATCACTACACAGATGGGCTACAATACAGTACAACAAAGTTACGCAAGTTTAACACATCTTACAAAGTGTATGACAATATCTTTTTGTACGAAATACAAGTATCGAAACATCAAATTGACTAATATAAATTTGGAATAATGGTTTCGTTTTGCACCATCACTAGACTCTGGCATAATCGTGCTTACCCCGTAAACATCGGGATTAGATCAGCATTTAAAATAATCCGAAAATCTGTGTTAAAATCAGCTTGACTTTCGTAGTCTATTACCGGACTTTCAAACTCTGGCCGGGTAATGTTTGCTAAAAGCATTGTTTAAAAGGCATTGCGCAATATGTCCCATTTTGAATTTTATTGTTATTTACTCATTTTCGTGAGAGAGAGAGAGAGAGAGAGAGAGAGAGAGAGAGAGAGAGAGAGAAAATTCATTTACGTTCCAGAGATCCTGGTGCTGTGGAAGTGCTGGATACGTTATATGCGAATCGGACTTTATAGCCATTTACGTTCTAAAAAAGCAGAATACTCATTGGCGCTCCAGAAAGGCAGTAAACTCATCCATGCACAAGAGACGTTGGATACATATTCGCACTTGAAACGCAAATGATAACTCATTCAAACAATATTGATATCTATAGAGATTTTAATCTGTTGTCCTCAGCATTTTTTACGGAAGTCCATACAGATTATCTTAACTAGTTTTTAACCCGTTCTGGGTAGTTTACGTTTAAGATAATCTTGAACTATCAAGATATACATAAATAAATAGCAAATACAGCAAGCTTTCTACATTAACACAACTCTGTCCAATGTATCATGAGAAAACATTTTTTTTTCGTCCATTAGACAGGCAGAAATTCTACGTTATAGCAATGTTAATTTAGACTATACATTTTTGTTTCTCTGGGTGGTCCTTTACACTGGGTGACTCTGGATTAGCAACAACTAAATCAAAAAAAAAAGAAATGAATAAAATGAAATGTTTAAGCTAACGGTGATAAAAACATAACCCATTGCTCCTAGAGGAAAAAAGGAAAAGAATATCAATACCAAGCAGCATTGTAAAGTGTTTTGAAAATAAAATGAGCTGGAGGCAGCAATATACTACGTTCCTTAGAGGTGTAATAAACAAGATGGCGTTGGTATGGTAACGACAAACGCGGTATCATCTAGTGAGGTGTTTGTGAAAAACAAATCCAACTAAAAATAAACATGAGTTGAATTAGTTTTCAAACTTTAGGTTTTGAATGTCCTTTTCTGTCTAATCTTATTATGAATTTAATTCTTAATTGTTTCTGCTTCATCTTCTCCTTTTCTTTCTCCTCCTCCTGCTTCTTCCCTTGTTCAACCTCTTCCTCTTTCTAACCTTTTCCCCTTCCTTGAAGCAGAATGCGATGAGTCCTATTAGATTGTAATTATACTTCATATTATTAAATTCAGAATGTTATCACTCAAAGTCAAATTGTTCTTCAGACAATAAATTTTTACTCTTTATATCAAACAGGAGTTAAGACTTGGATTATATGGATGTGGATCGGAGGTCGAATTAAAGTTGAAAACCGCATAGGCTATATTATATAGAACGAGCGGGGAAGAAATGTGGTAAGAGAGAAATACAGGATAAAAAAGAGACACAGAGACAGAAAGACTTTGATAAAGACGAAATAATAGTATTTGGAATTTGGTAATTCAATACTTGAGGAAAAATAATTGAACTCTTGCACAACATGACTATTAAATTTTTAATCATTTATAGTAGAAACAAGTAAGTATAGAACTAGATCTAGCTGTAGTCACACAGAGGAATTAAAAAATAACCATAATACTGAAGGAAAAAAAATATTAGGATGAGGTTCTTCTATTTCATTATTTTGGTTTTTAAAAACTGTCTTGCAAAGATTTGTATCTCTTTTTTTTTTTTTTTTAAAAAGTCATAATTTATCTTGTTTTGGCTTTATAATTATGATCTTGCGGTCAGAAATCTAGAATAGTAGAAATGCAAGCTTGTGCTAAGATTCAGGAAGTCTGGGGTGCAAATCTTCACTGAATAAAAGTTTGAACACTTACCTCGATACAAATGTTTATGAAAACAAGAGGGGGTGTATACTAAATCCAGAATCTAAGCTTCTCTGGAATTTCTTCTGCCTGGCAGTTGGAATAAAACGGTTCAAATAGCCGCGGTACAATTTTGTATTCCAGGAAAAAAAGTCAACAATCTGGAAGCGAAAGGTTCTTCTTTTACTGTACTAGCGCACAAAACTTGACAAGACAGGTAATTGTTGTATTAGGAATCAGATTCACAGGAATTATTAAGTCCAGAACCAAACTTGGAGAGATTTGGTACAAATCGAGCCTGGGGTTGATCCTTTTTCCACACGACTAACTTGTTAGCAATGAAGAGCGCACAGGGGAAATCACTGAGTGCAGATGCTTGGTGTTGAGGTTATTATTCCAGCACTGGCGACTGTGACGGACGGGTTCTGGTGCCGTCGCAACAGTTTCGGTGACAGTCGGAAGCAGCCTAGACTAGACCTAGTCCAGTCTAGATCTAGACCTCGTTGCTGGCTGCTCTGATTGAAGAAGCTTGGCACAGGTGGGAGGCTAAGAGAGAGAGACAGAGAGAGAGAGAGAGAGAGAGAGAGAGAGAGAGAGAGAGAGAGAGAGAGAGAGAGAGAGAGAGAGAGAGAGAGAGAGAGAGGTCAGGAATGACGGAGTTCGTCCTTTAATATAAAGGCAAGAAAAGAAAAATAGAAAGAAAGTACGGATGGATGGTTCTGGTGTGCAAAAATGTTCCATTCATTTATGTGGATTTCAGATAGGGTTTCAGATAGGAGCAGATGAAGAGATTACGAATTTAGGACAAGGATACTGGAGAGAAAGATATATATATATATATATATATATATATATATATATATATATATATATATATATATAGAGAGAGAGAGAGAGAGAGAGAGAAATGGTGAGAGGCTATAAAAGAAAGAAAGAGGCAGACATTTGGTTTGATAGATATTCAGGATGTTAAATATAATCTACATACTCAAAAGAGAAGGTGATAAATGGATGCTGAGATAGACAGAAAGACATCTTTATCTCTCTCTCTCTCTCTCTCTCTCTCTCTCTATATATATATATATATATATATATATATATATATATATATATATATATCTGTCTATCTATCTATCTATCTATCTATCTAATATATATATATATATATATATATATATATATATACCTATCTGTCTATCTATCTGTCTATCTATCTATCTATCTATCTATCTATCTATCTCCCTCTCTATATGTAGAATATTATATATACATATATATATTTATATATCGTTTTTGTCTGCCTTTCTATCTATTCATCTGTCTATCCATCTATCTATCTATCTATTTATCCCTCTCTTTACATTTTATTCTCGATCGCCATCGCAGCTTAAATGTTGTGTAAAAAAAAAAAACAGCCTTGTGATACACATTCAATCTTGGTATTCATTTCGTTGTTAATGTTAAGACAAGACTGAGTAACTCGGTTAAAATGAAAATTTACAATTATATAGATAGAAGAACCTTATATACCCAGGCAATCTTTACTTGCAATCTGTCGTTTTTGTCGAATTTAGTTTGTTGACTTTCATTATGCAGTTCTTCTGGAGACTTAAGTGATATTAAGTCTTGCAAGAAATAATTTCGATACTAAATAGGTTATGCGTTTGTAATAGAAGCTCTAAATATCTTCTAAAAATTTCATTAAGAAAAAAAAACCATACTCATTAAATTAAGATAAAGGCCTCTCCATTTAAAAACATGTTTCGTGTATGAGCGAAATAAATTTTACTAACTTTCACAAGTGGAATTGTATAACTTCTATTTTTGTTTTCCTTTTTTTTTAATTTGTCTTTCTTTAAGGGTTCAGCCTTACCTGACTGTGTTGTTTCTTACAAGCAATAATTATTGCTCAATAAATCAAAATCTTTTCAAAAAACATGATAGACTTAAAGGAATGAAATGACTTCGGCTATGTACACACCCGAAGAATATTCATGACAGGCTCTAAACGGATATCAATATTATGCTATGTTTTTCCGTTCTAAAGGAAATAGAATTAGAAGTCTTTTGTTGAATTTATGTGAAATGGGAATGCATCAATGCTAGGCCCTGCTGTTAGATTTCTTTCATCGTGGATACTAAGTTACAGTATTTTTATGTCATGTCGGTTCAGTGGATACTCAGCTCAGAGATTTTAAACTATCATAATAAAATTGAAACAGAGAGATTTAATAAAAACTGACAAATCGGGTTTGAGAAAAAGCATAATGTAGTTATATTTAAAGATAATACGACGAAGATGGCTAAAACAAAATTCTTTTTAACCGAATAGGCTACGTTCTTTGCAAACAATGGGGATGATAAGAAAAAAGAATCTAATGCATTAATAGTAAAAATAACCTTGTAATTCACAGTGTCAAGACACCCACTGCGAGTTTTCTATTAACAAATTAGGCAATTAAACGATGATTTCATGCTTTGCGAAAATGAAAAGTTTGTTTTAGATTTTTTATTGGCATATTTATGTTACTAAATTAGAAATATAATTAACTCCTTTTGGTGGACAAGCTTATGTTTAAGCTGAATTTCTTGGTTTACTATTTTTTCATAAATTTTGTATTTTGGAATATGGCCTGTATTTTTTAATAAATATTTAAAGCAAATAATGGTTTACTCTCTGACAAACCCGATGCATTCTTTTCTTTCTTACCGTCAGCCTGAAAATCGTTTTCTTTATGTTCCTCCCAGTTCTATAAGATTCATTTTTCTTTGATGATTTAGAAGATCGCCGTTTTAAACGTTTTATTCAATGTGTAAAATGCATGGAACTACTTATCTTATAGACATGGACGATGTGCTGACCGTTTTCAAATTTGTTTAATCTGTATATCCTACATCAATATTGTCTGTTATTCTGTTGATCTATCTTCTTTCTCTCTCTCTTTCTCTCTCTCTCTCTCTCTCTCTCTCTCTCTCTCTCTCAACCGCAGGGAGGACAATATTTTTATTCAATCCGCTCTTTCGTATGCCCAACTAAGGAACAAAAAAGATGCCAACTATGGGTTGTATACCTTGAAAAGCTCTGTAATGTCGAGACGATTATTTTGTTGAATTCGTTTTAAAAAAGATCAGTTTCTTTTTTCCTGAATTCTGATGTCATTAGCATACATCTAGGCTCAGATTCTTTTTAAAACAAAAATTGTGTTTGCATTAATTCAAAGAGGTATATTTTTGTTGTGTTATTTTGATTATTTGTTGTTGTTGCTGTTGTTGTTGTTTAGTTAGATCTACGTGGTTGTTTTATTTTATTTGTCTTCAAAGATTTTAATTAAGCCTTTGGTCGGAAAAGAAAGAGAGAGAGAAAGAGAGAGTGGTGGGTGGATGGTAAGGGGTTTGGAGGAGGGTGTGGAATTGAGGGGTTTTTATACTTAAGAACTAGGAACTAGAATATCTTAACCAATAATGAGACCGTATAATTTTATTTTTATTATCACATTATTAATATCATTAATATAATGTTCATTATTACTATTATTATTATTATTATTATTATTATTATTATTATTATTATTATTATTATTATTATTATTATTATTATTATTATTATCATCATCATCATCATCATCATCATCATCATCATCATCATTATTATTATTATTATTATTATTATTATTATTATTATTATTATTATTATTATTATTATTATTATTATTATTATTATTATTATTATAATGAGCAGCAGCAGCAGCAGTAGTAGAAGTAGTAGTAGTAGTAGTAGTAGTAGTAGTAGTAGTAGTAGTAGTAGTAGTAGTAGTAGTAGTAGTAGTAGTAGTAGTAGTAGTAGTAGTAGTAGTAGTAGTAGTAGTAGTAGTAGTAGTAGTAGTAGTAGTAGTAGTAGTAGTAGTAGTAGTAGTAGTAGTAGTAGTAGTAGTAGAAGCAGCAGAAGTAGCAGCAGCAGCAGTAGTAGTAAAAGAAGTGGAGGCGACCGAGAAGGTTCTACAATCAAATAACTTTTACTTTTGTTAGTGTGTAAAAATGCGGCAGAAAGTTATCGTAAGTTATAGGAAATACAGTTTAGTTAATAACAAAATACTAAAGTATAGCGTCGTTGGTTCGTAATATTCCGCCTTGTCGGATATTCGAACTTAGGCTGTCTATCTCAGATGGAACGTTGGGTTCTAAAAAGATTTTTTATAGTTTTGATGTTCTTCTTTTTTTACCGCATCTTCTCATCCTTCTTTTTAAGTGACATGAAAGGAATTTGCTCAATGAAGAGGTGTTTATTTTTTATATACGTGCCTAATTATCCGAATTGAGAAAGACAATGGGTCAATTCGTTATGGAACCTTTCTTAAGTGATTTAGTATCTATGTCGGTGTTTTCATATTTTATTGGGAACAAAAAGGATTAATCGAAAATCTACATAAAAGAAATGAAATTTGAAAGATTAAAGTAAGCGAAAAAAAATTCCATATTATTTTGTTTCAGATTATGACAACCATGCCGAATACTCCTTTTGAATTTCTAGAACATATGCGACAAAATTGCTAAATTCTAAATTAAGGATGTGCTGTTCTTGACGCTATAAAATATTTTCAGCCGTAACGTAGGAGGTATATATGAGGCTGACTCATTTGGAGCTGCCTAAGAACAAAGATTTTCATTTTGAAAAAATTTACCTGAGAGATCGAGATTACGAAAAATATTTTATGTCTAGCAACTTTTTTAAAATTTATTTATCGTGTCTGAAAATAGCATACCACACGTTATTTCAAATAGCAATGTAGGTAGTGTATTTCCGTGGCTTTGCGGTTGATTAGAACCTAGGCCTCGGTCGGAAAGGACAGAATTAAATAATTCCCTGCGGTTGTTATGGTAGCTTAGAATTAGCAATTAAGGCTAAAGACTTCAGTTCGCTGTAATTTTTTGAAACTATTTACTACATTCAAAACGAATGATTGTTTCAAAAGACTATAATCATGAGTTGGTAACGGTCTTTTAACTCATTTTTTTTATTTATTTAATTTCTATTTTTATATCATATAAACCATATGTAAATCCGTGGTGTAAACCTATCCACCCCGCCCCCTTCTCTCTCCCTAGGCAATTACGTTTAAGATTCCTGATTGAAATTTCCTACAGACCGAAAGGACAGGCCGAAAATAGTTCATTGCCTAATTAGTGTTTTAAAAATGTGAAATGGTGGCAACTATAAAAAAAAGATAGCATTAACGTCATCGCTTTTTGTCTCTACATAAAGGTATCCACGATGTATAATGTAAATAATTATTGACCCGTTAAGATGAGGTCATGGTTGCACAATACTTTCTATTTTAAAATCCAGCTAGAACACGAGTCTTGATAATGTACTTCTGTGTTAACCCTTCTGCACTGCTTGTTAAAAATGATTTTTTTTTTTTATGTTAAGCAGCTTGAGCTTTCATAAACTCAGATCATCCAAGTTTACTTCAAATTGCATATTTCTTGTAAATGTGAATTATATATTTAAAAAAATGAACATAACAGAAAAACGGGCAATTTTGTTCATCCATTTATGGTAACGAGCTGAATGCGATGCTTGTTATATCATAAATATCTTTTTATTGTTAAAAAAAAACAATGGTGAGAAGGACATCAAAATTTTGCATTATAAAAGAGGGGTCAAAATGATACCAACGCCCGTTTCATTATTTTCATACCATCATTATGTTAACTTGGAAAAACATGTCTTCATACGCTGGAGCCGTGGTTTAGCCATGCGACTCGTTGGGAAAACGTGAGGTCATAAGCAACAGTTCAATTATTTTAAAAAACCCTGAAAATGCGTTGCGGGATCAGATTCTGCCGTGGACGGTGGATGGAAAATTTTGCACGCAAGAGAGCATAAGTATAATTGTTGAATAAGGAGTGAGGTAGCGTGCTGCAGTAGTTAACACGTTGGGTGAGTGACCTAGGCGTTTAAGGCTCGATTTTAGAACATAGAGTATATTTTGTGAAGCATTTTCAGCCCGTTCATTTATTTGGCCTAACTACATAGTAAATTTTAATCTGGCTTTATAATATGCACAAAGTTTGAGAGAAAAGCAGATAATTATTGCCTTTGCAAATTCGTGATAATTCTATAAATCGATTTGAATTTGCCATTTTAAAGGGTTTTGAACGATAGGGAAAAAACGCAAAGAAGAAAAAAAAAGTTCACTTTTTTTTTCTTATAAATGTCGCTAATAGCTGCAGAGACTGAGGGTAGAAGCATTAGGTAAACGCATAAGTTCAATAGTTATACAAGCGGTCGTATAAACCTGGTTTGCTGTTACGTTCCTTCCTTACTAACATTTTTTCGCTCGATTTTTTTTTAATTATTCATTTATTTTTGGAAGGATTGGGGCAGGGGGTCCTATCGATATTTTGTATGTTAGGTTTAAACATTTCGTCGAATAAACTGTCAACTTTGCCGCTATTGTCAGAGAAACCTTTTAAATGTACACAACAAAATCTAAATTTTAAATGGATTCTCTTGCGCATTTTGAACAGAAAATGTAACACAGAAGCTAACCACATTTAACCCATAAAATTGTGTCATTCGTCACTCGACGATTCGCCTCAATTATTAAGTTTGTCAAAGGTTTAACAAGGGGTCAATCCTTGTGAAGTCAGGTTGACTCAGGGTTGATGTGTGCGGATTGGCACTTCCAAGGTTGTCGACGCAGGTCTTTTGATAGCGCACGCCACACCACGGCCATGCTAATACTCGGGCATACCGCTCCAGATCAAGTAAGTCGGTATGTGGCGTGTTCACATCCGGTTCTGCAGCAACAGTTTCATTCATGGAGATCTACACCTACATCTACTCCCATTACTATGTGTGATTAAGAAGCCCAAACTAAATGAATGGCGTAAAAGGGCTCGAAAACTTACCTCTCACTATCCTAGGTGTCACTCAATAGTTTATACAGCGCGAATGAAGACAGTGTAAACCTTACGTGAAGCCATTGACTTTAGAGCGGATTCAAGTCAGTCCGATTTTCAGAAAGTAAACTGGCTTTTTCCAAAAAGTAAATTTTCCATAGTAAATGTTGAGCGTCATGGAAATTTTTTTGTAGGTATGTTATAAGGCCTACTTTAGAATATGTTATTATGGTGACTTTATTTAATGACCAAAGTCGAACCATGAACACTATATACTAAGTTTCATGAGCCTGTAAGTTTCAACAAATATGAATGTAAATAAATACGATGTATTGTGTACCTTCGCCTGCCGAAATCATAGGAGGAAAAGATTGCAAAATCTATGAGGAGATTCAATATAACTTAAATTTCCCATGCTGAGCGCAGACAGTCGGGCGTAAATTGCATTCCTTATTTAGAAAATGGTTAGCTTTTATTCTTTTCAGATATCGATTGTAAGAGAAAAAAAGGATGTAAGGTAAAGCCCGTCCACAGCATCATTCGTCAGGCAATTCGGAATGGGAAAGTTGTCCCTACAGCCGTCCAACATCGGCATGAGCTTCAAGCTGTACCGAAAAGTCCGTGCAGAACTCTCAGTGTCAGTTCCTTTATAACAATTACTGCTGCTCTTGTTGCTTCTGCTGCTGTGGTGCTGATGCTACTATCAGTACTATAGTAAGAAACCCTTTGGTTTACTTATAATAGTGGTAGTAGTGGTAGTAGTGGTAGTAATGGTAGTAGTAGTAGTAGTAGTAGTAGTAGTAGTAGTAGTACTAGTACTATAGCACTTTTCTCTTAATGTTTTTGTAAAAGTTTCTTTCTTTTTTTTTTTTTAATCATCTAAGTTTGCACGATTCCCCCTCAACAAGCATTCAAAGGGGCTTTTAATACAGGTAATAAAGAATGTCATACTCCAGTAGCTTGTGAATCCAAAGGGGGTGGGGGTGGGGGATTTATATAGCGCTATTGATATAATTATGGGGAATTTTTTTTTCACTATTTTAAACAGGCTCATTTTTTGTTTTGCATAACTTTGATATGTAAAGAGGAATCAAATGTGAAGTTAAATTTTTTGTTGTTGCTTTTATAATAGAGAACCATATAAATATTTTTATTTTTAAATTTTCAATTGAAACTTCTCAGCTCGCGGGTGTACATGAATTTTTGCTTTGACAAACAAAGGCAAAGACATGCATCTTTTTGTTTTAGATATAATTTATGAAATGTGGAAAGAAAAAGGTCTGAAGAAAGGCAAGTCCGAACAAAACTTGATTCAGGCCATGGCTCCATCAAAATAATGCCAGCATTCCAGTTATGTTTTAAGCAAGTTAGATTCATAAAATTTATGAAATTGGTTTTGAAGACCTTTTCACTAATTCAAGAATTGAAAACTCTCCAGATCACCTCTAGCGTTATGCAAATGTCTCAATAAAATGTCCTAAGAAACTTTCAATTGATTTTTTTTCGTTCTCATAATTAATTTATGCCAGATTTACCTTTGCGGTTTTGCATACTTTTTTGCCACGGTATTAAGTATTCTTCAATATATCCAATTACTGCATTTTATTTTTTAAAATATCACTGAAAGTGTTTAGAAACTTTAATTTAAAGAAGGAAATGTCGCCTAGATATTTATATTGCTTGAGTGATTTAAGATGCATCAAATCTCTCTCTCTCTCTCTCTCTCTCTCTCTCTCTCTCTCTCTCTCTCTCTCTCTCTCTCTCTCTCTCTCTCTCTCTCTCTCTCTCTCTCTCTTTCTCACTCTCTCTCTCTCTTTCTCTCTCTCTTTCTCTCTCTCTCTCTCTCTCTCTCTCTCTCTCTCTCTCTCTCTCTCTCTCTCTCTTCCGCCCTCCCTCCCTTCCGCCCCCTCTCTCACAAATGTCTTTGCTTCTGCTTTGTTACTTGTCAGATTATCATAAAGATTTATTTCTTCTCGATAAACTAAACCTATTTCGTGGTTAACTTCATTAACAAATATTCAATTTTGAAATTGTACATCTATGTCTTTCCGGCTAATCTAACGCCTTGAAAAGTGGAACGTTTACGTAGCAGAATTTGGAATCTGAATACCTTTGACATTTTGCGAATTCCTTTACAAGGGATCTTTCAGGTCAAAAGCCCACATAGATTCTTAGCATCTTAGGCGTCTTTTCTTGTAGCAGAAATTGTATCAAGCAAGATTAAGAATCTGCTTACTATTATTCATGCTTGGCTGCTTCCTATTTATTCTTTCTTCGCTTCAACATGTGAATGAAGGTGCGAGGAAGTGACATACTGCATTTGATTAAAGAGAGAGAGGAAAGAGAGAGAGATAGAGACAGAGAGAGAGACAGACAGACAGGTAGACGGATAGACATGTAAGGTGGAGCATATTGGAAGGGCGGTGAGGAGAGAAAAAGAGACAGACAGACAGAGAGATAGATAGATAGAGAGAGAGAGAGAGAGAGAGAGAGAGAGAGAGAGAGAGAGAGAGAGAGAGAGAGAGAGAGAGTCCAATACTTACTGCTTTCATTGTCTGATCCAAAATTTGCCAAAATAAAATTACTTGTATGTGTCTCGTGTGAGAGAGAAAGAAGGACAAAGGGTGAAAGAGAGAAAGACTAAGGGAGTGAATTAGGTGTGAAAAAGAGAGGAAGGAAATGTAAATGTTTTTATTCCACGACCTTCTAAAAAATTGTCTTAAGTTCATTATAAGTTTAACATGAAGCCTTGGCTGATTGGAATGCCGTCTTTCTTTTCTCCAGAATGCCTGGGGTACACAGGTCTTTTTTCAATTAACCTTGCAAGCTTAATAAAAAAAATATGTGACATTTGAGCACTAGATGTCTGTATTTTGAGATAATCTTCTTCATCCTTCAGAAATTAGATGGGATTGCCAAGCAATTTTCCATTGTTTAGGCTAAAAAATTCATTTGTCAGGTATAGGGCAAGCTGTTATTGAAATTTAAATTTAACAAATCATGAACGGAAAAAGTTATAAGAAAATAAATAAATAATAAAAAAGATAAAAATCAGTGTAGATCATCTTTTCGGTTTTTACTGTCTGCTTTGGTCGAATTCTTTGGATATTTTCTTCTCATTTTAGTTTTATTTAAAATTTCATTGAACTGGATTAAGAAATATACAAATCAGATAGAGTGACTCGTTTTGAAATATTTCCACTTTTTAACTTATTATGAGCAATAGGAGACAGACTTTTTATAAATTCTTCTTTTTCTGTATCTTTTATGAAAAATGTGAAGAAAATGAGATCCTCCCAAAGACAACAAAAAACGGGATCATTTTCTTTTTACTTTCCTGACTTGTTTATTTTTTTCCCCCAAGAGAAGTAATCTAGCAACATTTCCTTCTGTTTCCAGGATATCTTTATAACAAAAGAATTGTGACATCTCTCAGACAGCCAGAAGAAATTGCAGCCTCTCCGCGGAGCGCCTATCTCTCTTCAAATATTATTTGTGTATCTTTAGGATTTTCATCTCAAGTTACCAACCACGGTTAACATATGCCTCACTAGTCAGACCAAACTTTTTTACTTTTTTTTTGAGGATTAAAAAAAAGAAGGGCAAAAAAAAGTTTGATGATTTTTTTTTTGCTCTCTTAAGTGTCTTCAAGAATAATTTTTCACCCTCACAAACTATAATTTATCTTGCACACTAAGCATAAAATGCTTTTGGAGTTATGCCCAAGTGTCCATTTAAATTGTTATGGCAGAACCTAGGAATGTCCTATCCTAAATGCTCCGCTATCAAATTACCAGGGGTAATTTCTACGAAGGATATGACACTTGAATTAAAGCGATGGGGTCCAGTTGCTGTCTTCCTAGCTTGAAACCTGAAGACTTTCTGTCGCGCGTTTAAAGCTGCAGTGTCGCTATAGTAATTAAAGCGCCTTAATTAAAATAAAAGTATTCTCTGTGTTGTGTGATGCCAGTAAAATGTTCTCTGTTTACGTGAAAAACCAAAAAAATAGAAACATTTTTGTTTATTGTGAATAACTTTTGAAATACCAAGTCAACTCACGAAGGTGTCTAGAAAAAATTTAAGAAGACACGGATTTTTGTTTTTCGTTCGTTGGTCTGTTTTTTTTTTTTGGTTTTTTTTTTTTTTTTTTTTTTTTGGGGGGGGGGGGGGGTTTTGTTTTTGTTTTTTTTTGCTTTTTTTGTTTTTTGTTTCTGAGGGGAGGTGGTTTTTTATCATTAAATTCTTTCTTTTTATCTTTGGATAATGATCAGGCAGGGTCTCTACGATATATCTGAGCTAATTGTTTTCTGAAGAGAGAGTTTCAATTTCCAACAGTCTTATTTTTTTGACATGATTCTTTTTATTTTAGGCAATTCTAATGGTAGAAATTCAGACTGATATGTTAAAATCTATATATATATATATATATATATATATATATATATATATATATATATATATATATGTGTGTGTGTGTGTGTGTGCAGTAAGATAGGTACAGGGGTTGAAAGGTAGACAAAATGAAAAAAGAAAGAGAGAGAGTGAGGTAGATAGATAGAAATATTTATAGATAGATAGTTAGATACATACATAAAAAGATTCAAATGTACATTGATAGTCAAATAAGTAGATGATTGAGTGTGTCGTTCAAAAAAAAGAACCAGATAAATAAATATACAAAAACCGAAAAGGTATGGAAAGGTTGAGCTGGTTTTGCCAAAAAAAAAAGTTAATCATGAAAGTAAATATGAAGATATTTGCAGAAATTTGAGAGAAAGAGAGAGCGAGAAAGAGAGAGAAAGAGAGAGAGAGAGAGAGAGAGAGAGAGAGAGAGAGAGAGAGAGAGAGAGAGAGAGAGAGAGAGAGAGAGCGGGGGGTGGAGAGGATAATTTTGTCAAGAACGAGGAATATGTTTTTTGTTGTTTTTTTTGTTTTTGTTTTTGTTTTTTTTTAAGCTTGTCGCAAAAGTCTCTTGCTCATTTCAGTTTTAGGATTGGCCAGTGGATAAGCTGCCGACAGTATCGTCTTATAATCTTCAAGGCCTTCTCTTCCCTAAGATTAAACCAAGATGTCGCCAGTAAGGATCTGATCTCAATATGCAAAGCCGTTCCTGAAAGTTAACTAACGATATGCATGGAATCATTTTGCAATGCTCGAGGTGTGCAACAAATTTTCAGTCTAACCGTAACATCAAGATACAACATTAGTATTACAGGAAAATTGAGAAAGTAGATAAACTTTAAAAAAAAAAGTTAATACCGACCGCTAGATGGTCGAAGGGAAATAAGGCGGTCTATAGATTTTAAGGCAGAGTAAACCAATGAATCGAACACGAGTTTGGGTGTAGAATACTTATTCCTATTTGATGGCAGAAGATAAAACTAATGTCAGTGATATGATGAATAATGGCAGATCATTAGATACCGCGAAAATTTGGTTTGATGAATAATGGCAGATTATAACGAGGGTCGCAAAGTAAACTATCGTAACTCCTGTTTTGCAAATTTTACAGGAGGAACAAAAAACTTAATAACTTTGTAACTAATGGTCCAATATGATTCATTTTCACGTGAAATGTATTTGAAATATCTTTACACACTTTGGTTGTGTATTTTTTAGTTTAAATTGTAAACATTTTGTGTAATTCAACTTACGATATTTTATTCAACCAAAATTCATACGTAAACAATCGTATCTCAAGTTACGATAACCTTCATTGATAATTGTTCACACGTATACTATCGTATGTTATAGTTACGACAGTTCACGTTTAAATTCTATGTCTTATAGACGAGTTACGACACTAACAAGAAACAGTGTTAAGAAACAAAAAAGCAGCAACAGTTTTATAATTATTTTAAGCGTAAAATATGATTTTAATAAAAGTTTGCACATTTAATTTAAGGATACATATTTTACTAAAAATGATTAAAGTATGTTCAGAATGTTATAATATGTATAAATTTCAATTTCAGAGTCACATCACTGATACTTTCACGGATGCTTGAATGAGACAAAATACACATAATTTATTTTGAGACTTATTAAGAACGACATCTGGGTAGAATCTTAGACTAAATATTATACACGATGACAGAAATGGAAGACCAAATATAAGTACTATAGAGGAAAGAGGATGCATGGGTATTATTATTTTTATTATTAAAATATAGGCCTGCATGATACATAAATAAAAAACAAAGATAGGTACTTCAGAGATTAGACAGTTATCTTGAACCGTGTTTATTTTTAAAAAATCAATATACTATTTAAGTATCAAAACACACAACTTAATTGGAAAAAAGATTAACATAATTAAATCATGGACCTCAAGGGTTGGATTTAATTTTAAACAAGTTAAAAAACTGGTGATGGGTTTCAGGAAAAACTTGGCTTTTGCAGAGGGATTGAAGGTCATTATACTTGTCTATGTCTATGCCAGGACCCTTTCTGTTATTTAGAACGTAGAGCTGAATGTAGTTGAAGTGCCCCTTGGCCTGCACTTTCCGTATTCCTTTTGACATGTTGAGACGATGGTATTCACCAACAAAGTCATACTTGGATATATACAAGATCGGAGTCTTGACTGGTCAACTTGATGTTAAACAGCTTCACCTTTGTTTTCATCTAGGTCAAAATCTTTCAAATTTGAGGCTATCTATTTGAAGTCGGAAAACCGAGATTCGTCAGGCTCCTTTACAATTTAGTTCTGTCTCAACTGCTTTGCCGCACTGCTAACACCTGCCCAATGAGGAGTGGTAGATCTGCAAATGCTTACTTACTCTTTCTATCGTTGTATGCACACTGTTATTCTCGTTCTTGATGTGGCCCTTTGTAAAAAAAAAATGTGCTTAATTTCTGTAGAGTTGAATTTGTTCAATGCACACCAAAGCATCGTCAAAAGATATCTATTCCGGTTCTGCCCGCCACATGAATCTGAATAGAGTTTAACATGAGTCACGCCTTTCTCTCACTTGCACCAAGCAGATAATTTTAATCACATGAACCAATCTCATTTGACCCTTTTGCAGCTATCCCTTCATGACAAACATTGCAGATAGCTTGACCTGATTCAAGATGAAAATATTGAAAGATTGTATAAATTCAGTTTTCTCTTACAATACAGTACTGATGCAATGGAATGACGGTGTTATCTCTGAATAGCGCTCTCTCATATCAGGAAGAATACGACCATCCCCATCTTTTTTCTCAAAGAGAGTAAATACAAACTGCTCGCATATCCCCAGGATGTCCGAGAACATGGTTTTGCGTATAGCTTGCTTCAGTCCTGCTATTTCCAAATGGTGTTTTACGCTCTTCTGGCGCCTTGTCTTTTTGCTCGGTAGATCTGCAAATGCTTACTTACTCTTTCTATCGTTGTATGCACACTGCGTCATAGCGGGGGACGCAAACGCGCACCACATGGCATTCGGGTACGAAAACATCGACGCCTGTGGTCAATGGATAATAGATGTGACGACCTCTACCAATTTGACCTGTCTAGTCACAGACAAGTCCGAATCCACCTTTTTGCATTCCAAAGGCGGCCTCTATCGTCCGGATACGGCACTGGTCTCTTCTGATGTCCTGGAGCTCGTCACGAGGGAGGTGCTCGCAGACGTGGGTTTTGACCATCTTACCGCACTGATCACTGTCGAGATTTTGTCCCGACAGCGTGAAAAGGAGGCGCCGACTTGGAATTTTAACAAAGCCGACTGGAAGGCGTATGCGCACGCGCTCGACACGAGGCTTGGAAGTGTAGACTGGAACGCTTTGACCGTCGAAAAGGCAAACGAGACCCTGGTGAACGAAATCACCAGGGCGGCGAGGAAAAGCATCCCGAGGGGCGTGAGAAAGAAATTCACCTCGGGATGGACAGAAGAGCTAAGACAGGCAGTGTCCAAGCGGCAAGCGGCACGCAAGGACTTCATCCGAAATCCTACGGCCACGAACCGCAAACGATACAACGCCTACAGCAGACGAGCTAAGCGAATAGGCGAAACCACTCGAGCAACCGAATGGCAAAAGGTATGCAACGGATTCAATTTTAGGACGAGCAGCCGCACGGCGTGGGGGCTCGTTCGAAGATTGGAAGGAAAACGGACCGCCAGCGGGACCGAACCACTGGTGGTAAACGGCAGAACTCTCCTTACAGCGAGAGCGGAGGCAGAAGCATTCACCCGATACTACACTAGAGTAGAAGGATCGAACAGCCAAGCCTCCAAACGCATGGTAGATATAACGAGGAAGGAATGGGAACGAAGGCCGTCGGTGGTGAACAGGACGTTTCACACCGACTTTACGATAGCAGAACTGGAAGGCGCACTCCGGAAGTCGAAGAAAGGCAAGGCTCCGGGCCGAGACGGCGTCACGCAAGAGATGCTGTCTCATATGGGCCCGAAGGCTAAAAACGCCATTCTGAGACTGTACAACCGGTCGTGGCACGGAGGGACGACACCGCCCGCCTGGCGAACGGCGGTCGTCGTACCAATTCTCAAAAAGGGGAAGAAAGCCAGTGACCTGGCAAGTTACAGGCCGATTTCCCTTACGTCAACTATCAGCAAAACCATGGAACGGATGGTCAACGGCAGACTGTACTATTACATGGAAGATAGTGGCCCGCTCGATGAGAATCAGGCCGGATTTCGCAGGCATCGATCAACTGTTGATCAGCTTGTGCTCTTTACCCAGAGTGTCATAAACGCATGGCAGTGCAATCACCACACTGTGGCTGTCTTCGTCGATCTGAAGAATGCTTACGACAGAGTCTGGAGGGGGAGACTGCTCTTGAAGCTACAGAGATGTGGGATAAACGGGAGGATGTACAACTGGCTGAAAGGCTTTCTTTCAAACAGATACATCCGTACGAAAGTAAACGGCGTCTATTCGCGGACAAGGCCGTTTAAGGAGGGACTCCCACAAGGGAGCGCGCTGTTGTACCTTGTTTCTGTGCTTCCTCAATGACCTCAGTGAGGTCATCCCCACTTTCAACCGCCTGTCGTTCGCGGACGACATTTCGACATGGCAGTCAGATAAGAACGTTGACCGGGCAACTGAAGCCCTCAACCGTGATTTGCACGCGCTTAAGCGATACTGCGACCAATGGTGCAAGCGGATAAATACGACAAAAACCGTGTACAACATCTACTCGAACATGCGAGAGGTGCCAGCACGAGACCTAGAACTGAAGATCGAAGACAATGTCTCCAACGAGATCCGCTGCCGCGGTACTTGGGTGTAGCGCTGGACTCACGATTGAACCTGACAGCTCACGTGGAGCAGTTAGCGGGCAGAGTGCGAGATCGAATAGGGCTGATGAAGAAGCTTGCAGGAACCAACTGGGGTGCAACTCTATCGTCACTCAAAACCCTGTATGTGACCTTCGTAAGATCAGCCCTTGAGTATGCGAATCCAATCCTCAACCTCGCGAGTAAGACAAGTCTCGGAAAGCTTGACAGAATCCAGAATGCGGCCATGAGGCTGATGACGAGGGGACTGAGAAGCACCCCTATCGCAGCCTTAGAAGTAGCGACTGGATGTGAGCCCCTAGAAACCAGGCGGGAGGTGCAGACACTGATGGCCAGGGAGAGATTCCTCCGTCTCGGAGAGTCAAACCCGCTCAAAGACCTGGCAGAATCCTTTGGAGCCACGCGACGTCGGCTAAAGAAGGTTTCCGTGCTCAGTGCCGCTGAGGCGGCAGAACGGAAATTCAATTTACCGACAGACCGAGCACCATTGGAGGCTCCAGGCTGACCACCGGAACTCGCCCCCCGCCCTCTGGAGGTTCGCCTCGATATTTGCTTGAACGGAAAAAAAAGTCGGTAATTACCCCCCAGGTCCCAAAAGCCGCAGCCCTAGAGTTCATCGACTCGTACCCAGCAGAGTGCGTGCGATGCTACATCGACGGCTCGGCAACGGGGGGCACCTCCGATGGTGGCTATGGAGTCTATATAGAATGGAAATCCCAAGAAACGACCCGAACGTCCGGCCCGGTGGGTCGGAGAACGTGCAGCTATGAATGCGAAAAAGCGGCACTGCACGCGTGCATCCGCATACCAAAAGAACGGCATGATCGAGGAGACCAGCTCCCTGGGATCGTAATCCTCTGTGATTGCCGTAGTCTGGTGCAAAATTTAGGCGGCTTCAACCCCACTAGTATGGGCGATATCTTGAGTGCAACGGAACAGCTCCGACAAGCAGATGTCCGGATCATCTGCCAGTGGATCCCATCTCAAGTAGGTATCCACGGTAATGAGGTTGCCGATGAGCTGGCTAACGCTGGCCGATTACAGCCTCAACCCACAGTCCCGGCAACCCTGGCTCATGTCTCGTCCTTATTACGCGGAGAAACGGCGAAAAGGTGGAGAGCGGCGATTGAAGGGAATGATGACTCACGACTGGCTAAGCTTTATGAGGTTCAGCGAGCCGGTGATTATTGCGCTCACATGACCAGAGGTGACGCCGTGCAAGTATTTCGCATGCGCGTAAATCATGTACTGCTCTTAGCCAGCATGTCAAAAAGAGGGTGGAGTCAATCCGCGTCTTGTCGTCTGTGCGAAAACCGAGTCGAGGACGTCGACCACGTACTGTTCGATTGCCCAGCACTGGAGGACTGCCGAAGTCCCGGCTGGGGGTGTCAGGACCGGAGCCTTGTCCTCTGGTTCTACGGAGGACAAACGAGTAATGTAACCGGACATTACAGACGCGCAAAGGGCAGTCCGACTAGCCCGGACGTCAGAATGCATTGAGAAAGCGACTGGCTTCTTCCCTAAGATGGGAAGGGAGGAAGCCGGTCTTTCGGAAAGTGGGATTCTACCTACACTTAACCTCTCCTTTTGTGATGTCCCCATTATGCCAAAAGTAATTGAATACATTCTCCCTGTGGTCCTTACCGATACGGTCTTGGCACCTCATTCTGCACTTCTCACCACACCCATCCTTCATTGTCTTTTTAAGAATCTGTATGTTCTTTCTATTCACATAAGCTTATCCTATATTGAAAGCTCCTTTTTCTTTTGCTGTCCTTATAATTAGCTTCATTACGTTTCCTTTTTCTACTCCTACTTGGAGACTCGACATCAGGGCTATCCAGAATGCTGGAAACCGATGTATGTTCAGATGTCGAGGCTGTGTAGAAAATGTCAGCACATGAGGCGCCGGTTGTGTCATTTGCTGACATAGAGTTTACCACTGAATACACGGTGAATGAAGGTGAATAAGACAATTGGGGGATGGCTGTGCATGCTCTGATTTTGCGTGTCAGGTGTAGGTGCCGCCTCTTGGTCACGACTCCCTTTCCTTTTTATACAAACAGGTCACTTGGCTTTGTTTGCCCGCAATGTTTTAATTGTTGCGAGAGTAAGATCATCTGAATCAGACGATTCGGCTTCCTCAAACTCTTTTTCCGCAAAATGAAAATTTTTAGGGTCAAGATTTTTTAGTTCAAAGGGTGTGATTTCATACTGAGCGGACAACAAACATAAAGATGCAGAGAGAGCATAATGCTGGAGAGCGAGTGGAGATGAGTAGTTCGTAAGCACATTTTACCGTCTACACAAAACAAGCTAGCAGAGTTTCTGCTGTGTGGGTCAATCACGAAATAAGTATCCAAGTGTTTGATGATTGACATTGAGAATGATGGCGTGCCAGGACCCAGGGTTAAGATCCCATATTGGTGTATGTTGGAAATTGCTGTTTCGAAATTATAGTCTGGAGGAGTGTTAGCATTGCTATCAACTAATCCAGTGTATGATTCACCTGGAAGCACCTGGACCCTCAGCTCAAATATGTCGCAGACTTGTGGAAATGAAGTAACAAGAGAGAACTCATTTGAGCTGTTCCTGAAGATTCTCGAATAAAGAGAATCTCAGTAGTTTAAGATTGCATCAGCGTCATTACTGGTCCATGATGTCACAGATTGATGCTATGATACACATAGAAGCCAGGGAATTACAGGTGCACTGCCTTCTGATGTTTTCAAAGATGAGATCAGCTTGGTGGCATGTATCGGTAACAGACATTGTGTCCTGAAAAATGAGAGAATCAAACTTTTATAAGGAGTCTATTTGTATAGTACACGAATAAAACTGGTACTACGGTACTTTCATTGATGGATGTAAAATGAATGATGTGCAAATGTAAAGTATGAGCTTAACACAGAGTAGATTTCAACAAAATGAAAGTAGCGGTTAGCATTACAAAACTCAAATTGGCTAGCCTTTCATCATGGCTTGAGAAATTATCTGAAGTTGTTTTAAAAGTGATTGCCGAATGCCAGGGGTAAAAAAAATCACTTGCTGCATTCATGTAGATAAAAGTCTTAAAGTGTTTATTCAATTATTTTCATCGATTGTTTTAGAGTCACATAACAAGTGTACAAAATCATTCATGAATGAGTCTTGCAAAAAATAACTATCTTTGAGATAAAAAAATCAGACAAATCGAAAAAAAATATTTGTTAATCTATAAATTTACTGTTACGAATGAATCAAAGAATCTTAAGGGAGAACGAAGAATTTAGAAACAAAAACGAAATATTAAACATACTCAAGTGATTGTTATGTAATGTGACTGTGTGAGCATGCAGTGGAGCATTGGAAACACTCTCCATAGCGCGCTTGCACCTGGTCCAGGCTAGTACTCAGTATCAGTAGCATTAGATCATCGCTGGCAGTCATCATGTAACCCTTACATAACAGTTACGTTCTCGGTGAGAGGGCTAGCAAGTTTGCTGGGTGGGATGAGTTTATGCAAATGATGTCGGTCAGTCTAAAAATATTACGTCGTAGTCTAGCTTAGGGCCCGTAAGCCTCTCTGACTATTAATTTTCTCGAAGATAACCTTTGATTGAAATGGCTTAAGATCTTCAACTTTTTTTAAATGATAGCCCTAAATGATTATGAACTTTGTAACAGCATTTTGTTGGACATTCAAGAAGCATTGAATCAGAATCACAAATACGTAAAGGAGCTGAAATGTGCATATGAGTTTGCAAGCTCTCGCCAAATAGGAAATGTCCGAATTGTTATCAATGAAACAGCGCGATCATTAGAGACACATGGAAGGACACAGTCACACACAACGCACCCACAATAAATGAAGATATGTGGTCTACAAAGAACTTCATCTTTCACACAAATCATTTTTTTGGGGATTTTCTCTCTCTCTCTCTCTCTCTCTCTCTCTCTCTCTCTCTCTCTCTCTCTCTCTCTCTCTCTCTCTCTCTCTCTCTCTCTCTATTTCTCTCTCTCCTCCCTCTCTTCTCTGTGTAACTCATTCATGTCTATTCATATATGCTCCTCTCAACATCTTCAGTGATAATCTGACGGAGATCTTCAACCTCTTCTTCATTTTGAGAAGATCACCCGCCACAGACTTAAAAAAACTTGAGCTGTGCTTTTAAGAGAGAATCCTTACCATCCTCTGAGTTTTGAAGGGTGGCGTGATTAGAATCAATGTGACGCTTCAGCCTAGTTAAGGGATTTTGCCCTTGATGTGTAATTTGATTTTCTTTTCTCAAGAATTATTAGTTAAAATTACTTAGCCAAAAAGCCCAAAAAGGGAGACTGTTAAAAATTCGATTCTTCGGTGGACATATTGTTTTTATGCTATCTATAGAGATTGAAATATTAGAATTGGATTCCCCTTTGTCTATCTCTATAAATAGCATAATGCCAATATGGCCGCCCACTAATTCTAATTTGACAATCTTTACAAATAGCATAATTTCAATATGGCCGCCAGGAAATTCTAAGTTTTAAATCTCTATAAATAGCATTACTTCAATATGGCCGCTGGGAAATTTAATTTTTATTTTCCATCTCTATAAATAACATCATTTCAATATGACCGCCGGGAAATACTTAGTTTTCGATCTCTATAAATAGCATAATTTTAATATGGCTGCCGGGAAATTCTTATTTGGCAATCTCTATAAATAGCATAATTCCAATATGGTCGCCTGTTAATTCCAATTTGGCAATCTCTATAAATAGAATAATTTCAATATGGCCACCGGTTAATTCCAATTTGGCAATCTCTATAAATAGCGTAATTTGAATATAGCCGCCGGTTATTTCTAATTTGGCAAATCTCTATAAACAGCATAATTTCAATATGGCCGCCGGTTAATTCTATTTTGGTAATATCTATAATTAGCATAATTCAGATATGGTCGCCGTTTAATTCTATTTTGGTAATATCTATAAATAGCATAATCTTAATATGGCCGCCGAGTAATTCTAATCTGGCAATTTCTATAAATAGCATAACTCCAATATGGCCGCCGGTTAATTCTATTTTGGTAATCTCTATAAATAGCATAATTACAATATGGCCACCGGTTGATTCCAGTTTATTGATCTCTACAAATGGGATATATCCAATTTGGCCGCCGGCAAATTCTATTTTGGCAATCTCTATAAATAGCATAATTCCAATATGGCCGCCAGGAATGTTTATTTTTTCCATCTCTATAAATAGCATAATTCCAATATGGCCGCCGGTTATACTAAGTTTTTCATCTCTATCAATAGCATAATTCCAATATGGCCGTCAGTTAATTCCAATTTGCCAATCTCTATAAATAGCATAATTCCAATATATCGGCCGACTAATTCTTTTTTGTCAATCTCTTTAAATAGCATAATTCCAATATGGCCGCCGGAAAATTTTATTTTTTTCCATCTCTATAAATAGCATAATTCCAATATGGCCGCCGGTTGATTCTAATTTGGCAAATCTCTCTATATAGCATAATTTCAATATGGTCGCCGGTTAATTTTGTTTTCGTAATTTCTATATTTAGCATAATTTTATAATGGCTGCCGGTTAATTCTTATTTGGCAATCTCTATAAATAGAATAATTCCAATATGGCCGCCGGTAAATTCTATTTTGGTAATCTCTATAAATTGGAATCGAACTGTAATGTTTCTATCTCTACAAATCGCATAATTCCAAAATGGCTGCCGACGGATTCTAATTTGTTGATCTCTAGAAATAGCTGAATTTAATTCTATTTTTTCTATCTCTATAAATAGCATAACTTCAAGTATGCCGTCGTGGAATCGAATTCTACTGTTTCGAACTCTATAGAAAGCCCATAATCAATATCGTCTCTGTGAAATCGAATTATAGTGTTTGTATCTCTATAAATAGCCTAATTTCAATGTGTCCGCCGGGGAATTTAAAGGGATGGGGCCGTAGATGACAAGATCAGGCAGGATGCACTGGCCGTTTCTATTAAAAAAGAACATAGAATCTGAGGTCTAAGGAACAGAGAGGTAAATAAACAAATTTAAAGGAAAATAACCGAAAAACTGACCGGAAATTAAAGTAAACCAATGAACTCCACCCATAAATGACTCAAAATAGAGGGAGAAAGGGCAATGAATGTAACATTAAAAACCAAACTGTAAATAACCAATTTTAAACTTAAATAATAAATTAAAGAAATAGGGCGGAAAACGGCAATCAGTGCTGTATTACCTGACATATCGACGGCTGAGACTATAACAATTGCACTTAAAAAAAAACACAAGCAGAGCACGGAATATTTTTGATAGAAGAGACTCATAGCTAATGCTGAGAGCATTAAATTTTACTAACAAGTAGAAAAGAGAGGGTGAGATGGTGAACAGATGAACGGTACATTAGCAGAGAGAGAGAGAGAGAGAGAGAGAGAGAGAGAGAGAGACAGACAGAGAGAGAGAGACAGAGACAGATAGAGACAGAGACAGAGAGAGACAGAGACAGAGAGACAGAGAGAGAGACAGACAGACAGACAGACAGACAGAGACAGAGACAGAGACAGAGGCAGAGAACTAAAGGAGAAGATCTAGAAGTAGATTCTAGATTTTAAAAAAATGTTTCTTTGGAAACACTTTAAAATGTTTTTAGTATCTAGCTGTAAGACTTTGGGGACACAGCGAAATTTAAGCCAGCATGGCCACTTAGTTCGGTTCTTGTCAACTCTTACAATCTTGTAATCATCAGGCTATCACCAATCGTATTCTGGTGATCTTCGTCGTTAAAGCCGTTCTTCTGGTTGTTGTTGTTGTTGTTTTCCTTCTTCTTCATCTTCGACTAGTACCACTACCAGAATGACCAAAGAAAGATCAAAGAGGATTTTCTTCCCTACACTAATCTAAATTGGATACTACAGTGATGATATTGTATAATTATGCTGGCATATGAAGATAAAACACAAGAATTCAATTCTGCAGAGATGATCTTGTTTTACTATGCTGATTTATAGAAAAAGAAACACATGTATTCGATGTTATGTTAATTCATGGCGATAGAAACACTTGAATTCGGTTATACAGTGATAATGTTGATTTATTATGCTGGTTTATACAAGAAAAAAATCTAGAAATCGATTCTAAAGTAATGATTTTGTATTGTTATGCTGGTTTATACTGATAGAAACACTAGAATTAAGTGATGATAATTTATTATTATGCAGGTTTATGGAGATAGAAAAACTAGAATTTGATTCTACAATGATGAAATTATATTATTAAGCTGGTTTAGAGAGATAGAAACGCTAGAATCCGATTCTACAGTGATGGTTTTGTATTATTTTGTTGGTTTATGGAGATAAAAAGCTAGGATTTGAATTAACAGTAATGATTTTGTATTATACGTCGGGTTATAGATAAAAAAAAATTGAAGTCAGTTGGAAAAAGGGAAAGTTGGTGAAAAAAGGACGAAAATGATATTTGTGATTTGTCCTTTGAAAAAAAGGATATAAGTTTAAAATATTTTAGGTAGAAATCCGACAATGAAGTTAAAAGTAAGTACAACCTGATAACAAAGTTCTATCTGTGAAAGGGACAGATAGATTTTCTTGTGATTTAACATGCAAGTAAAGAGAAAGACATTTTTCCCAGGTTGTGGTAGATTTAATCCACAAATATATTTATTCTGTAGAGTGGTTAAAAGTAATATCAATTACTATTATAAAAATGACGGATGGTAACCTCTATACAATGAATTTAAATCACTTAATGAATAACATAAACATTTACGTAAACTCTGAATGTATTGAATGCAGGAATTATGCAGAGTGTTATACAGAGTTTATTCAGAGACATGCAAATTATAAAAAAAAAAAAAAAATTTCTAACACACACTGTTCACAAAAGTATTTGATTCAAGAGTTAATTTAATCTCATTAAGATCTGAGATAGATTTTGGTAATCAGCCAAGTAGAACACACTTTACAGATTCATTTAAAAGTAAAATAAAACATTTTAAGAAAATCTTTCTAAAATTACAATAAATATAACTGAACAAATATTTGGGGGGTTTTTTTGTTTGTTTTTTTTTTATCTACTATTAAACCTCTTATCAATTAGGGAAAATGGAGGAATTCTCTCTCCCGTTCAAGATAATCAATCATTTTTAAGGGGATATTTTTGCATAAAGAAACAAAACATTTTTTCACTCATTCACAGACACATTCTAGGATGTATTTCGTCATATGGCTATAGAGTGTCGATTTATTCAAGTATCCACCATTCAGACAAAATTGTTTTTCCTGGATCGATTTAACAGACAAAATCAACAAAGTCCAAAACGGCGGCCACCTGAAAGGTAGCCAATGGATCGAAGAGCAATGTTGGACCGTGTTTTCTCTGTGTATGACCTCTGGCTTGTAATTAACTAAATCTACCTAGAACAAGACATTGTTGAGGCAACAAACGTGGGACCGTTTTTCAATCAGTTTCAGCATTAGAAAAAAAATTAAATGAAAAAAAAAAACAAAAAACTATTTGGGTTATATGCTCATGTGGGCGTGTGGCTGTCTTTGGGTTTTCACTTTTTCTTCCCATTGTTTTGCTTTCACCCTATACGTTTTTTCGCACGATAAGCGCGACTGAGTCAACTGGCTGATGCAATATGTCGCGACATGTCGCTCAGTGTTTTGACCTCGTGACCGCGTGAGCTCAAAATTTCCGAAACTTACGCACCACCCCTTGTTTTCCCACTGCGTGTGTGGTATGTAAGAAATACAGCGCAAAATGCCTTGAACATATAATTATCTTGTGCAACGCCTAGCATTCCTTCTGTGGGTATGGTGGGTCTAAGACACATAAAAGAGTGTTTTAAAAATAACATCAATGGAATTTATGTACATGATATAAACGAATATGACATTGTTACGTATGTTGATATATTAAAAGAGATAATACATATAAGATTATTGCATGTTACATTATCTTTAATCTGTTTGACTTTCAATTAACATTGAATTACAATTAAACACATTTGATAATTCACATCAGATTTTTTTCCTAACGTTCATTAATCAGGCTTTTGCTCCAGAAAACATTTTTTCTTGTGCTCTTTAAATGCGGTATGAAGAGAAATAGAAACTGGATGCTAAGAAAGCTTTGAGGATTCAAACAAGGTCCCACGTTTTACTTCTGAAAAGTAATCACAAAAAAGAAAGATTAATATGGGGGTGAAACCTGAGCCTAATAAAGACTAGGTATTTGTTAAATTTTAAATATATTGTATTTAAAATAAATCAGATATAATTTAAAGACAGTTTATGATAAGAATTACACAAAATTATTTGATTCAAGAGCAAATTTAATTACATCAAGAACTGACATAGATTTTTGTATATATCTAAATAGAACATACTTTACAGATTTAGATAAAAGTAAAGCTAGACATTTTTAGAAAATATATCTAATAATACAATAAATATAACTGAAGAAACTTTTCTTTTTGGTTGTTTGTTTTAAACCTACGATTAAACTTCTTATTAATTAGGGAGAATGGAGGAATCCTCTCTGCCGTTCAAGATTATCAATCATTTTTAAGGAGAAATTTTTGCATAAGGGAACAATATTTTTTTTCACTCATCCACAGACACATTCTAGGATGTGTTTTGTCGAATTACGACTCATCAGTGTTCCTGGTCCATGTAGTTCTTGAATAACTCAATTTTTCAGTCCTCCAGATCTTTCCTTTCTCTTATCTTGTCTCCTGAACATGGAGATCCTTAGCTTTACAGGCCTAGACTCTCTTCCAGCTATTCTTCCTGGACCTAAACTTCTGGACTGGTCTGTGCGGCTACTGCCTCTGTGATCTCGAAATATAATATCGTGACAGGACTTATTACAACATGTTTTTTACACCCCTCCCCTTTTTTTTAATCTTCAGTTCCTGATCTATGTTGATCTTGTGCACATCAATGCTTCAGTGTTCCGGGTCTTTTTCTCACCTGTCCATCAAAGTAAAAATGACAGGAGAAAAAAAAATACCGTCTTAAGCTAGACTACGACGTAATATTTTTAGACTGGCCCACATCATTTGCATAAACTCCTCCCACCCAACGGAACGTAGCAGAATCGCTTTTCGCAAACATGCTAGCCCTCTCACCGTGAACATAACTGTTATGTAATTATTACATGATGACTGCCAGCGATGCTCTAATGCTACCGGTACTGAGTACTAGCCTGGACCAGGTGCAAGCGCGCTATGGAGAGTGTGTTTCCACTGCTCCACTGAATGCTCACACAGTTACATTACATAACATTCACATGATTCGAGACAGTTATACCAGCAGCAGCAGCAGATTTCACTGGTCTAAACAGCTGACCAGACTGACCAGGCCTAACGCTCGCTTGCGGCTTCCGATGTAAGCAACGCAGGCCGATTTGCACACGTCACTAGGGAAACCACGTGTTTGTTACGTTATGACTCATGCTTACGGTACGTAACTCAATCTGCGAAACATGGCTAATGGCTCTTTATGGACACGGCCAGTGTATTACATCTACTTCGTGACAAGTGAACCATCGCACAACATGCTCTGAATTTCATCCATATTCTTTATTCTTTATCTTTGGTACAAAGAAGCAAAAAATACATTGTGTATTAAACAAGAAATAATTTTAATGATAACGAATTCCTTCTTTCAAACGTCAGGTAGTTTAGTTAGGCTTCTAGAGCCTCTCGTGATCGGCAAAAACAGGCAATAAGTGGTTTTAATGAATGTAGAAATAAATAAATAGTAATTTCTGTGGCTAAAATAAATGACACCTTATCTCATACAATGTTTTTTTTCCCTCAAGAATAACACTGGCTTACAAAACTACAGTTCATAAGCAATATAGATCTCCAGTATGCAGTTGCAATTACCAACAGCTCTATTATAATTATATTCTAAAATAATCAGAAAAGTTAATTTCAGAATCTTACAGCCGCATACTATCGGATCTCGAGTTATGAGCTAAAATATCTCAAGTATACTATAGTAAGTCAAATTACGAAATTATACGTTGTGGATTTTCACGGAGCTCAAGATACGATATTCTAGTTAATGGTAATTACGAGGTCATAATTAATGATATGACTCAGAGGTTTTGCCACAACATGCGCATGGTAATTGTCTGTATTTTGTCGAAAAATCTCGATTTCTGAAAAAATTCGACTTGCGATAGTTTACGTTGCGACCCTCGATAAGATATCGCGAAAATTTTGATCTTCAAGAGAGAGAGAGAGAGAGAGAGAGAGAGAGAGAGAGAGAGAGAGTAGGTGAGGGGGATATAAAGGAAAAGACGGAAGGTGAAAGAAATTAAGTAATATATTATAAAATGAAATGCTCACTCGGACGAGGGAAATATATATATTGAGAAAGAATGCGTGTATTTGTGTTTGTGGTCTGGCTGATCAAAACAATATTTCAATTGATGAGCTTGATCCTCACACATTTCCTTAACTAAGAAGCAGATGAGATTCTAACTCAGTGTTGTATAGAATCAACTTTACCCTCTCCTTTTTTAACAATCTTCACGTCAGTGTAATTGAGTAAAATCTCAGGGATGAAGGAAATTAAATGGCAGATCATTAACCTTGGTGTTCGTTGGATTTAAAAAAAAATGAATTTTCTAACTTACAGACTAGATCCAGTTATTTTGTCTTAATAGTGTGTTGGTGTTTTCATCATTATATTACTCATAGAAAAACATTAAATACCCTTGTTCATTGTAATCAATTCTATTCGCTTAGTCGACCTATAAAGATAATAATGGAAGGCCAATGAAAGATAACTGATATATCTTCGTGAGGGAAGTAAAGTACCGTGCACAGGGAGAGGAAGAAGGGCACAAATGAAAAATTGAAAGTAACAGTGTTAAAATGATTCTTAGAAAGAATGAGCTTTGGTCGAAAAAAATAGTTTAGTCGAAAAGTGAAAAATAAAGATGGCGAAAAAAAAAGGGAATGGGGGAAGGTGTTGGGAAGAGATGAACAAACAAAATATCTTACAGGGATTAAGAGGAATCTAGTGATGAGAATACATGAAGGAAAAAAGTGAGAGTGCGAGAGTTTTAGACGCTTCAGGGGGAGAGAGAGAGAGAGAGAGAGAGAGAGAGAGAGAGAGAGAGAGAGAGAGAGAGAGAGAGAGATCTGGGCATATAGAAACAGGACAGAAAAAGAGCGGAAGAAAAGGAGAATGAGAGTGATACGGACAGTGACGATACACAAGGAAAAAAAAAAAGAGAGAGAGAGAGAGAGAGAGAGAGAGAGAGAGAGAGAGAGAGAGAGAGAGAGAGAGAGAGAGAGAGAGAGAGAGAGTGAGATATCTTCAAAACGATGCCGAAGGAGATAAAAACCAGAAGGGGAAATAATGCAAGAATTGTGTTAGCGGGATTACAGACATTCTTGAGTATACCGCTCCTAGATTTACGGCTTGTTAAAAAGCCCTGTTTGCTCCGAAGCGCTTTTAAAATAGCGAACATGCTTGCGGTCAGTAACGTCAGTATGGAATGGGATAATGTATAACTTGTGTAGGTGTTGTCCTGTTCTCTTTACATGCTCCAAGATGTAGGTTAATAAGAGCGCATTAGTTACGGCTTTATTCGCTTTTTTGGTGGGTTTTTTGTTTTGCTTTTTTAATTTTTATTTGTATATTTTTTTTTTGCATTGTTGTCTTATTAAAGGCGCAGTTTATTCTCTCTAATCTTTCTCCTAATTTTTTTCAGGGAATAAAATAAGCAGATTGTCTTCTGTGACATAAGCCGTTATTGACTGATCGATATCGGTGAGCACAGAGATAATTATAGTGAGATGAGGTGTTTTTTGTTTTTTTTTACTTTTTTTTTACTTACATAATGAACGTAATAACTTATTCTTTTCTTATCCAGCAATCATTCACAGTGATGGGTATTCTCTCGTGTCTTTATGCCTTCGAAATACCGATCTCCCTCTCTCTCTCTCTCTCTCTCTCTCTCTCTCTCTCTCTCTCTCTCTCTCTCTCTCTCTCTCTCTCTCTCTCTCTCTCTCTCTCTCTCTCTCTCTCTCTCTCTCTCTCTCTCTCTCTCTCTCTCTCTCTCTCTCTCTCTCTCTCTCTCTCACTCACTCTTTTTCTAAAACTATTTATAAGTAACATAATTTCAGGCAGTTTTGACAACTCATTACGACTTTTACAAACTAACAGTGCGTCTAACACGTACATAACCAAATTTTCATCATTTATGTAGAAAGTTTTTATTTCGCCATGTCTCGACAAGGTGCCCTGATAATCATGGAAGTGTACACTTATATTTGGGCAAAGTTATTTAACAATACTGAACCTTATAACATATTACATCTTCACTTATTCAATTATATGTTCACCCATCGTAAACTATAGTGTAAGGTTGAATTGTATGAATCTTAGGATCGATTTATAATGACTACGATTATAGAGTATGGATGGCAACACAAAGACAAATTTGTTTCCCATAAATGTTTTACCTGCCGAAATTTACAGAACACATCGTCTTACTCAAGCCATACTATCAGGTCTACAGAAAGTTTTTCTATTTTTTTTTTTAATTGGCATTGTTTCTCAACTCTGTCGCTATGTGGGTTTACTTAGTACAGTGATAGTGCGACATGGAACATCTTCTATGTTAAGTTGTTGACAAAAAAGAAAGGATATGTCCCTTCAAGAACTTGTGAGAAGCTAGTTTTTTCCCACCGCTGCCCAGGGTTTGTAAAGGACCACCACATCAATTATCATGTCATCGAAAGTGTAGAGAAAAAGTCGTAGCATGGTGTTAATCCGTGCAAGTAAATTGTTCCCGCTCTGGATTGCACGTATAATCAAGACGGTTATTTTTTTTTCTTTACTACTCGTTTGGCGAACTGAAGAAACAAGTTCTTCAATGAGAGTAAAAAATCTGAGAAAAGTAAGCAAACTTTGGCTACTTTGTGAAGTCTCAATATACTTACAGATCGTTTTATACGTTCATCATCATGTAGGCAAGAATGAATGGACTGCGTGGAATTTCCACATTACCATGGATCTCTAAGCAGATTTTGTTCTTACCATCATCTAGGATCTTTGATATGGGAAATCAGCTAATTCTGTACTTTTCTGATATATTTAAAGATCTTTCTAAACGCGTATTGAAAGGTTATGAATTCCTGGTAAAAGTGCCTTTAAGTTCACCGCCTTGAGGAAATTCATACCTGCTCATTGAATTTCATGTTAATTGACATGGTAATTAATTGTTACAGGATTCTATAGATTTGGATTTCACAAAATTCGTTAAATATTCTTATTACGTAAGGAACTTTGCAAAACTAGCTGTTTTTCCTATCTTGCCTTGATTCTTAAGTCTAATTAAACATACTAAAAAGCATATTATTAGTTTGCTCTAAATTACTTCATTTTTAATTGCAGTCGCTGGAGTAATAATGGAAATAATCGGTCTTGTAGTTCTTCTCCAGGTACAGATCTAAATATTGTTTCATTTTTTAAGCCTGAGAGATTTTTTTTTTAATTTTGTACTAGTCAAGTATACATAGAAGACATAATTTTTAGCTGAAGTAAGCTGTTAATCATTAGGATAACTTATCAATCAGGAGATCTTAAGTTTAAGGCATAGCTTGTGTTTAAAAGAGTATACCTCAGGTGAATTGATGTTTTGTAAAAATTAACTTTACTTTTCTTTTGTCTTTTTCCCTGGTTTTGGACTGACCGAGTGCGTTTTTTATTCTCTCAGGTTTATAAAGCTTATTATTGCTTATGTAGAGAGATTGTTTGAATTTCGCAGTATCGTGGATGGTTTAATTATTAATCGTTGGATTAGCTCTAGATCAAGATGTCCCGTTCCTAATCTTGGCATCGATTTGGCTGAGAATTGTGTCTTTTGAAGGGTCATTAAATAAAGATTCCCATCGTCTAGTTAAAAACAATGGTAATGGGATTTGTCGTCAGACTGCTGACAAGAATTTTTCTTGAGACTGAAGATAATAATATCTCACATATTCGAAACACACGCTAGGTGTTTATTTCAAACACTTTATCAGCCTGCATTGTGTTGTTGTTGATGGTGGTGGTGGTGGTGGTGGTGTTGTTGTTGTTCTTCTTCTTCTTCCTCTTCTTCTTCTTCTTCTTCTTCTTCTTCTTCTTCTTCTTCTTCTTCTTCTTCTTCTTCTTCTTCTTCTTCTTCTTCTTCTTCTTCTTCTTCTTCTTCTTCTTCTTCTTCTTTTTTCCTTGTTTTTTGTTTGGGTTTTTTTGGGGGGGTTTTCTATAAGTGTGATCTCATCTTGTCAAGACTTTGCAATTAAGATTTAAATAATATCACATTTTTATAAATATGAATAGTTGAATTTATGATGCTTTAGGTTAGTTGTCAATTATTCCTGATCAATAATAATAGGAAGATCAATCCTGACTCACACGACATACATGTATATAGATTTCATGACTAATTAAGGTTTTCCAGTCAGATAAAGCGTGTTAATACATAAGTGACATTTTGAAATCACGCTGATTCCATTGAAATTTGCGCGTGACTTTTTTCTCAAGCCAGAAACACTCGTGGCGAATCCATTAGAACCCGTACGGTTCAAAATGTAGTTTAGCGTTTGCTTATGTTGTCGAGCCATCTATTACATCTGACTTTTTTTTTTACTGAATTAAGGTAGAATAGCATACGAAGGCACTTTGTGGGTGAAATGCTTATTGTCGTATAAGAAAAATTGAGGCATGATAAGTTAAGTGTTGACCTGTATTCAGTCAATTCTTTGCTCTGAGGAAAAAATGGGATGTTATTGCTGGTATTACATGTGATAACTATTATAACTGGTTTTTATCTCCTCGGAGACGCTTCAGCTGTTACTTTATGTAGTGAGTTTTACTTAAATTTGTTGGTGAACTTTAATGCATTTAAAAAAGATTGTGTAGTTAAGCAAACATCATGAATGATAAATCTGTTAAAATCAGTAGCAAGGCTTTGTCAAGGAAAAGAAACACCATGTCTTTTCTTTCATATTGTGCCAAGAGATATTCTCAACTAACTCTCAGAGTTTGAAGAAAAGTTACATAGAACAATTTTTCTCTGCAAAGTTTTTTTTGTTTTAACCAAGCATACTGTTTATACTATTTCAATGAACATCTTTTCCAAATGTGATAAACATCGATGGCATAGTGGTAAAATCTCAAATTAATTTAAATGCGGGAAATCCCACCTTCTAATCAACGTAATTTTTTTTTTTCCCCGCGTTGAATTTTGTACCTTTGAAGAGCAATGTCAAGATATTAAGCCTCAGTGTTAGTTTCATGGCTTTTCTTGTTTGCCTTTTCATTTGCTGTTGTTTTTGTTTTTTTTTTTTGTTTTTTGTTTTTTTGTGCTATTTGCTTTTGCTTTGTTTTCTTTGAAATACAGGCTTTTAAATACTTGTACTCGGTTTAAAAGTATTATATTCAGCAAAACGAAATGTTTTAAAATTCACAGTCGCGTCGATGGCTTACTTCTTAATCATGGGATCATGTTAAGATCAGGAGTGCCCGGTTCTAATCTTGGCGAAGATGTAGAGGAGTGGTGTGCTCTTTGAAGTACACTTAAAAATTGTTATGAGTCTCGCCTGCAGACTGATGGAGCTAAGCTGTATAGAAAACAGGCATATTTAAATCGTGTTCATGTTAAGCTCTTTTATCATACTACAAATCTTTTTTTTTTCAGTTGAAGTTCGTGTCGTTTTGTCTAAAAAAGACATTGTGTCTTAGGGATTACAGAGAATAGTTTGCTGATCTTTAGAGAAATAAACAACAACAACAACAACGACAATAATGAGACAATAATGATAATAATAATAATTATTATTATTGTTATTATTATTATTATTATTATTATTATTATTATTATTATTATTACTATTATTATTATTATTATCATAAATGTTAATATAATGCATGTAATTACCAGAAAAAAAAATATGAGTTATATATTCTGTACACCGCGTGTGTAACACCATTTCTGATTAGCAGGCCTAGGAATTTAAACATAAATGGTATGAATAACGGATAAGCTCTTACTTTCAGCCCCAAAATGTATTCAAATAATATTTCAATTAATCGGCTCAGCAAAACGTGCTCTCGAGGAAGAGTTTAAATTGGAAAACAAAACATTAGGGTTTAGGTCGTAGGTCGTTTGCCTTGGTATTTGTAGAAAATGGTGATTTTCTTTCGTGGGTTGGAAGTTTGAACTACTCTTCCTCTTCTCTGGTTTACCTGACTCAACCTCTTTGAGAACTTTTTGAAAGGCTAGAAACCTGAATATAACCAGATATTATAATTTTTGTTGAACTTTTTAAAGGCTAGAAACTTAAATATGACCAAATATGACTAATCTTTGTTGAACTTTTGAAAGGCTAGAAACCTGAATATGGCCAAAGATTACTAATCTTTGTTTAACTTTTTTAAAGGCTAGAAACCTGAATATGGCCAGAGATTACTGATCTTTGTTAAACTTTTTTTAAAGGCTAGGAACTTGGATATGGCCAGAGATTACTAATCTTTGTTGAACTTTTTTTAAATGCTAGAAACCTGAATATGGCCAGGGCCTGCTTGGGTGAATCTCTTATAGCTAAGAACGCGAGAATGAACAGGGCCTACTTGGTTGAATCTCTTGCAAAGACAAATACGACCAGGACCCATTTCAGAAAATTTAACCGACCAGGAGGGGGGGGGAGGGGGGCTGTGTAACATTTTCAGCTTCGGTGAAAGACCCTATCTACTTGTCTGACATTCAACTGGCAGGAAGTTTAAAAGAAAATTTTGAGGGAACGCGCTCAGTTTTTACTATCATAATTATCTTTAAGCAATATCAAGACTACATGGTATGCAACGAATATTCTTGAGTATAAGCCATCTTCTCGTTGTTTCGGCGATACTAAGTATATTCTGCGATTTTTTGAATCTAGTCTTTTTGTTTTCAATTAATCATATTGACTGTATGGGATTCTCCTCATGAAAATCTTTCAATATGTAAAAATTGTGTAACAATCATCTGTATGGGGTGCTCTAATAGAATGATAATATCCTGTTCATTAAATGCAATACTATCCTTTCTTTTATCTTGCAGATATAAATTCAATGCTCATAGTGTTTTATGCCCAGTTCTGTTCCATTTTCTAAGTACGAAAAAATGTATATAACTTTGATATTTCTTTAAGTAGACTATACTAGAAATTAGATCAGCAGAATCAAAATGATATAAGATTAAGCGTCCATGCCAAAAAGGTGGACTTTAACCCATTTATTACCTTGTGTTGTGAACGCTTTTGATTCTCTTAGTGTATTCAAAGTTTGTGTTCGGTTTATTTTTGTTGTTTTTTTTTTTTCTTCATTTTTATATGAGTGTTCTTTTAAATAGCCTCCGTGATCGAAGAGGTATAACGGCTGCATTGATAATTAATTTGACATCTCGAATAAACTTTGTTTGACGGGAAGCCCATGACGCACAAATCTCGTCTAACAACGATTTGTCATGTTTTATATATATGCATAATTCTCAAGGACTCAAGATATTTCATCGTTTGGGAGAAATATGCATCGCAGTTTGATGTTCCCAGACTGAGGTCATTTGAAATTTAAATATTTTGTTAAGCGTCGTCATTAGTTTGCATAAGTATTACAGGCTTATCACAAACCTTTTTTAAAAGCCATCTTTATACATGTTATCATGATTGATAACAGTTTATTCCTTTGGTAAATTTTCTGACTGGTTAATTTAATAGAGGTCTTCTCTTCTTCTGTCAACTATTGAAACATGGAAGACGTATATGATATTCTTGTTCATTTTAGGTTTTGCGGCAGGACTTGAACATTGATCTTGTAATATTCTTAATATCGATGGTTTAGATTCACCAAAGCGATTTCACATATTTGATATTGGTGTAATGCATAATCCAATACTGTTTAAAAGTCAAGGTATAGCTGTAGAAAATTTTCTCAAGCTTTTTTTCCAAACCCCTCTTTTATATTAAGCTGCTTAAGAAATTATGTGATGACCTGAGTTAAATGAAAGTACAGAGTCTATCCAAATCGTTATTTAGCATAATGGCGTCTTTACTTCTGATGCCCAACTATGTTTACCTCCTTGAGATTATGATTCGCCTTGAGTGGCAGCATGGTGGGTAATGGTAGACACTCTGCTCTCGGATCAGGAGTTCTGGAGTTTGAATTCCGTCTTGGCCAAGAGTGATGCTGAATCCTTGGGAAAAGGTTATGTCCGACAATAGGAAGATCTTATCATTCTGCCTAAAGGCGCTCAGAAACTTTTATAATGCGCTTTGAGAAATTGAATGGAGAGGCGCAATTTAGAAACGCTAGTTAAGTTATTTGACACATAATCTTAGTGTGTTTAAAACTCAATCGATCGGTGTTGAATTTGGAACATTTTTCAACAGCTCGTCACAGTTTGACGGTGATTAATTCTATTGTGCAAAAAAGCACAAGATATATTCATAACCACTAAACATTTACTTTCTGTTATTTTCTCCCTCTTATGATTTCGTCTCCTTACAATTGATTAAAAATTAAGGTCTTGTTTTGGTTGATTTTTTTTCAACAGAACTTAACATAGTAAACTACAAATATTTTGATATAAACAGCAGCGGCTCAATCTCAAAAAGAACTTTTAAGAGCGCTGGATAAGTTTTTAATTACAATATCAAAGTAGCGGAGAGAGAGAGGGGGGGGGGGTGCGCATGTGCAGATTCACAGAAGATGGATAGGTAGAAAGGTAGATAGATTGATGTATTAAATAGATGGAAGGGGCAGGGAAGGCAGTTTGAAAATAATTTTGAAAATAAAATAAGAAAAGGGTAAGTCAATTGTAAAATAACTTACTGAGAAAATGAACGAATATGGGAAGAGGAGAGATGGATGTTTCACGAAGAAACCTCCTGGGAATGTCACTTGGAGGAATGCAGCGTAAAGGAGAAGATCTTGAGGATCTTAAAAGGTTGTACAAGCAGTTCTGAGACGATTAGGGCCGTTGTTACCAGAAGGTCATGACCTCACTGGATTATTCCCCCCCTCTCTCTCTCTTTCTCTCTCTCTCTCTCTCTCTCTCTCTCTCTCTCTCTCTCTCTCTCTCTCTCTCTCTCTCTCTTTCATTGTTCAATCTATCCATATATCTTCGCATCTTTCTCACTTTCACTTTGTTAATCTATCTATTTATCTATCTATCTTAGCTCTTTCTATTGTACTATTTAGTTTTCTTTTACCTTTCCCGTACAACTTGTCCTCTCTCTCTCTCTCTTTCTCTCTCTCTCTCTCTCTCTCTCTCTCTCTCTCTCTCTCTCTCTCTCTCTCTCTCTCTCTCTCTCTCTCTCTCTCTCTCTCTCTCTCTCTCTCTCTCTCTCTCTCTCTCTCTCTCTCTCTCTCTCTCTCTCTCTGCTCTGCTCTCTTCACTCTATCGCTATGCTTTCGGAACATCGCAAAGAACAAAACTGCACTAAACAACAAACGGAGTAAAAAAAAAAGGTAACATGAAAAGAGAAAAGAAAAGTAAAGAGTAGGACATTCATAAACAGGTAACTGGGCAGAAGACTGGCCATTCGGGCAGGAGGAAGTGGGTTAATTTATGCCAGGGTCATCCGTCACAGCTACTTGCCCACAGTTGTTCGTGTTCGGCCAATCGAAAGAAAACAAGACAGGGAAGAATTCCTCTAGGTCAACTTTTTGTCTCTCTGGATCCGATAGCAAGCTTTTTCCATATAGAATCTATTCCTCCAGACTAACACAGATGTCCTTTCCACAAGGCTCTTTCTTTTCACTTTTTCTTTTTCTTTTTTACTCGATTCTGTTCCCTGCCAAACGAACTACCTTCCTTTTAGACTTGCCTATTTGTTTTGAGTGACCAAATTGTTTTATTCAAAAGTTTATCAGGTGTTTTTTTCTTTGATTGTTTGTTTGTTTTGGTTGGTTTTTGTTTGGTTTTTTTTTTTTTTTTTTTTTTGTTCTTTTTTTACTTTGTTTCGACACGTTATTGTTTTATTTCAACGAGGTCTCTTAAGCCCGCTCCAGAATGATTAAAGTGGTAGAAGTCCTACAATTGAAGACGAATAAGTGAGGCAAAAAAGGTGCAACTCTTTTCATGGAGTCGTCGTACTTAACCAATCCTCCTTTCTGTCTCCTTTTCTCTCTCTCTCTCTCTCTCTCTCTCTCTCTCTCTCTCTCTCTCTCTCTCTCTCTGTGCTCTTTTCCTCCATCACTTGTTTCACTCTCTCGTTTTCACTACTGCTTTCTTCGGTCCTCTTTGTATCTCTTATATTACTCTTATTTTATCTTTGAAAATAATTTTAATTGTGGGTATTGTTGTTGATCTTTTTTCTCCTCCTTCACCCAACACCACATCCTGCTTCTACGTTTAATCAATCACCCCTCAATAATTTTTCAATCTATTTTCTTTCATGTGTCCTTCACTTTTTCTTTCAGTCTCATGCGGATCTTTGGTGTTTATTCTACTTATTTGGTGATTCACTTCCTTTCTTGGTATTCTTCACTTAATCATATTTTATCATCACATAACCAATTCATTTTATTTTTTTTTTTATTTTCATGATTAATATAACTGAATTAAACGAAACAGCGACAGGAAGGGAGGAGAATTACTGCAAAATGATGCTGTAATATTAGAAATTCCTGCATATTCTAGCCGTAGAGAGGAAGAAGGCTGAGGGTTGTTGAAATTAAGAAGTTTCCAATTCTAAGTCAAAAAGGAGAGCAGCTTACAGATCCAGATAAATATAATAATAATTATCTAGTTGGCGCATACCGCTTGAGATATATATTAGCTAGAGAGGGGAAATCTGGACTGTATGCCATGACAGTAGGAGGGATGATGTATGTCACACGTCGCTTCCATCTTGTCTCTGCTTTGTCCTTGTTCCGCTTCACTGCCGTCTGGGCTGTGTGGAATGTCTGGCATCTTGTGTGGGCTCCGCCAGTTCTCAGCACCACATCAAACCTGCTTCTGTTTTGCACCGTCGCATTACACGTTCCTTCCCCCCCCCCCCCCTCTCATCCCAACCCCCAAGGTTTTTTTTTCTCTTTGTTTCACCTCCCCCGCTTCTCATAAACCAAAATCAACTCCAACCTACATGCTTTGTCTTTGTATCGCTATAAAGCAGTGCAGTCTGTTAAATATGTTAAGTTGTAAGAAGTGGGGGTTAAAAATTCAAAATATCAGCAATTGCAAATATCACGTTGGTTTTTTTGTTTGTTTGGTTTGATTTTTTTTAAACAAAACCTAGATTTATTTATGAAGTTCAAGTTTGGTTTTATATGTTGAGCGACTATTATTTTTATTCCGGTCCTATAGATCAATCTTTACAATTATTTTGTATTTTACTCTCTAACAGTGGGCTGTTCAGTTGCACAATTCATGTTGATCTCCACACATCCCTACTTTTTAAATGCGCCTTATGTTCATTGAAAGCATGGATTTAAAGATGTAATCGCCTTTAACCGACAGAACGAAAAATTTTCTAATTCTCCGTAATTCCCGAAATTCTAGCTCAATTTTAATCTTTACTCACTCATACTTTGTCGACGCTATAACGAAAAGCTGTGCTTTGTATTCCTTCCAGATAATCGATCTTTCTCTTGGTTCTCGATTTACATTCCAATTTTAGCTGAAAATCGCTAAATTCGATTAAAAATTGCTGATATTTATTTAATCATATGTTTTGAAATCACGCATGTAAAACAAGAAAAATGAATCTGGGGTCTTGAAAAGTGACAGCGGATGTCGGCTGACCACTATATACAGAAGCTTTACATTTTTAAAATTTCTCTTTTATTTCGAGCTTTGATTTAGAATTCCACATCTTAATTTACCCTTTTCATTTTTCTCTTTGTATGGTATTCTCCTACAGCATATTATCTTCGTTTATGTCGATTTGTACCCAACAAGTGTCATATAGCTCAGTTTAGTTACAAAACTATGGTCCTCCGTTTGAATTCCGGTTTGTTTGATTTTGTCCTTTTGTTTTTTTTTTTATATTTTTGTTCGTTTTTTTTTTTGTTTGTTTGTTGTTGCTTTTTTGTCTCGTGGTACTGGTGCGCTCCTTTTCTAAGGTTTTACAAGGGTCTTACAGATTTTGCTACTGTAAAGGTTTCACTGCGTCTAGTGGTTACCTCTTGGGCTGAAAAAAAAGAAATTGCATTCTTCTGATACAGGCACCAGTTGTGGCCCTGAAAGGCTAATCACATAGAAAGGGTGTGTGTTAAGCGACAATCATACTGTATATCAAAGAAACGCAAACTTTTGTTGCAGGCCTTGAAGAAAACAGTATTATTTCTTTTCTTTTTTATTATCAATTTTTATGTTCCCGTTGCATTTGTTGAAAAGTTTTCAAAAAAAATACGAGTAGCTTCATTAAAACGCTCAAAAAAGAACAAGCTTTAAAGCGTATTTTTAAAAGGGAATTTTATTATGCACGAGTGTATCTGTATATTAAGTAATAAAATAGATAAAATAGACTACTACATTAACATCTATTAATTATTTTCATATATATGACTAAAAAAATACATTTTGGCAATTTTTTTCCTCTTTAATTTCCACGACCCTTAAATACTGCTTAGCTGAAATTTCTTTTAGGACATTTCCTCTGATTTTTGGAGGATGCCTGCCTTGTTCATAACAAGAGGAAGAGCAGGAATGAATGAGATGACATAAGAAACTAATATTTATATCATACATCCAGTCCAAATAAGTCAAATATCAAGACAGTTTTAGAGATGTTGATATTTAAAATTTCTGAGTACTTCAACATTGAAAATTGCAAGAACATATAAATAATTTTCTGAAATGAGGTGGGGGAACAAAGGGACACTTTTGACTTTTAAAACCTTTTTTCTTTGTTTATTTCTAGAATTTGATTCATCGAGACTTATCTCTAGACATACATCATACCATCTTGCCACAGACACTCGGTAAAGTATATGATATAGGCCCATTTTAAAATTATGTTTCCACATATTGTTATTTCTCTGCTCAAATTGAGCATGGTCTACAGTAACCATTTTAATAAAATCATAAACACCAAAGTACTTGACTAAAGGTCAATGAGCTCTATACTAAATTAAACTGGATCAACATCGTGTTGATACTCATCGAATTTCAGTTTCAAAGTTTTGGAGGCATTTCAAATAATATGAAAAAAAAGTCTGATCCCATAAAAAAAAAGGAAGAGAAAGCAACCACATTTAGGTAAAATAAAAACAAAGAGCTTCACATTGTCCCAACAAAATTGGATAAACTGAGTGAAAGACTAGTACATAATGTGCAGCTGTTGTGCACACCCCAGGAAAGTAAGTGGCAAAAAAAGTAACAGGCTTTCATAATAAAAAATCACATAACAAAAGCCAAGATATGGAAATGAGGCATTTATACATATAAAATATATTATATATATTTCACAATGCAAGCACAAGTTTTAAATAAATGCATGCAGCATAACCCAGTTTATTGGTTCTCTGATCCACAATACTTTGTAATGAAGGCGAAATTGTGGACAACATCTATAAAATCAAATCTTAAAAGAGAAATATAAAGAGAAATTTGAAAAAAAAAAAAAGAAAACAACATCTAATTTACAGCAAATTGAAAAGCTCAAAAGAACTATATGTTAAACCGAGCTAAAAAATAACTTTTCATAAAATTTTATAATGTTCACCAAATGTGCAAGGGACAAAATCCATAGAAAAAATTCATGGCATCAGTTTTGGGCATTTACATTCAAAGATTTTGTGAAACAAGAGTATGCATGGTTGAATACCAAGGTGTTGTAAAACTCTTACATGTAGCTTATATATTTCAAATAGGCTTGTTTCAGTATAATCAACAGGCACATCTAGTAAAAGAAAACCTATGGGTATATAACATCTATATTTCAGTGGATATATAAATAACATTGATCAGCAGTATGCATGTACATTGTAAATTTCTTAAAATCAGCATTTGTAAACAATACTGAAATAAAAAGCTAAACAAAAATAATTTTTGTCACATCAAATTACCCTGGAGAAAGCAAAATAGTTATGTTGTAAACCAAAAAGGTTTTTGCATTCTCAGAATTCTGTTAACAGTGAAGCAATTTACGAGAGCACAAAAATGTGACCCATGCCTCCAGATAAAAATTCCCAAATTTGTCAATGGAAAATTTTTGTTCAATGTAATAGTTGATAAAAACTAAATGAGCCCAGATAAATCGTAAGCGAACTTGAGAAATTATTCTATCCACAAGCCGCAAACAATTGCCAAAGTTTAGCAGAGTAAGTGCTTCCTGTTTAATGATACCCTGTATGTCTAGATATATAAATAAAGCATTAAATAAGTTTAAACATATCTGTGTCAAAGAATAAAATTGATCAATAGCCATATGCATCATAGGCAAAAGCATGAACAAAATCATGCTTCAATACTTCAAGTGAGACAATTTAATACTTGAATATAAGACCAACATTGGCTTCAGTCATCCCTTTGAAACATAAGAAATAACTGTAACAATAGCTATAACACTGTACCCTGTAAAAGGAGCTACAAGCACCATCATTCTGAAAAGCAACAACAGATAGATCAACAAAATATATTTATGATAAAACTTATCAGACATAGGAAAAATTTACCTAAAAGCTGTTTATTTTGAAAATTAATAATACTTTCAGTTCCTTAAAATAAAATTATAATCAAAACAGACAATAGTCAATAAAAGGCTTCTCTTAAAAAAATGTTAAGTTACCTTTTTTTGTTTAACTAAATGCTCCACTATGAGTTTGATTGTAACTCCATCAAAAAGATATGACATTGAAGAGTGTACGAGGCATTTGAAAAAAATAAAATAAAAATGCTTCACAATTAACAAACTTAGAAAGTAACAATACGAAACTTATATGAAAGAAAAAGGGATTAAAAAACGTTAGATGTATAGAGACAATAGAACTGAAGGATAAAGCAAAAGAAAAGAGGAGGAAAAAGAGCATCAAGTAGAATAAGAGGAATAAGGCCAAATGAGAAAATAAACATAATTATTGAGACAAAAAAATATCAAATGTTTTTTTTTAATTATATAACTAAAGTTGACAAACTCAGGCCAATGTTATTATTGTTTGACAGATTTCATTTTTAAGGCAAAATTCTAATATTTATAGCCAAAAGGGAAAAAAAATTGTGCAAGGGAGTGGAATGCTCGTTTCCACTTGTGAAGCCCTTCTCCAGCAACTTCATGTACCTAGTTTCAAGTCGATCCAACAGAAGTTTAGAAACATAATTATGTTCCTTATTTTACAAAAATGCAAATAGCACTGGACCAACAGCTTCCTCACACACTTTTAAAGAAATTGTTTCAGCACTTCCACAACTTTGTCTTCACCTTCCCATCGCTGCATAATCTAAAATAAATAGAAACAGAGAAGCTTTGTTAAAGTTTCAGTAATTTCAATTTAGAATCTCCAGAACATTCATGCTATTAATGGCTTTGCTTGACATAACAGTTTAAAACATCAAAGAGATAACTTCATAATTCTAAATGGTTTATTCTGGGTTTTACATCACAAGCTTATATAATTTCTTCTCTAAAGCTCTCTCTATTCTGCAATTTGTTTTAAAAAAAAACTTTTCATCTTTATTTACTTTTCAAATATGATCACTCGTGATAAATACATTATTTTACGTTTAACATTGCAGTAAGTGGATATGATCAATAACCAACTCGAACTAGTGGGAATTAAAAAAAAATTGAAAGTATATAAGGAAAGATGTTTTCTTTTTCTTCAGTTTCTCACTATTAAAGGAAATAAAATAATATGTCTTCAATAACAATTATCTCATACAATTTTCATCATCAAAAAGGACAGAACAATGTACTCTTCATTTGGCAAGGATGAGAGGCATTATGCCTTAAAAGATATATATACTTCTAGAGCCCAAAATTTATCGGGGTAACTAAAGTGAGACAAAAGCTTCTGTTATATGATCATTGAAATAAAACATGAGGACTTAGACTTCTTAACTTTTCATTACTTCTAAAAAAGTTCAAAACACCATTGGTCTCCATTAACACAAGTTGAAATTTTTTAGGTACTCAATTTTATGTAAAATCATGATGGGTCAAACTTTATTAATTTTTTTTTAGTTTCACTTTTTACAAAAGCAAATTGAAGCTATAGCATTCTCGTCACTGTGTTTTAAAGTGATCAGGTGTAAGTTTCTAAACTATAGGGCCTACATCCGATGTTCTAAGGTGGATCATAGTCTGTTTCTGAATCTGACAAAAGAGAAACCTTAGTGCATTAAGATCCCAGAAAACATATTAAACAATGTTTATAAATGAGTAATTATAATTATTCATTGGAGCAAATGCAGTATCCAACCTTTCATCAAAATGGTTTGGCATCATATAATAAACACATAACTATTTCAACATCTGAGGTTATCTTACCTCTATTCATAAATTCTAAGGCTATGGGTCTTTCAGAGTGAAAACTCTACCTATAAAACATTAAAAAATCTAAGCAGCGACAACATTAACTTTTAATTTCTTCTCTAATTTCATTTTGTATGACAGATAGATAGGCAAAAAAATTCATTTTGTTTCCTTTCTATCTGCTTATCAGGTGGCATAAACAGGCTAATACAAACCATTGCAAGGTGGATTCTTTGTCAAAATAAAATTTCAAACAACTTCCTTTTCTTCATAATGATAATTTATAAATTAATTTGCAAGAATTCTATATTTTTCAAGCTGTACTGAAAATTCATTTACATTGCTTTATAAAGTTAAAAGGTATATATCCAAAAATACAATGGCTAAGAAATGAGATTCCCAAGAACTGCTGATGACTTATGGATAGCACAAAAATACACAAATATCATAAATTCATGCTGGTTTATCATCCAAATTTTTTACTTACATGTTCCCATATGTCTGTGGGTTGACCACTACCCATCGCTTTAGTGTTATTTTGATGGGAAGGATGCATAACTGTCACAGATTAAAAAAAAATAACGTGAAAGTAAAATGAAAATGTAAAGATGGAGAAAATCATTTGAAGAAATGGGAAAAGAATTACCAAGCTATCAAAAAGATCACAAGCCAGTTGAATTAGAAAAACAGGACAAAAAAAAGTAACTGGCCATTGAAAAACCAAATAAACAAGGTAATATCAGAGGGAAAAAGAGAGAGAGTGACAGACAGACAGACAGACAGACAGACAGACCGAGACAGAGATAGAGAGAGAGAGAGCAAAAGAAAGAGACAGACAGACAGACAGACGGAAAGAAAGAAAAGATGGAAGAAAGATCAATCCAAGAGTGATTATTTTGCAATGAGGTCCTACAAAAAAAAATACTTCATCTTGTTTCTTCATCCTTCCAAGATTGAAAAATAAAAAAAACAGTACATGTATTACATCTTAGAATGAATTTATGCATCAATCACCATCTAATATTACAACTTTAAATCAATCTCTGCTATATCTCTTTGACTTCAAGCTCTCATTATTGTATTCTCTGAAAAAAATTAATTTATCTAAAGTTGGCATATAAAGATAAGAAGCAGGGTATGCTTAAGAGGTCATACCAATGGTTTTTTAAATAACAGAGGATACAGATTTTTTTTCTTATGATTAGTCTTGTGAGGTTAACAATATAAAGAGGTAGAGTAAACTAAGATGAAGTGTCTCATTCCTCATTGGTTTTGTAAAATTTTTTTTGCAAAAACCCTTTTCAAGACATACTCAGATGATTCAAGTATAGAGCAAAAACATATCAAATTTGTGGACACACACACACAATAGATCTTTTTAAAATGAAAATTTAAAAAATCCAGAAACTTATCTGATCCATTTAGACAACTGTTTGAACAATCTCTATGGTTTTGAAATAAAAATCTTATTCAGTCAAGGATTTGCTAATCCAATCAATGTAGGTAAAGCTAATCTGAACATTTCATGACACCTCAAATACCTTGGAGATAAAGATGGCCACCACATCATTCAACTGCGTTTAAACATCTTAAAAAGTATTTTGTAACCCACCATTATTGACAGTAGTGAGAGTGGAGGAAACAGCAGCCTTCAATTGAGCTGATGAAGCATTTTGTAGCAGTGCCATGAGAAGGTTAGATCCACCATGGATATTGAAGAGTTGGCAGATTCTGCGATCACTAGAGACCAGCATGCGCGTTATGGTCAGACCTATAGCATATAAACAGAAGGCTGTAAGTTCAACCATTTTTTTAAATCAATATCCTCACTTTCAAGAATGAAGAAGATTGTTATGTAAGTCGAATTTTAAAATTGTCACAACTGATACAAGAAACCTTTTGAAACAAAAATCATGAGTGGCTCATATGAATAAATTATCCAAATCTTATTTCTCAGTTATAAGAGTATTATTTAGTGGGGGGTTTTTTGTTAGGTTTTACTTTTGTAACAATTGGTATTATCTATTTTTATAATTATTTAAATATTTTTCATCCTCATTACCATCATCATCTTTCTTGCAGGTTTTTTTTTTCTTTAGTAGTAGAAGCAGCAACAGTATCTGCACTAGTAGCACTAGCAGTAGTAATAGTGGTTAAAAAAAGTAACAGCAATGGCAGTAAGTAATTTACAGCAGCAGTAGCTGCCATAAACAGACGAGATATAATGTTGTGTTATACCTGTGATTTCTAAGAGTTCATCATCATCATTTATGCGAAGAAAGTCAACCAGCTTGGGAATACACCCCATTTTTGAAAGCTCCATGTGGAGATCACTCTTTGAAAAGAGAAAAGATAAAATATTTGTTTTTTTAATCAGTTGGAATTTTGAAACAAAAATCAACTAGATTGCTCAGCATGAAAGAAAGATGCCAACAAAAATAGACAATAACAATATATTAATAGAGATTTTGAGAGAGTCACAAAGACAAAGACAGAGATAGAGTAAATAATACAGAGAGAGACAGAGAGACAGAGAGTCATAGATAAGGACAGAGACATGAAGAGTATAAGAAATAAAAGATAGAAGGAGGAAGAGAGAGCAGGGTTTAAGAAAGAAGCTCAGTGAAACATAAATTGCTATCTGGTAAAAGAAAAATAATTGGTGTACAAGAGAATGTCTTGGGACATGTGTGAACTTCACTTTTAACATCTAATTTGAAACAAAGATGAATTAAAGCATCACAGAGAAAAGTAAGACAAAATAAAAATGGCTAATAAAAGCAGGTGAAGACAAAATGCAATGCTGTCAAGTGAAAATTAAATAAAAAAGAATAAGAAAAAAATAATCCTCCTTACTAGTTTGTACAGAAAGCTTAGGAGATGGAAAATTATCCTCAGGGAATAGTCAACTTATCATCTACTTATCGATAAAAATAAAAAGATAAATAGTGCTTTTCATCTCTTTTAATTCAATACAGAAGATAAGCTTTTCACCAAAAACAGCATCTTTAAATCAGAGTAAAATATGAAAAGATTTATAATTCAAAAGTTCACTGACGGTGAAACCTGCTGATTCTTTTTATAAATCTTTCTTCAAGTCCTTTCATGTGAAACTCAAATGAGTCTTTACCAGGCGTTTTACCCTTTAAAATATGAAGTGTAACAACCCAGCATTCTTCTGATTTTATTGTTTTGAAAGAATGTAGAGAATGGAAGTCTGTTAATCTGCTAGGACATGGGATTTCATTGGTTGAATGCTCAAATTAGAAGGATTTGCAACAACTATAACTGACCTTTTTTATACCTGTCTGACAGAGTGCAGATGAACATTTATCAAAGAGATGACCAAATATAGACATTTACAATTTATTAAATTCTAAACAACTTTTTAGGGCCAATTTAGATTTCTAAGGGTAGTGCTTAAAGCTTATTTACAGAAGTCTTATGTTTATAAACTAAAAAATTTTTGAGCTTGCCAAAACCCATATTTTTTTAATTTCAAAATTAACTGAATGACTAAATCAATTGACCATTGCAAACTGATACAACTTAAACAACAACAATAAATCTTAATTAACTTGAATGAGTTTACAAAATAATTAATGCTATTAAGAAGTACCGAGCTGTGCTGGACTAAATCATGGAGCAAGAGGAGACTGCTCTTTTTTATGTTGACATCCAAGCTGAAAATGTCTTTCAAGGTTTTATCCCTTGTTGCTAGGAACACTCTTTCACAACACTGCTGGCTCAGTTTATTGCCTGGGTCCAATGGGCTTGACAGGCGATGAGGGTCTTGCAAGATGAATAAATCTGACTCAGCTGGGGAAAGAACGATTTGAAAGCAGTCATTTATCTTGCATCTAATTAGCATGCATTGAATGTGGGAGGATTCACAGCAATCATCAAGTCAAACCTTTTTAACTTCTGACTGAAAAAATTGTCAAAATACAAAGATAGCTCTTTTAAAAAAAGCAGTTAAAGTTAAATTTTTGTTTTGGACATCTGATTTAATAAGGACCAATGCACACAAATTAAGTAATCAAGAGAGTCAGTATAGTTTACTTTGAGATCATAATATGTTCACACTTGGTTTTCATCCAATACAATTTTACTGATGAACTAACATTTTCGATCAAGACCTTCTTCACCTCAATTTAAAAAAAAATCAAAAGTAACCGTTTTCAGAAAGTCATGCCATTTACCTTCAATATGCCTTTCTTTTATTCAAAATATGACATGAAAATATCCTCTGAAACAAAAAGTAATTTTAAAGAAGAAAATCTCAAAGTTTTTACAAAACCAAGTAGCAATTACAAAAATGAATTTTACTAAAAAAAATTATCAGAATAACTCACAGGATAATATTTTTACTAAAAAAATTGTCAGAATAACTCACAGGATAATTTAGCAGAAGCGGGTCTGCAAGAAGACACACCAGAATCCCTACTTGTTGCACTTCCACTTTGACGAGAGGAAGGTCTCCTGTTGATGGCAGACTGTGGGCGAGCAGTGTTTGGCCTGCCACCTTCTCCTGTCATTTTGGAAAACAGTGTTTTCTTTTCAGCACGAGGTGTTAAGGGAGAGAACAGACTGTATTTAGTGGCACTGCCTGGGCCAGGTTTGAACCCTTGAGCAGAATTCCCGCCAGGTGTGTATGGTCTTGCAGTGACAGGTCTTCCTTTACTGGTGGGAGAAAAGAAGGCACGAGGGACAAAAGAAGATGAAGCATATTCGAGGCTGGTAAATTTTTTTTAACCACTGTACTTTTCCGATGATCAAAGAGATGAGTTTCTCTGTACCAGTAATATTAAATATCTAAGTAATTTTAAAGAAACTTCAAAATCAATTTTCAAACCATGTGATCTTCACATGTAAAGACTTTTATTGCATTGCCAATCAAGGCATTAAAAGTGTGATAAAGCAGCAAAAAATAATACAGTATTACCATTATTTTGTGAATTTTTTTCATCTATTAAGTGACATATATTTTTAACAGCTATCAGGAAGAGTGCATAACAAATATTTTTTTCAGTTAAGCACCTTTAAGGTATAAAGTGAAAAATATTGCATATTTTTATTACTGTTGGCAAATTTTGGTAGGTTATGTAAGTAAAAATTTTGTCTGTAATAACAATGTATCATTTGCTAAGAAAAAAATGAAAAGTTTACAACAGTTATATCTCGCAGTTCTAATCTTTTTAAAATTCAGAATTGTTCAAATAAAAAAGTTAAAAACTCTATTATCTTGCCTCTTGAACAAATTGAATTTGAAAGACCTGATTCATTTAGGCTGGGTAAATTTCCTAGGGAAAAGGTATATTAACAGCAAAAAAAGCCTTTTACCTCCTGCCTGGATCTCCATCGTCCAACAGAACAACAGGTTCTCTCCCACTCCCTGATCTGTGACTGCTTGCAGATGTACAGTAAGGCACAGAGCTGGTAGGTCGTTGTCCTAACCCAGGTTTGCCCATGTTGAAGAGCTGTTGGTTGATGCTCTGGCGGCCCATCCAGTCTTTGGCAGAGTGTGGTCTTAAGAACAAACAGCAAATCATAATTATACAAGTAACGGTTTAAACGGAGCCTACGGTCATTTCACTAAAATATATCAAGAAGCTACATTGGACTCTCATGAACAATTTTCAATGAAGTGTATAGGAACCACTCCTGAATAGTCCAATGTCAAGCAAATTTTCAATAGAGTTACAAATTTAAGCGATGTGTAGATCTAACATAGACCAACTCCTCTAAACTTGGCATGGGTGATTTATCTGGATTGTGTGGTAGACATATTGAAAGGGCATAAGCAATTTGTTTTCATCCTCTTTGAAAATCTCCAGGCTTCCCACTAGTTATATGCAGCTTTCATCCCTCTTATACTCTAATATTTTTGTTCAACATTTTTTCTAGAAGCTGTTATTTAATTTTTCTCTCTGAATGAACAGCAATATTTTGCATTTACACCTTTCACTTTCAATGAGAATACAATAACAGTCAGGTCTCATGATTTTAATCAGTTTTTCTCTACTACACATAAAAGTTTTTTGTCAATACCAGACCATTAGTGTGGTTAACTTAACAAAAAAAAATCTTATAAATCTCAAAAATGTCATTTTTTACCGAACACTTTAAAAATCAATGTAAAACAACCTTTAATTATGATTTGAAAGGCTTCTTTGTATATACTGTTTTACTAACATCAATTTGTTTTGTTTGATTCCAAAATAAAGTGGTATAAAAATAAATTAAAATTCCTCAATGATTCAATCTAAAAAAAGATTAAGGCATTGACATAATCAGTGATAAAACAATGTTATACCTTATGGTGCGGGAAGTTGCAGCCTCAGTATCCAGCTTTCTGCGAAGGGCAGTGGTCAAGGCTCTCTCTGTAACAGGCTGGATGCACAGTCTAAGGACAGCTGTGCTCATTACCTGATAAACAAGGTTGATAGATGTTTTCTGTAAACTTCTCAGAGAAAATAAAACTTGTTTAACAAAATCAGATTTATTTAATCTTAATTTAATGGTTTTTCATCTTCCTCTGCACTACTGCTTAAACTTGCAGCAGCTTATGTAAGGCCAATAAACTCAGTTGTTCTAAGAAGGTCCTACATTGTCGCCGAGTTGTTTTTTTTATTTATTTACTCACATTAGCTAAATAATGCTTTGCAGTTTATTTGTGCTATCATATTTTCTTCTTTTATTTTTTTTTTCTGCAGGGAAGGCTATTTCTTCTTAAAAATTTTCTTTTCAATTACCCTCTCCTGCCAATATTTTAACATTCTAAAAATTTCCAGAAAAAACTTTAGAGGTATATCTTGGCATAAAGGGAAGCCTTATATTTTATATTTAAAAAATGTCAAATATTCATCTTTTTAATAAAAGAACTACATTTGTACTTCGTTGGCAGAAGCCTAATTATTCATAATTTTAAAGCATATTTTTTTTCAACATGGTTACTTCCTTATTTTATTTTTAATTTACACATGTTATTGATTTTTAAACCTGAAGACCATAATTATTGGCGTTTTAAAATTAAGGAATCCAAAATCTTGGAAATTTTAAATCAAAGTTTAAATAATCAGTTTTTTTTTATAAGTTTTCAAATAAATTTTTTAAATGATTTTATAATTTTTTGCGACTGGAACCTTAATGCATTTCCTTCCAATCTTCATATTTGCTACTTCCATTAATTTGATGCAAACTTAAAAAAGACTCAACTCATCATAGAGAAACAGCAAATCCATTTTAAATTGAAATTTACTTAAAATTATCTCATATTGTCTCTCTTTCAAAAAGTCGTGTCTCATATTAAATCAGACAAATTATTAAACTGCAGTTGTACTAGACAAGCTATATAAAAAAATTGCCATTAATAAAACCTTATAAACTTTCAAAAGAGTGTAAGTCAAATACAGGCATTGATCATCTGCCTGGTATAGAAACTTGTCCCTCACCTTGATGTTGTCGTCATCTGAATCCATCAATGTCCCAATCAGATGAAAGACTCCCTCCTCCACCAGGGCTCTCCTCATTCCCCTTCTCTCAGCGCAGGCCTCCCTTTCTGCCAGATCCTCTCTAGCCTTTCTCTCTACCATCTCATTCACTGACCTGCCACCATTTGTTACTTCGGAATCCTCTGACCCTGGTTTCTTCAAGAAACAAGTTACGAGGCTGGACAAAAACACAAATTTCACTGCCACTCTTAAGAGTTCAAGCTCTTCAGTTTTCAATAAAGAGTTGATCTCAGATGGCTGGGTAGAAGCACTGAAAGTCTCAGGGTCATTCTCCTTGATAACTGCTTGATTGTTTTTTAACGAGGTGAGAGCTGTTATATTGTTTGAGGCCTGGATGCGCTTGATGATCTGTCTGAAGAGGGCCATGACTTGGCATCCAACAGCACTCCAAATAAAGATGACATGGTTATGATTTATATCATTTACCTCTCTCCTGAAGCAGACATAAACAAAAATGATAGCTAAATTTTTTTTAATGAAACTAATCAATTCAAGGCGCTTGATTTCTTTAATATAAAAATAAAAATTCATTTTTGACTTTTCGATGTCTAGAAATAGAAAAAAGGTTTATATTGCGCACAAAATAAATCATGTACAGGTCCTCTTATAATACTAAAGTTACCTCAAAATAATATTCTTCCATGTATAATTTTAGAATTCAAAATTATGAAAACCTTTAGTTGAACAAAGGATATGATCCGGAAGTAAATTTATATCAAAACTAATCTAAGAGAGAGGAAAAAGTCTTGCGTTAAGTTTAGTTAAGTATATCTCTTGAAGATTTTCTGCACAAAGCTGCATCACACTATCTAAATTTTGGAAAAGTAAAAAAATGGTAATAAAGTAAAGACTGGACTTAACCAGCCATTTCTTAAAACTGGTATTTGCATCAATTGATTCAACAGAGACTACTACTTTACTTGTTATTTGCATTAGGGCATTTATATATTTGAAGTAGAAAAAAGTATACCATGATTTTGATTCTACCTGATATTTGACCAGCCATTTCTCACCCTAATGCGTTTAAAGATAAAAATTCTTCAGCATCTCCAATGAAGCCATTGCGCTTTCTAGGTCTGTTTAAAGGCCAGTGACAAAGGTTGTTGAAGCAACCAATCAGTGATGTGATGCTCAGAAGCTGGTCTTTGTTAATGCTTCCAATTAAGCTCAGCTCACTTTTCATCCCTGATGTATTTTTATCCGGATATATGCAGCCTGAAAAAGAAACATTCAATTGTTTAGAAGACAGAAAATACACGAATAGACAAATATCACTTCAATTTCAAACTCTTCTTTTTCTGCACTTGCCTTTCTTTTCTTTTTTTATTCAAACCGTAAAATAAAACTAACAGAAAATGTCTTGCACACAGAGCAAAAAGTAATTTCTTTACTGTTTGTTCATCAGTGTTAATATTTGTAGTTTCGAAGCTCATTCTAATTTTTTTCCAAAATTCAAACACAGAACAATATCAGATAGTGATACAGGTTAACAATTTTCCATGTATGAGAGGACATGTTCATCTCTTTTAAGAAGTGACTATTAAGACTTAAGTGTAATTGGAGATAAAATAAAAAGACATTTCTCTTTTAGTTTGTAAATTTAACACTGTTGAGCTTAATAACTGGATTTAAAAATGTCAATAAAGCAAGAATTCTCTACATATTCTTCCCTGTAAAGACAAAAATTAACCTATAACGCAATTAAAGAATGATTCTCTAGGCAATTTCGACAAGAAAATGCCTTAGTATGTTCAAATTAATTTCAAGTCATGAATATGTCAGTGCTGTATTTTTTATTAAACCACAGGCTTGCTGGTAAAATAAAAACTATGTACTTTTTCAAAGTTTCTTTTAGATCAAAGGAATGATTTCTTTACAAAAAAAAAAAATTTAAAAAAAAGATAGAATTTGAAAATTGCCCCCCTTATAGTAAGGCAACATTTGACATCTCTCAACTATAGCTTGTATAGTGGCAGAAAAATGGGTAGTTTCCATAAATGAATATAAATTACCTTAAATATATATAAATTTTTCTTTTTCATGATTTTTAGGACCCTGTTATTAGCCAAGTTAGCTATCCCAAATTTAAACAAGAGCCCAGCTAGGTGATTAATTTCATTGATTGATGTTTTCTTTGGTTGATGTGGTACCAAATGAGATATCCAAATGAAATACTCACTTTGTTTTTCAAATAGCATGACAAGTAAGCCTGTAAATTTGTCAAAGCTCCTCCATAACTCTGCCTCAATTTGACTTTTCTTTCTGACAAGAGAAATTGTCTTTTCATCTTTGTTTTCTAAAATGCCCTTGCCAGTTGAAGACCCTTCCATCACCAAAGATTCTAATGCAATTATAAGCAAGAAAAATAAAACAAAATTATTTATTTTGGAAACAGTCAAAATTGCTTCTAAAGATTAAAAATATTTCTCATCATTGCTTTTTTTTTAATGTATCTACAACAAAACAAACTCATTTGCATCAATGAAAAAGGCTGAAAGATGTCAGAGTAAAAGTGAGAAAAAGGAAAAGAGAGAGAAGAAAAAAGAAAGAGAGAAGGAAGCAGAGAAGGATGAGAAGGCTCTGAAGAAAAAAAAGGATGAGCATGAGAGAAAGGAGATCAAACAGATAGTGTCTCTTCTGTAATTTGGATAAGAAATTCAGAAGTTTAATTGAATTTGCCCCAAATTACTTATAAGAACCTTTAACACAGATTGTGAGAAAATTTTTTAAATCCATATGAAGAAAATTAAATTTACTGTTATAATTACATATTTAACATAGGGAAGAGAAAGAAACAAAAAAAAAAATAAAGCTCCTAGCAATCCTTTGTAAAATTGGATAGATTTTAAAGTCCTTATGTATAATATATTTTACACTCATACCTAAACAGCATTCCATAAACTTTTTCGCTTCTTTTTTACTTTTGGTCTGCAAAATTTGCTCAATGACACAACAGCTTAAAGCAACCACTTTTCTGGAAGGAAAGGAATATTTAACATGATTGAATAGAACATAATATTATGTATATAATCTTATTTTCTTTTTCTTTTTATTTGTCTTTTCAACTTTGTGAAAAACTCTTTTTTACTTTGCTACCTCTCTTGTATCTTTTTCCTTTTGTGTTATAAACTTCCTCTGTTTGCATATCGAATCTCAGGGGTATTTTTTTCTCAGAATTTTTCAAAATTGTTTTAAGTCTACCAATCAGTTGTCACCAGCACATTTTTAACAAGACTTACCTTGTAGATCATATACGTTCTGCACAATTTCATTGAATTAAAGGTAAGCCTTTTTAGTGAACTTTTATCCTATTAAGATTAAAAAACTAAATTCACTTTACCTAAATGAATATATTTTCATGATAATGGCTATGAGTCACCAAATTTATATCCAATTTTTTTATGTTAAATTTAAAGAGAGATATTTATACTAAAGATGTTTTCTTTTTAATTAATTATTATTTTTAGGTTTTTAGGTGTTATAAATTATCATTTTAAGCACACTTCACGTACAAAGTTTGCATCAAAAACAGCTTTGTTGGTACATGAAAAAATGTCTCACCTGCATTTCGAATGCTTGGCACAAAGAATGCATGATGCAATTGACTTAGGACATGAAAGCAAAGACCATCTATGACCTTCATCTCGTGCTAGACATATCATCAAAGTAAGAGCCTGATGTTGGGGTTCACTTAAATGAACAAAAATGATTCAGTGATAAGGTAAACACTTGTTTCTTTTATAAGGTTGTTGTTTTTATTCTTGATAAAATGACAGTGAAATGATGAATATAAAATGGCAGTAAACATTGATGTTAAATAGTTGACTTGGATATATAAAACTAAAAAATATGCATCATAATTACTTTTAAAATAAAAAATCATTCTTGTAAATTGGATTGTAAAATTTTGAGCACAGATTTAGGACTTTGTAAATATGTTCCTTTCTACTAGTAAAAAGTTTTTAATTTTTTAGCACGACTTTTTTTTTTCAAAAAAAAAAAAGCAGCAGAATTTTAAAAATATATAAATTAAGCATAAAATAGTCATGAAGACCATCCTTCAAAATTGTATCACGATACAGTCTTATTCCATAAGCACGGATACGGCTGGAGAGAACAATTCTGTGAGCAATGAGAGAAATGAAATGTAGCGGTAATGCTCAGAGAGTGGAGAAGATTACTTTATTTTGTTCACTAGAAATTAACATGAAATCAGCATTGGTCTCAAAGAATTCCTCAGCCTATCCTAGTCCATTACATGTTACTGCCATGCAGTATTTTCAGTGCAAGGCATTTTATATGTGAAGCAGAGGTACAAGCCTTGGGCACTGGTTTCTTGAGGATTAGAGAGATTAAATTTATCAAAGCTGTCCTTTAAGACTATGATTTCAAGCTGGTCAGTCCAATTTGCCCCATGATGTCAATGATCATTAACTGAAAGCAAACAGTTTCTGGATCTCAAGCCAAACAAAAAAACCCATCAAAATTGTGCTCTGGGTGATTTCAGTGCATTCATCACACAGTGAAGGCTTAAGAACAAATTGAGATTCCTCTTCTTGCTCTCATACACTCACCAAGGTCCTTCTGCAAGCATTTCAGTCAGTACAGGCAGAAGAGTATTATCGAGCACATCTGATGCTATCCTTTGCTTTGTGAGCTCTAGATTTCCTTGTAAGACTTCCAAGAATAGAGCCTTCAACAAAGAAAAAATCATAAATCTCCTTTTACAAGTTTGTTTTCAAGAAATTGATTAAATCTTGCCTATATCATGATTTCTTTTAATGAATTTACTTAAAGACATTAAACGCAATTTACTTTGAATTCTCTGAGTCTTTTACATACTGTTGTTGAGCTTAAACCATGAGAATCCATTTCACATATGACCTGAATTATAACATTTTCAAAGGCCAAACTCAGCTTTTCAAGAAATATCTGAATGAAATGACTGGTGAAAATAAGTAACAGGAACTAAGTAATATAAAATGAGGACAGGTAGGTAAGCTTCATGTTCCATGTGTAATATTTTGGTAACCAGAAGGTCATTCGTGTTTTATTTGTTGAAAGAAATTGATTGCTGCATTGTATTTGCTAGCAATCTTTCTGATTTACAATTTAAGACTTTTAAATTTTTAGGTGAAGCAACAAAATTTACGACCATATCTCTTTGAGGCGAGTGTATTAAAAGTACAGACATAGAGCAAAAAATAGAACATTATAACTCAAAATCTTTTAAGAACTAAAATAGTGAGAAGCAGGACACATGTGATACTACTTTTATGCCCCTACAATAAAAAAAATTGCATTTGGTTTGTACCTACCTTCACTTTGCTGTCATTATGGCTAGCATTAAGTTGAGAGAGAACATCCTGCTTGATCTTGCCTGCCAGTCCAGGTAGATGGGACAGATGTCTCACCACTCCTAGAGCACCCAACTTCTGCTGCTGAGAGGATGCTCTGTTTCTAAGCACACCTTTCAGGAGAGGATAAACAATATCTTCAAGCTGGGCTTCCCATGATGACACACTTTCATAGTGGTGGGATAACTAGTGGAGAAAAGACAATTGGAAGGAGAAAAAAGGGATGAAAAGGTAGCACAAGCATTTCAACCTTTCTTTTTGTTTTTTGTTTGGTTTTACTTTGTCCTACTGGTATTTTTGTCATTGTCATGGTGATGACATTTCAAGACATTTTTAAATGGACCCAACAGTTTACGTCTGGATAACTGATATTATCCACCCAAACCTAAAGATAACTTCACTCATCATGACTCTTTTGTGAGGGGTCTGCATTATTATGTTGGAAACAGATCTGGTCCAAACTCATTTACTAAATTTTGTATTTAAATCATGTGAATCTTTCACAACATCCACAAGAGTAAACAATTATTTTTTGTGACAAAAAGTCAATTAGAATCATGCCATATCAACTAGGTTCTAGAAATTTTGAGGATGATTCTTAATTCTTGAGCTTTGGTATTCAAGATTTTGTGGAAAAATTCCATTTTATTGACAGTTGTTTCAAGTCATGGTATTGAAAATGTGCCTAATCTCCACTTCTACAGCTGCTGAAAAGTATTGACTTTTTAGTTTAATTATGAAAGCACTTTACTGCATTTCAATTTGTTTCATATCTCAAAGAGGCATTAGTTGTGAGGATACTCAGAGTAAACAGACTTTTGTTGATCCTAATGACCAAATGAAGTTTTTGCCTTTGACGGCTTAAATCTCTAGTGTTTATGCAAAACTGACAAGTAATATCTCTCAAGCGTGTTCAATGTTTCAGATTTTGTCCATTTGAGATTGTAAGGACTAAATGGTCAGCAAATTGCAAATGGGTGGTCAGGTAAATACATGCATGTGGTTGGAATGCCATTTTCTCCTTCAAATCTTTCTGCAAAATGACAAGGTAAAAAAGAGAATCCAAGCTTTGGCTTTTAAAAACTGTTGGGGGATTTTTGTTGAGTTTTTTTTTTTCTTTGAAACAAGATAATCCATAACAAAACGTTTTGAGTGAGATAGATGCAGTTTTTTTTAAACGATTTCATTCCCCTAAAGTTTAGTAAAAATGATATTTTATTAACTAAATGAGAACTTCTTTAGGTACACTTTAAAGTAAATTTGAAGTCTATTTTTTTCTATAAATTTTCTGTTTGCAGAGGCCTTGCATTACTTATAGTGTTACCCTCGAATTTACATCATACTCTTTTTGCAGAAGGCCAAAGAATATTTCATCCGACTCGACTAAGAAAATAAAAACACACACACACACACAATAGTGTTATTGTGGGATAGGTACCTTTGGTTTATTGATAAAACAATGATAATAGTATTTCATAGTTAATAGTTTTATTAATCGCTTTATTCCTCCCTTAATTCCCCTCATTACTTCTTTAAGTCCACCCGTTCTCGTCATTAAGTCTTGAGGTAAAGGTATAAAGTTGTACTCAATGATCTCGAGCAATCATGAGTAAACATGTGCAAGAGTGGGAACGAAAGCGCTTGGGAAATCCCTGATGTCAAAACCGAATGAATCAGCTCAGTTACGCATTAGATACGTCAGTAGGAGGATCATACCCACCTGAAGACAATGCTAGAATTGGTCCCAATTCCCCATCCTTCCATATGAGTCACCAATGACACCCGCAATTAAATCGTGCATCATATACTAATTTTAGAGTGGAGTCCAACACGTAGTAGGCCCTCCGTAAATTACATAAAAAGGGGTATCTCTCAAACTAACTTTACACTCGACCATCTTACGAACAACTGTCAGTTTGATCAACATCCAGAGGCAGTCGGTGCTGGGGGTATGTCCAAGTATGTAATGTAGCATGCTTAGTGATCTAGATCTGGTAGCATCTTTTTATTTAGATAATTCATTGCATATATCACTAGGATGCTAAACCAAACTCTGGAGGAGATCATCCAACATTTATGCCAACTACTGGCTTTAATTTATTTGATTAAAAGTCTATAAGAATATTCCGTTATAGTTTGATTTGTTAGTAAAACAGTCGATGAAGTTCTGACTTTGAGGTTATGCATTTTATATTGTTTTGCTCATTCTCGTGGCTTGAGGTGCCCTGGAAACTGATATTAGATCGAGAGGTAGAATGAGACTGAGTTTCATTCTTAAACCGGTAAAGTGCTGTACTTTGTATATAGAATACAAGCATTAGATGGATAGATAGAGAGAGAGAGAGAGAGAGAGAGAGAGAGAGAGAAACAAGTAAGAGACGGAAAAATAGTATATTCACTAACCTACTTACCAAATTACGTCCGCCTGTTTATCAGTGTATAATTCCATACATTAATGGAGAAATGAGTCCTGTTATGTTGTATTAATATTATCCATCATGTTCCTTGTAGTAATTTGTTTCACTGAATCGTATTGCATTTTTAAACATTATGAAGATAGTACAACTATGTCGCAACTGATTTCATTATCATGTGAATATGTTAAGATACATTGCTTATGTCTGTGTATAATGTTCATCTCAGGAGCCTTCCAGAGCTTTCCTGAACCTTCTTGAGCATTTGCCTTAAATGAATGAATGAATAAAGCTATAGACACTGCCTCCTGCCTTCATTCCATGAGAGATGAGAAAATAGAAAGAGTGAAAGAACACGTAACCATTTGAAATAAGAACCCTTTAGAAGCTCTGTCGTTCAGGATTGAAAGCCACCGGGCCATCCCCGCCCCTCCCACAATAGCTTTCATTATGATCAAAATAAGCAAATGTTAAAGTACAAGCAGTATTTCAGAAATACTGTTGAGGTAGAGATTCTTTCTTGATTATCACACAAATATGAATATAAGGCTTGGAGAAATTGGAACTCTCAAACTCTGTGCATGTTTATTTTAAAAACTAAAAGGATGGAAAGCAACTTACAATTTTTAATTAGGCCACTATTTTCTCTTTATAACTATTTAGATTAAGTAAATAGTCCAACAGTTTCAAGGTGGTGTTTACTGTTTGAGTCAAAGGTTTATTATAGTAATCGTTAAACTTTTTTTTTGCAAGACATCTCGCCTCATGGTGTTGATGTAACAATAAATAAAGATTTTTTTTCCTTTCACAAAGGGAAATGCTTTAAAACGTTGGAACTGTCATCAATACATTTGGATTGTTTAAGTATCATAAATTGTAGTTTTAACTTTACATTAGTATCAAACGGAAATCATTAATACTCCACTTATGATATAATGAAAATAAATCTATCTTTAGTGGGGCTTTTCATTTATAAAGCGCATTTCAACAAAGTCAGCTCACCTCTTCAATCATTTTAAAAGCTGATATTTGGACCTCGATTGTTGTGGCATCAGATGCTATAGATAAAACTAAATCTAGTATTTTTGGACTTTTGGAAAATAAAAAGTCAATATTTGGAAGCCTAACAGCCAGTTTAGAAAGCACAATGAGTGTTGCATCTTGAATTGGAGGAGAATCACATTCCAGGAACTCTATAATCTGTGGAAATAAAAACCAAAAACTCAAAAGTTAGTTTCAAATAAAAGGATACCGGGTAATTCAAAGGAATGCCTAAACCAGTTCTCACCCCCCATCCCCCTTTCCAATTCTTCCTCTGATAAAAGTTTCAAGGATGTATTTTGACTAAAAATTTTACCAAAAAGTACAATGACACTTTTTTATAACACATTCTCCCTTGAGTTAAAATCTACATCTCCTTCCATTTCCAGATTCCCATACATTTACTACAGAGCTTTGACCAGCACTAAACACTAAAAATGTTCTAACTGTATAATTTAAGAACTCTATAGCAAATATGACCTCCTCTTTCCCTTTTATATTCAGGACAAGTATCTAGTTAATACTAAAGGTACAAGAGACCAGTATATTATCTCTTCTGATCAAAATGGAATTGACAGTCAGAAAATTATAATTGAATCATATTATCCCAAATTTTGCCGCAATGGTTTAGACTTAAGACTTACTTGATGAGCATGTTCCTGGTTCAAATTGTGTCTAGCATTAAAGCCATGGGCCAAGCGAGTTATGCTTTTAGCCTGAAGAGGATTTAACACTCTTGAAGAAAACTTTTTCAAAGTCGTCAGAAGACTTGCTAAATTTTGAGCTGAGGATATAAACAATAATTTTTTTTTCAATACAAGAAAACAGCAAATTTTTTCAAGTTTTTTAATTTAATAAGGATTCTTCTATTTTTCCAGCTGCCCATATATTTGTACCTACATGATAATAAGCATTTAAAAAGGATATACTTTTATATAAAATAGACTATAAGATTTTACACATTTATTTCTCTATTTTGATTTAAAAATTGGTTAGCAACAAACAAAAAAAAAAACGGAAAGAAGGGTAGCAGTAAAAGTAAGCTTTACAGCATTTGGATCAAAGAGACAAAGTAGATAAAATTGTTTTTTTTAAGTCCTCCTCATCGGTTTTTCATGGATTTTTATACCATTGCATGAGGATTAGAGTATGTGAGTGAGGGCTTCTACTTTATGCAGTTTACGACAGTAATGGAAACTGAGGATTTGAATGCCACAGAGAAAAGATATAAGCCATAAACCAAGGGTTTCACTTACAATCATCATCATCATCATCTTCATCTTTAATCTCTGATAGATGGCTACTGTTTAAAGACACTGATTGCATGACCCTGTCAGCAAGTCTTCTGCTTGGACTTAAGGATCTAGCCTGGGCACTTAGGTTGAAAGCTTCAGATCGAAGGCAAGAGCAGGCAGTTGCCACTGGGAATGCATTCACTGGTTGAAGATTCAGCACTGTTTCTCTATCAAGCAAGCTTGAGTTGATGTTGCTCCTAGAAAAAGAATTGATAATAATCGTTGTTTTTGTTCTTTTTTTTTCATTAATTTTATTTTGTTTTTCTTGTTTTTGTAACTGTTTGATCAAAAAAAAAATTGGTAGGGGGATGGGGATTTCCTCTAACTTTTAAAACTTATAATGAATCCAGTGGATATGTATCTGGAACTTAATTGGGTATGACTTAATTTCTCAAAGTTACTTTGATATTTTTCTTGCTTGAATTTATCTCTGAATTTTCCAAAGCATGTGTTTCATTTACATACTACTTACCTTTTTCTTGAAGAAGCCAATGTCGCATATCCATCTCCCTGAACATCAATTACTTGTCCCTCTCCAAACTTCACAAAGACATTAGATTGGTTGGAAAGGGCCATCTTTCTTTAAAATAAACTTTATGTATGGCACTTGCTCTGTAATGTGAAAAAGCTTGTTTCATTTGAAAATAAATCTTATCCTAATTGATATATGACAGGTAAGACGATGACAAAAAGACATTTTCTACGTCTAATAACAGAGAGCATTATAGTTTACAAAGGCGTCTATAAGATTATAGCGACTTGAGTAAATTATGAACCTTAATTTGGAATTTGTTGTATTAGATTTGTTTCTAGATCTAAGTCTAGTTAAGCCCATAATATCAGTTGGCTTAATACAAATCGTTACTTCATCTTTGACAAGATTAAGAAAGCAGTTTGCTACATGTAATTTCATTACGTTAAATTAGACCTACATTTAGACAACAATTGTTTTAAAAATCCTTATACCAATTAAATTTCGACACATCTATACAAAGTAGCACATATCTTTGATAATTTATAAACATATGCGAAAGTAATTGTATTCTTAGGCTAGTGGTTGGAATCCGGCACCATTCAGCTGCCAGCAGGCAGCAGCCATTTTCAAACATGTTTAGTTGCTGTGTTACACCATCAACCGCCAGTAGCGAACAGTTTAAAAAATTTCCCATAGTACCACGGGAAGTAACAGAAAGGTATTTAAACAATAGCGCAACCTACGCAATTGTCTCCCAGGCATTGTGTTATTTTGACTGGACTACTTGAGAGCATGGTGTTAGTTGCATAAGGAAAAAATAACATTAAAAAAAATCGAAATGAAAAAACTTAAAGCACAAGAAGCGAGCAGGCATGTTAGCTTTGAGAATAAACCTCTTCAATCTAAAAGCAATCGCTCTTGACATGCAGCTTAGATCTCTAAACTCGTTGATACAGTGACGGAGTGGTGTAAAATCCAGTGCCTAGTGTCTGTCCACTGCTAACCAAATGATTTTTTTTTTATCCATCTGTTTGAAAACGAGCTTTAAATGTTAGTTTGCTTTCGCATCAGCTCCTGCCATTCGAATCAACAATACTTGAATATTCAACCTTTATAAGAAAAAAAAACGGAAATCAAATCACATAAGTTTTTACTACTTAGTGTGTGATATAGAAATATATCGCATAATTTTTAAAAGACGCGACATGTTTGGCTTATTGTTTTTGAATGGCTTTTTTTATATAAATAGTCTAGTAAAAGTTAGTCTCAAAGGGTCTTTTTGCACATCAGAGAACCTCCATTTTTTACGTAATAGTTAATAGCTTGACTCGGTTACAGGGCATTTCTTACATGATTTGTAATTTGAATGTTTGATATAGTTTTCAATAACAGAGGTGTTCTCAGATTTTGCTAGCATACATCGTAAGTGCGTTAACATAACGACAGCGATCAGACCTAGGCGAAAAATAAAAAAGGGAAAAAATAGAAAATAATACCGAAAGACTTTTAATATCACCATGTAGCTTTTTTTTCCTTAAAGTAAGCAATATATACACTTAAGGCTAATGTCATTATTGCAGGTAGGTAAAAACAAATTAGCTTACTTTTAACTGAGCGCACTCACGATTGCAAAACAAGCTTTCATCGAACAATGTAGATCCGAAAAGCTGAAATCCTAAGCTTATACCCATGATGTGTGTTGCGACCTAGTGATAAAGACCACGATTCTTCTAGAATTTTCCAGTTTAAAGTCATCAAAGTTTAGCGAGTAGTCTTATTCGAACAGCAAATGTCTTCATAATCTTTTCATTCAATACTCTCTCTCTCTCTCTCTCTCTCTCTCTCTCTCTCTCTCTCTATATATATATCTCTCTCTCTCTCTCTCTCTCTCTCTCTCTATATATATATATATATATATATATATATCTTTCTATCTATCTCTCTCTCTCTCTCTCTCTCTCTCTCTCTCTCTCTCTCTCTCTCTCTCTCTCTCTCTCTCTCTCTCTCTCTCTCTCTCTCTCTGGTCTAGAAGGAACTAGGCACATAACTTTAAAACTACGGGACAAAATAGAAACAACACAACGTTTCTACAGATTTAACATATAAACGTTTCGTCTCTAATGTGGCTTCATCAGATTGTGTATAGAAGAAAATGACTAACATCCTTTAATGTTTTTCTATATATACAATCTGATGGCCCACGTTTAAGGCTAAACGTTTGTATGTTAATTCTGTAGTTGTGTTGTTTTTCTGGTTTTGTTTTGTTTTTTTGGTTTTTTGGTTTTTATTTTTGTTTTTGTTGTTTTTTTGTTGTTTGTTTTTTTTGTTTTTGTTTTTTTTGTCCCGTAGTTATAAATTTATGTGCCTATTTCCTTTAAGATCCCGTATTATACTATTTGCAGACACACAAACTCGTCCTTTTGGATCCTTTATAAATACCAAGTTGTCCTCCATGTGTGATGTTTTTGCTTTCTATTTGGATTCTCTCTCTCTCTCTCTCTCTCTCTCTCTCTCTCTCTCTCTCTCTCTCTCTCTCTCTCTCTCTCTCTCTCTCTCTCTCTCTCTCTCTCTCTCTCTCTCTCTCTCTCTCTCTCTCTCTCTCTCTCTCTCTCTCTCTCTCTCTCTCTCTCTCTCTCTCTCTCTCTCTCTTTCTCTCTTTCTCTCTCTCTATCTCTCTCTCATTTTTCTTCTTTTTTCTTTGGTTTGTTTTGTTACAGTTGCCACACATTTAAAAGGTATTGGGAAATCCTGGTTTTTTGGTTCTTTCTTTTTTTTTGTTTTGTTTTTTTAAACTTCGAGTAGATCTACAATTACAGTAACATCTAGATGAACCAAAAGCGTTTAGTTCAAATTTAAGGCTTAACCAAAAAGTCTCTTAACCTTCCTAATGTTTCTCTCTTCCTAAAAATTAGCCTGGATACACCAAAATAGATTTGAAACCACAAAGATCATTTATTTTCTATAAATTCAGTTCATCATTGTTCTGAGGTATGAAATATTAATTATGAAAGGATCATTAAATTTTGTCCGAATTGCATTCTGATGGGGAAATTTCCTTATATTTAGGTTTTAAAATTTACACAAAAAATGTAGGCCTACCATTAGCGCATTCTCTATTTAACTGAAAAAGGTATTGATCTAGCTGTGTACCTGTTTAGGTGTCTATCACTCTTTCTGGTGGTATATAATGGCACCTATTGATAGTCGATACCTTACCCTATGGAAAGATGGTCATAACATTGATAAAACAACAACGTGAAGAAAATGGATAATACTAGTCGTGCAGAAAAGGACATAATGAAATGGCAATGGAAAATGAACTTTCACTCATGGAATTTATCGTAGAGCTCTAACTGGATTCGACGAGTTATTCCCTGCAACGATAAGCAGTTAAAAACGTCTCTTAGAAGACGGTAGAACATTTTTGCTTGTCATTAATTTATGGCATGTTATGTAAATATAAACTTCTAGGACTTATTGGGCCGGTTCCATGAAGCACTCATAACTTTAGGAGCGCTTCATAGAATCGGTCTATTATGTCCAACTCTGAGCATTGGTGCTTTTGGACAATTTAGGTTCCTTTGTGCAAAATTATCGGGATGTTTAGGTTGGATTTTTTTAAGGACTTAAGGATTCTTTTTTCTTTTTTTTTTTTTTTTTTTAATCGCAATCCCTTTATTCAAGAAAGGCACTCATTTATTTACACAGATATTAGTATTAATATGAGAGTTTCGACGATGTCTACAAGGAGCTTGCATATTAAGCAGAATGAATCACGGCCTGCATGTATGGTTGGTGCGTGAGAAAATTATGTTTTTCTTCTAGGTCCAAAGGTTATGAATGAGCCCTTATCTTTTGATATTACTTTACTTAGTCATCGCAGTGACAAAAAAAAAAACAGTCGATCTTGCACATATCGTCTTGAAATTTGTCTTCCTAATTTAGACACGCACCTGGCCTGTTTTGTTTTGTTATAGTTTTTTTATTATTATTATTATTATTATTTATTAAGTAGAAACTGCGCAGCGATAGTCTTTCATATTCACCTGATAAAATTGTAGCCAGTCTTTTTACGGTTAAATATACTACTACCTGTAGTTGAAAAAAATATCCGGAAATTTATGCAAGTTCTGACTTAAGCCTAATATAATTAAATCTAGTTCCTTTGCCATATTATAGGGCATTTGTTTTTCATGTTATATCTTTTTTTTCTATTCCCTGTTGAATTTTTTTTTTTTTTTTTTTTTTTGGGGGGGTTATGTTGTTTTTTTTTTTTTTGCTTGTTTCTGGGTTGTTGTTTTTAAGTTGTCTTTTGTTGCGCTGATTATTTTTTTTGCGTTGTTGCTCTTACAGTAGATAATATTGCGTAATAATGATAATGGTGTATTGTAGCTTCAAACGCAGGCTTAAATGAAAAATACAAGTGGAAATCGTTTTCAGCAGACTCTATCCTATGTTAAAGAAATGGTACCTGCATTATATACAAAAGGAAAAAATATGTTTTACTCCTGTGACGTAAATATGTCAATGTTCTTACAAAAACTATAACTTGATTGTAAAACCCAAAGAATTAGGAATATTAAGACGTGTCTAACAAACGATCGGAGTGACCTGATAAGCAGAAACTTATCATAATCAGGTTATGATGCTGCAAACCATTTTTATCTTGCACGTGTCGAGAGCATAGCACGTTATATAAGAATGATTATTTTTCCATATTACAAATGCACGTTATAATTGCTAAAAATGGCTCTCCATTTCTGTTTTATGAAGCGATAATAGTTTACACTGGGAGAATTAAGTTCGCTTGAACTGAAACGCTAGATAAATTCTCAAGGACTTCCTGCGATTTGACAGGCCTGGCCCAACTTTTTTGTTTGTTTGGTTTTTGTTTTGTTTTTGCTATCATTTGAATATATTACATCATTGTGCGCAACGAAATGCCGTGCAAGAAAAATAGATCGTGCTTTTTGACATTTTACATTAGGATCATAATGAAATATCAGACGGGATTTATACAAATTTTTCAATAACTAATTCTCCATTCTAAACAAGACATATACAGTGGATCTCTCTCTCTCTCTCTCTCTCTCTCTCTCTCTCTCTCTCTCTCTCTCTCTCTCTCTCTCTCTCTCTCTCTCTCTCTCTCTCTCTCTCTCTCTCTCTCTCCCTCCCTCTCTCTCTCTCTCTCTCCCTCTCTCTCTATCTGGTCTCTCTCTCTACCTCCCTCTCTCTCTCTCTCCCTCTCTCTCTCTCTCTATCTGGTCTCTCTCTCTCTTTCTCCCTCCCTCTCTCTCTCCCTCTCTCTATCTCGTCTCTCGCTCTTTCTCTTTCTATCTGGTCTCTCTCTCTCTCTCTCTCTCTCTCTCTCTCTCTCTCTCTCTCTCTCTCTCTCTCTCTCTCTCTCTCTCTCTCTCTCTCTCTCTCTCTCTTTTCCTACCCCTCTTTCCTAATAACTCCGTTTTTGATATCTTGTTTTCTTTATTTCGACAAGTATGCTTGTTTTGTATTCTTCGCTTGCCAAGAGCAGTATGAGGCCTTTCTAAAATCTTTCGTCAAAAGATAAGTAAAGGTAAGGAAGCATGCTCATGCATCATTATCCCTTGGATAGTTGTATTCATTCTACTAATACATAGTTCTTTTAAACAACAATCTATTTTCTGGCAAAGTGACGCATTTTTATAATGAATTTGCAAAAACTTTGAGCGTAAAACTGCGTAGGCAATGTCTTGTTTAATGAGATTTCAAAGTTACTCCCCTTGCTTTAATAGAGACGATTATAAATTATTATTGTCATTAACAATGGGTTCGTCCCGTAACAAATGAAAGAGATTGTGGGAGTATCTTTACAATAATTACACGATATAACATTGAAAAAAAAATTGCAAATGTATTTGATATGAACTTCGCTTTTGTTAGTTTGTTATTTTTTTTTTAATAACGGATTGAGAGCCACGTTTGTGCGTTGTTCATTTTTAACATAAAAATACATTTTTAACGAAACCAAATGAAATACAATGAATAAAGTAAAAGGTGTCAGTGTAATGTTTTGATTTTGTAGATAGGAAGAAAAGAGCCCTGGACAAGGTCTTCCCTGAGCCCTTATGCATATTGAGTCATTTTAGGAAAGCAATTCCTTAACACCTCTCTCTTTCTCTTTCCCTTTCTCTATCTCTCTGTCTTCTCTCTCTCTCTCTCTCTCTCTCTCTCTCTCTCTCTCTCTCTCTCTCTCTCTCTCTCTCTTTATCTTAAGCTTGCTTTCTTTTTTAATCAGTCTAGAACCTTGTTTTTTTTTTGTTTTTTGTTTTTGCATGTTTTTGTTTTGTTTTGTTTTGTTGTTTGTTTTTTGTTTGTTTGTTTTTTTTTTCGTTTTGTTTTGTTTTGGGGGGAGGGGTTGTTTTTTGTTTTTGGAGGGAGTTTTTGGTTGTTTTTTTTTTTCTTTGTTCCTATCTGTCTGTATGATTTTCTATCTGTTTCTATCAATTCTACACACTTTCTATCAAATTCTCTCTCTCTCTCTCTCTCTCTCTCTCTCTCTCTCTCTCTCTCTCTCTCTCTCTCTCTCTCTCTCTCTCTCTCTCTCTCTCTCAGTATCTCTTTCCTTCTCTACAGCTCTCGTTCTTTTCTCTTGCCACATCAAATTTATCTTATGGGAGAAAAGAAATAGAAGAGGGGGAGGGGGGGGGCAACAATGGGAAAGAAGTGTAGAATAAGGAAATTACTGAAGAAGGACAAGAAAAACAGACACCAGAAGCAGCATCGCCAAGAACTAAAATCACTTTTGTGTTAGGCGGGGATTTAGAAGTAATGAAAGAGGAAAGAAGTCCATAACAAACAAACAAAAATAAATAAATATTCAGCAAAAAAAAAAAAAAAAAAAAAAGATTTGTCCTTGAGACGAACTTGAAATTTTCATTCCTGGCCTATCTCCATGTTATCTGGCAATCAGAAGGTTGGGGGTATCATAGCAGCAGCTATTTTCCGCCTCGGCCATTATTTTCTATCTTGGTATCACTGCAGCTGCAGAAGTGATCAAACGCCTACCGGCACATTATCGTACTTGATAGCACTGGCCTTCCAACAAATCTGTTACCGAGCTGGCCGGCGGCCAACGCCGAAACCGCATCTTGATAATTGAGATCATCTGGACCCATCTACAGGAATGGGAAGGCAAAAACGTTTTTATAGAGCCAAGGTTGTCTCTATGCACAGTTACTTTACTCTGCGCATGCGGAAGCATATTTTCCACGTTCTTGTGAGATGACGCTCAAGGCAAAAGACTGAAATTGGCTTAGGAGACGGTTAAAGAATTGAAACTTGAAAGAGTAGTCGGCCATCACTCTTTTGAGTGCAGGGAAGTCAGTCTCAGATTGCTGGGCCAAGAGAGGGGGAAAACGATCTCTAAAGCTCAGCAGTAACTGGCAGATGAAAAGCTTTCTGTTTCTGCATCCAAGCGTTTATTTGCCCTAGGCAGTTACCTTTTGTATAAAACGTGCAAGATCTTGGTCTTGACCTTGTGTCGAAGATGTGCCTCAAGAGATTTTCGCTTGGCAGGTTTCTGTTTTCTTTCTTTCTTTCTTTCTTTCTTTCTTTCTTTCTTATTTTCGCATATCTTACCTGTTGAGTTATCTGTCATTACATGGTCTAACAATTTTAATCGAATACAGAGGAAAGAGTTATGATTGTTGGGGCATTGCACTATGATCTATTTGCAGCAAAAGAGTCGAGTGATGCTCAGATCTAGTCATAATATTTCTTGAATTAGTTATCCATGTAGATAGATGGTGCTGTGCGAAAAACATCCTTTAAAATAAATTAAGTTGAGAATAGACTTCACACTTCAACTCATAATTAAGCTAGATTTTTGCAGGATTGCAGAGAAGCTATGAGAAAAAGCTTAAACATAAAATATTTATGTTAATCTTGTATTGTTTGTTAAGTAAGGAAGTAATTTCCGTTTCTAAGAATTAAATTTTCTGAAAGTAATTGGGTCCTTTTTTATTTTTAATGCTATTTTGTTTTGTTGAGGCTTTTTTTTTTAATCGCCTTTGCTCTTAAGATTAAGGAAAGTCAAACCTTTAGATCAACACCAAATTCACTATGTGATATTTGAAAAAGTGCAAACATCTGCTACCCAAGGAAGTCTCAGGAGGTTTCTTGATTAAAGTTTTGACTTAACTCTGAGAGATCTTTAATAAATCGTCAAATTCTTCCTAAGGAGACGTTAACGGATTTAAAAATAATAAAAAGATAAAACTAAACACCTACAAAAATATGTGTTTTTCTCATTGGGGAGCCCACAGCCTTCGTTGATTTAACCATTTGATACGGATAAAAGAAGAGTGTCTTTGTATTCATAGCCACAAAATGCTAGCCTCTCCAAGAAACCAATGACCTTACTTTTTTGTGGCGTTAGCTTGTTGCATAATGCCTCCAAATACGCAATCGTGAAGCCTAAATCGAACGTGCTACCGCCTAGAACTGGTTGAGACGAATCGATAGTCAATAGCAGCAGAAGTCATCGTGGCTTAAGTTTAAAGTTTATTTTATTTTTTTTTTAACTTTTTGTACATCTGAATGTACCCGTCTCGGTACACTGATTTCGCTGCAATGCAAGCTCAGAGGTCGCCCTGTTTGGTTGATTGGATATGTGTTGGTGTCAATATTTATTTTTTATCCTTTTTCAGTTCCAGAATGGATATTTCCTTATGTGCTTGATATAGTTATATATTCAGTTAAGATAACATTTTGATGTATATACTCGAAATTCCATTTTCTTTTATTGCATATTAAAGCAGCCATCTTATTCGTAGATTTATGTCACAAAGTTTTGTCAAGTGAATAATGAATGATGTGGAAAATATCAAAGTGGACTGGAATACTTTTCAAAGTAACAGTAAAGCTATACACAAAAATATTTTTGCAGCTTTTAGCATTTTGAGAAACAATATGCGCGTTCAACATTCGGGGAATTTTTCTCAAAGATCTTATTTTTTAGATGTCTGGATGGGCTAGGCTACACTTCTTCCATAGCTCACTGTTATCTTTTGATCCTTAACTTTTTCTTGTTTCTTTCGTCTGTCCGAGATAGACAATATTATGCTAAACTTTTTTCCCCTTGGTATTGCTTCTATTACTTCCTTATAATGCTGTACATAAAGCGTGAATGTAAAGTTGCAATGGGATGTGGGAAAAGGAGCGACTAGACTTTCAGTTTTATCATCTTTCTCTAATTAAAGGCAGTTTTCATTCATCCCAGTCTCGTGTCTCGTTATTCAGACTATCGATTCTTGCTGGTGCCACAATTTTTTTCACTCTTCCTTTCTATCAATATAGCATACTTAAGTAACATAGGAAAGAGTCTTAAAGAATACACATCTAATCTACATGGAGGGATATGTGTGTAGGCGAATGGCAGTTGTTTATTGAAGAGAATGATGTACAATATATGCATGTAATTAGGACGATGATTGACATTTTCGTAGTGAAAGCAATATCTAGTAAATGCGACTTATTTGTCAATTAAACGTCAAATTCAAAATTGATCATGCTCCACACTAATGCTATGATTACACAAACGTCATAACATTAACAGCTGTTTAAATCGGCCTCTCATAGTTTGTTACCACAGGTAACGACTCTTGACAATTTCTTTACAAAAAGTAAATATTTGTGATAAGGTTGAATATCCTTTCACAGACAAAAATTATAATCTTATCTGAATCGGATTTTAAGGGGTTTTGTTACATAACGTCACATTAGTATGTCAAGTGGCTTTTGAGTCTAGTAATGTTACGGTTGTACATGCAAATAAGTCATGTAAATCTCGACAAGGTTGCCATGTAAGGCCATTTTGGAAGAGAGACAAAGAATTCTAACTGACTCATTGATTGTGACTGGTTTCGACATCTGGTTCTTTCGATCGGAATATTATAAATGATTTGAAATCTAAAGATTTTTAAAGATATGTTTAGTGAAGCATTTGTAGAAAAACGAGATGAAGAACAAAGATCATGTTTCACTACTGTTATTTGCCTTTTTGGCGAGCCTAAAATTTAATATGTATTAGCACATAAAGGAAGGTGATTGTGTAATTTGTGTTCCGCGTTGGGTGGGTGGAGGTAGGTGGGGGTTCTGGAAACACCTGGGATCTGAACGCAATTAATCTTGGACTGACAAACCGACATCACGTGAATATTTTTCACTTTATTTTCATTTTATGATGACAATTAATGGTATTCATTTATTTATTGTCTTTCATAATCATTGAATTACAGCTGACAAAGAAAACTATTTGCAAATCTAGAGACAATGCGTGTAATTTTTTTTATTTGCTTTTTGGCCCATCTTCACCGCTCTAGTTATAGGCATAAACATGAAAACAGTAAGTAACTAAATACTATAACATTTTGATCACCGATTGTAGTTGACCCGTTAGTTACAAACCAATCCCCTTGCCACGTTCTTACCGCTTGCTTAACTCGTCCAAAGTACTAGAATATTTTGTGATAGTAAAGACTGACATTACATAGTGTTAGCAAATCAATAACTTCGTTGTTTTAACAATTGCCTCAACTCTTAAAGGACTTAAAAGGTATAGCAGCTTTGCAGCAGAAGACCTATAGGTCATGAAAATTTAAGCTTCTAGGCTACACAGAGCGCATACTTCTGTTAAAATGCATTAAGCAGACATTTTGAGTTTTCAAGAAATCTGAAAATTTCATACTTTTTTTTTTAAATCTCGTATAATAAAATAGCTACCTAGTTTCCCGATCCAAAGCCATGACTCAGAGTTTCAAGCTGCTATTGTTGATGTCATCACCTGGCGTCAGATGGTAGTTCAAAGCTTCGAGTCATGGCTATGGAACGGGTGAACTAGGTACATTGTAGTATTATTATTATTATTATTATTATTATTATTATTATTATTATTATTATTATTATTATTATTATTATTATTATTATTATTATTATTATTATTATTATTATTATTATTATTATTATTATTATTATTATTATTATTATTGTTGTTGTTGTTGTTGTTGTTGTTGTTATTATTATTATTATTGTTGTTAATATTATTATTATTATTATTATTATTATTATTATTATTATTATTATTATTATTATTATTATTATTATTATTATTATTATTATTATTATTATTATTATTATTATTATTATTATTATTATTATCATTATTATTATTATTATTTTCAAAGCTTTTTCACCTTTTATACATAAACTTATACATTTAACTAGTCAAATGGAGGAAAAACGAATATTTGTTGCAAGGGAATCATTGACGTGAAGTAGATCATTCTGTGAACATTGTTATTATTATTATTTAATATTACCGGTATAGTTTTTAACGAATGTTGGTACAATGATGAGGGTACACGTGGATACTTGTGAAATCACGATTAATTTTTTACGAGAAAGAGAGGAAGCTTGCATGAATCAGAAAAAAAATATGTGACGTGGTTGAAAGGAAGAAATTATGCAACATTAAATTCTTTCGCACAGAGGAACCGAAAAAAAGAAAAACGAAAAAGAAAAAAGAATAACGATTGGTTGATTCATTGAATGATTTAACGAGTCCAGTCCACCGTGAGCGGAGATGACAAAGAAAGGAAACAGGAAAATAATTGTGAAACGATATACATTGACAGAGAGAAACATAAATTGAATATATAGATAGAAAGATAGATAGAGAGAGACAGGTAGGTGATATTATACATCGATAGACAGATAGATATATAGATTGGTAGGTAAACACAAAGATACATTTTATATTTATATGATATCATAATAAATAAAAATGATGAACAAAATAATATGGATCGATTATTGAATAAAAATATAAATCAGTTTAAGAAAGTAATGACTTGAATGGATAAATAACTAAAATAGTTAGACACATTCATGGATAGATAGAAAGAGAGAGATAGGGAGGGGAGAAAGGGAGTAAGAGAGAGAGAGAGAGAGAGAGAGAGAGAGAGAGAGAGATGGCAAAAAAAAACATGTATTACTAATTGTAATGTAGATAGATCAAAAGATAGACTGACGGGAAGAAAGGAGATCACACAGAAAACGCAAGAAAGATAGAGGGAGACAGAGCGAGGAGAGAGAGAGAGAGAGAGAGAGAGAGAGAGAGAGAGAGAGAGAGAGAGAGAGAGAGAGAGAGAGAGAGAGAGAGAGAGAGAGAGAGAGAGAATTTTCTACCTTACAAAAATAAAGAAGGAGAGATGGAAACAAAGATGAGACAGGCGGTCACCGACTAACGCTTGAAAATATGTAGAAGAGAGGAAAAAAGTGAGAGGTATTAAGAAACAGGAATAGAAAGATTAAATAAGATGACAATGAGACACAGAGAGAGATAAGAGAGAGAGAGAGAGAGAGAGAGAGAGAGAGAGAGAGAGAGAGAGAGAGAGAGAGAGTCAGACTCTTGACACGCAGACATGATGATTGTGAACAGGTGGACAGATAAACAACCGAAGGCAAGGGTCAAACCAGATAGCATCGAGAGATGGCGGATTTTTTGTGGAGCCGGATTCAAAGCAAAATATTTGTGAAAGTTAATTTGAAATCCGACATGTATCGTTCTTCTTATCACATATTTATTCACCGTGTGTTCCCATTTCTTTTTAATTTTTAATCATTTTGATTGTTTTCATTTTTCAATGTTATTATTTCGCACAAAATTAAGCAAACTCACGAGTCCGCGTATTCATACTTATTTTTACAGCTGAACTTTCTCGTGTTTTTGTTTGTGTTGATTTGTTGTTGTTGTTTTCGATGGGGATGGGGGTGAAAGACAGAGAGAAAGACTCTCAATAGCATCAATTAGTAGTACTTGTTGGTGAGATCAGAGTCAGAGAGAAAAATAGGCATATAGGCATACATTGGCAAGGAAAAAGCATGGTTGGATTGGAGAGAGAGAGAGAGAGAGAGAGAGAGAGAGAGAGAGAGAGAGAGAGAGAGAGAGAGAGACAGACAGACAGACAGACAGACAGACAGACAGACAGACAGACCGTCAGACAGACACACTAAAAGAGAGAGAGAGGGGGGGGGGAAGAAAGAGTTTGTGTGTGTGTGACTGTGTGGTGTGTGTGTGTCAGACAGTCAGACAGAAGGTATAAGCTTAATGAAACAGTCATAGAAATTTCTGACCCTTCTCCCAGAAGGTCTGATGCCGAGCAGAAACACCAAACCGGTTCAAACCGGCTTTTCCTTGTCGAGCCGCATAAATTATGAAAAGGAATGCCTTCACCTTCCTCCACCCTCTAGAGCATTCGGCATGAGCTAAACCGGGCCCGTGGTCCACGGGACGAGCGCGTGCTAGTGTTTTCCACCTAGACTCTCAGCCAATCAGAGGCTGCGCGGTAGCGCTCCCTGAATAATAGCGAGAAGTGTTTTCATTGGCTGAGGATCGGGGAATAAACGCAATAAAGGCTACGTTTTCTGCCGGTTTCGAGCAATTCACCTTCTGGGTCTTACCAAGCAAGACGAGCCGTGTTTTCCCTCGCTAAATTACGACAAGTCTCGACTTGGTTTCATTCACAGCTAAACTATCTTCAATCTGTTATCAGTTCACCTCCAATAATATCACCCTAACACAGTACACGGGAGATTTCTTTTCACGCGTTTATTGTATTAAAGCTCAGTAAAATTCCGAAGCGCAGCTAGAAAAATTATTGGGTAATTCAGTCAGTTACTGAGTCAGTTCATTCCCGGTTTCCATTCATCGACGAAAGGCGCTTTCAAAACTCCCTTCAGATTTTTATAGAAACTTCATCTTTAAACAGTAAACTATTAAAATGGAATCTTTCATCAATGAGTTCATCACATCCGAGTTTGAGGGAGTTGGATCCCCTGAAGAAGTCCTGCTCCACCGTCGTATCTCCCCATACGCCACCCTGCGTCCTGGTGATCTTGCAGCTCTCGTGAAGTTCCAACATCAGGGCCGTCACCAGCATCCGGCCGCCTTCAGGGCTGCTCCATACTGTGGCTCGACCCTTCAAGAAGACAGTGACGAAGAGGTCATCCCTGCACAAGAGGAGGTCAGTGAAGTCGTCGTCCACGCCGCCGACCAAGGCCACGTCCCCGCCGAGTACACTGTGAAGGGACTGAGACGCCACGAGATGCCTGTTATCGGTGGGTTATACCATTTCTACCTTTTCTATGCAGAGTCTCATTGACTCATTTAGTTGTTAAGTTTGAAAGAAACTTACATCTGATGCCTTGCTTCGCATTTTCCCCACCACCGTTCAGTATAGATCAATCCTTGCTGAACTGAAAAACAAAAGTGACTTTAAGTGTAGACGTTAGCTTGTAAGATATGATTACAGTTACAATATGAATGAAATTGATACTTTGCTATTATTACTTTACAACGCAAATTGTGTTTAAAGAGTTACCTGACTTAAAAATTTATATTCTTCTAGATTATCTTTTATAAACCTTTTAAGTCCTGAAAGCATTAAAAAAAAGCCATCTTTGCGCGTTCTGTTACCATGCATTGCTTAGCTTGGCCATTAAGTTTGGTTGGGTTGTTTTGGGGGGTTTTTTGTCGATTTTGGATTTTTTTTTTTTTTTTTTTTTTTTTTTTTTTTGCGAAAATTTTGTGAATTTCCAAGTGTCTTACTCTTATTCTTAAGCGATCCCACTTCATCCCCATCAACAAGCGAACCAATGCCTCAGGCGCAGGTTTCTTTCACCTAATGTGACAGCTGGAAATATGTTACTTAAAATAGTTAAGAGGTATTTTTTTTTACTTTAAGAAACAATATATTTATACATTTCTTAGAGACATTCAGCTGCCTTGTTTTGGTTTGTTTTCTAATAACCTATAAATTTACAACCCTTGTTGCTATGTGGATGTTTTCTTTTCTATCTGCAGGCATCGGTATGTATTGTAACAGTTTGTTACTTGTGTGTATTTACTTTGTAAGATTTCATTATAACATTTATGTTATGGCAATCATGTTATCCTCAAAAGCCCAATGTGTATTACAACGTTTTATTATTAATCGACGCACGCTTACGTGATTAGAAAAGGAATGCTTGGATGCAATGTCCATTTCCTACGTTTGTTTTAAATCAAAATTAGTCAGTGAATCTAGGTTTTGAAGGTGCTCATTTGCAAAAATAGAGCAATTCATAGACCTATCTAGATTTGATACTTCGATGGCAACTTTGCTTCATAAAGCCAAATTTGTTCTCTATCTCTGTAGCTGACATTGGTTAACATACCAACGTAACAGTATTGCTTTTGCCAATTTATGATAAAAAAAGAAAAAACCTGACACAGCTGTTACAGTCATTGTCAGTTCGCATCACACCTGTGAGTTTTTCGCTCTAATGGTGGTATAATTTGTATACTGTGTTCTAAAGCCATGGAGAGGGAGTTTATATAACTTAATAGAATAAGTTAAGGTAGAAATTGTAGAACTTAGAACAGGCTGTTTGACAAACGAATAAACCTCAAACGTGCAGTACCGTTAGTAGGGCTGTATAATAAGCAAATCTATAAAAAGCCTGTTGCTAATAAAGCATTCTTTGTAATAAAGTCAGTCGTTATACATTTGCTTTATTCCCTCGCTTTTTGTCTTTGAAAATTGGTGATAATTGCTTGCTTAAACCACAAAAATAAAACATGTATGTTTTACAAACATTAAGATAGTACATTTTCAACGGGCAAGTCTTTATTATATATAGCTAAGATTGACTTTTCTCTTTTATGTTAATAACCTAGAATGTTATATATTAATTTAGGTACACATATGACCATACAATGTATGCAGTATTAGTAGAGTAGAAGACTTGCCCGTTTTGTGTGTTTGCCATGTTGCTATTGCAAATCTTTTGTTCCAGATGGTTGACCACGGACCATGAGGTCCATCTAGATCTTTGCCCATTGCCCTTTCCAGTTGGGCAATTTCAGTTTGATTGCCTGCTGACCTAGTCAGTCGCCAGTAAGACCTAGTCTCCATCGTTTTTTATTTTTTTTTTTTTTACACTTCTACCTTTCTAATCCATTCCTCGCTATCACCTCGATCTTTCTTGAACATCCATGTGTAGTTTTGGTTTTCACACACGCATCCTCACACACTACATACATACAGATCCTTCTACAAAAAAAAAAAAACAAAAAAAAAGAACACGTTTACATAATGAATGGAGTATTCGTTTTGTGGCTGTTCATACATGTCGTTTCATTTATGTTGTGATTTTTTTTTTAATTCAAAGAATAATTATAAAAGATGAGAAAGATTTTAAATTGAGCCAATATTTGATTCACTTGCTATGAAATCGTTAAAGTGATATGAAAATGAATGAAGTGTACAGTGCAAGCGAAACGCTTTTCACAAAAGGCCCCAAAGAAGTCAAAGGTTGTATCATTCGTCGAGTTTAGTAAGTTTCCAAGTCATCTATTAATGTGTGCATCCATTGACTGGACATACAGTACTGTATTTTATTTAACAGACCAAGTCGAAATTACTTGGCCTTTTTGCAACTAATAACAATACATTATACATTGCTTGGTTCCTGGCTATTCTTCTCTCGCTCATCTTTTTGTGTGACAACCGCTGCCACCTGCATAACAACACACAAGAAACCATAAACTGATGTAATTCGTGATACTTAGGTTCACGAGGGTCCTTTTTATTTAAACATTTTCTAAGATTCGAAGGAAATGATAATGCCAGCTTGACAATATTTTTGCTCGCTCCAGCTATACGCCTGGGTGGCCAAGACTGCATCTTCCTGTGGTATTCAGAAAAGACTGGCCATTTTGTGAAAAGAGTTTTGTTTTCATTGTGCTCGCTATATTGACTGATTGATAGTGTACTAAAAATTAATAAGCAATTGTTTCTTTATTTAATTTGAAGATTTTCAGCAGTATTTCCTAGACCTAGTTTTAGCTTCAATTTTCATTTGCATAATTGGAAATAGAACAGAATTAGGATGAATTTGATCATTGTGAATAGTTTTAAAATCACCGGTAGATTTTTTAACAAAGAAAATTACTTCTCAAACCTTTCAAAAATCATGCAGCACCTTTCAAAATGATTAACAACTGCAGCCTTTGTTGTATTAAATTATTTTTCGTCACGAGTTTTTTTTGTATGTTCAACTGTCTTGTGGTCTTGGTGTTTTGATGAAAGTAAAGTGAAAAAAATACGTGAACAACGGACCTTTTCACAGCAACAAGCACACAGTAACACAACACGCACTGAATACTGTCATAACACATCGTTTTATTAGATTAAGTGAAAGTAGATGAAAAATGGTTAGGTAAGCTTCACGAGAATAGGTCTTGAGTGCATTCACTCTCTCGTTACAGGTGTTTATGTTGACAGTCGTGTGTGCCCAGGCTTCCGCTACCGTGTGCGCAGAGCAGGAGCCTCCAGCAGCAAGGGCAATAGTGACTACTTCTGGGGTGGCAAGGCCAGGGCTCTTCTCTCCATGGGCATGGGCTATGGCCGTCGCCTGACCTTCCAGGACGACCAGCTTAACAACAACGAGTGTTACTTCTGGTCTGACAGCGAACCCGAGGGCTATGCCTTCAACATCCATGTAAGTTCCTAAACGGTTTTTGATTACGTGTAATCACTTAGATCAAAGTAGAATCTGTAATATACAATTTCGACCCTGTTTTGCATTTGCAGCCTGGCGTTTGAAACTCAGTGTTTTTAGTGATTTTTGTCGTTCTAAAGAAGACAAAAAGTTAGCATGTTTTCATCCATCGTATTGATTAACATGCATTTATTTATTAATTTAGCAAATTCGTTCTTGCACTTTCTTAATGCCAGGCTGTAGATGAAGGCCAAAAGTTCCTGATCCAGGGCGAAGATGATGCTGTTCTGGGCGAAGGCTGTGTGGAGGCAATCCACGAACCACAGGAAGAAACCACCATGACAGCTGTAAATGGCCACGTCACTAAACACGTGGCAGTAACCCTGACCTGCCGCATCACCTACTACCACAAGCATCACTACGGCCTGATGGAGCTGATGGCTCACGAAGACCACGAGACAGTCACAGGCAACGCTGTGGTAGCGCGCTCAAGGGCATCTGCCAAGGCCAGTCTGCAAGCCATTGAGGGCGTGTTTCTGCCGAGACTGGGCAACTGCAAATTTGTCCCTGATGTCTGCTGAGCATTCACATTGTTCAATTTTTTTATTATTTGTTGATGCAGGCATTTTAAAAAAAAAAGTCTCAATTTTATTCATACCTGGTTTTTACCTTAAGGGCTTTCTAACCCCTCTTACTACAGTTTCCCATTCACTGGCATTCTATCTGCAATGTACCCAGTGAATGGGGCTGAGATAGTGTACTATATGTATAGTGTATATTGCTTCAACTATAATAATCATTCATATCTTGTAAAATAATACCATGATGATTTTGTGAAAAACACATCATAATGGGTTTGCTTATTTAATCGATTCAATTACAATATTTACACCAAATTCATTTCTATGCAGACCTCTGAAATAGGTCTATAATTAATCAAGAAAATCTGTAGTGTAAGTGTAAGAATTACAATTTTATTGGACCAAACTTGAATAAAACAATAACATCTGTTCTCGTTCTTCATGCACAGACCACGTTGATTTTTAATAACCGTGTTAACCAAAATAACACTGTATACAAGAATCATTCTCAGCGAAATCAATTGTTTGCTAACAAATTTAACACGATTTCTCAGCATTGATCAACCTTTCCTTGCAAGAACACTTAATTACATAAGTCATTCACAACTTAACTTATTTCACGCGTCTTTTAAAGACATAGGCCGGCGTGTTTATTTAGTTAAATTTAACTGCCTTTTGCAGAACAGTATTCTGTCGCTTGTATTCCTTTTTAAAAAGACATGTTTGTCTTAATTTGTTTGATTTTTTTTTAATTGAGCATAAAGATTTGTAAAAAAAACTTTACTTATTCAAAATTTGCATTATCATGTATATGTGTTAATCTTCTATATATATTGAGTATTTCATAATTTCTTTTTTTTTACAAAACTGTACAGCACGTCACTCATTTAAGGTAACAATTTTAATGTATCTCTTTTGAGAACGGCTTTATAATTTAAAACTTGAATGAGAATCTGACTTGAGAGTGTTGTTGTATTTGATCTCCAAGTATGGTTAACGAGAGAGAGAGAGAGAGAGAGAGAGAGAGAGAGAGAGAGAGAGAGAGAGAGAGAGAGAGAGAGAGATGTTTCTGAAAATGGAGGATATTAAAACTTTCAAATTAAAATTTTATATCACTCATGTTCAGGTGATTGTCGAGTATTTCGTTGGACTTGCTCAAAGCATAGCCGGTTGTTTTGTTGTTAAAAGTTATTGTTAAGTAAATGTTGCACATCTATTTTCCCTATTGAAACGTTTTCAATGCAACTGACCTGATAAAATGATAATAAAATTTTGAAAGAAATTAAAATAGAATCCTTTCTTTGATCATTTCATGTCTCACATAAGTTTGTTTAAAATCGCTTTGGTTTTTGTATTTTTTTTTATTTTGTTCGTTTTTATGTTGTGTAGATAGTGTAATTTAACTGTTTACAATCTTCTTATCGCTCAGAGCTGTAATTGGTTGTTGTCGATATTATTGTTGTTGTGGTTGATCTTCTTCTTCTTCTTCTTCTTCTTCTTCTTCTTCTTCTTCTTCTTCTTCTTCTTCTTCTTCTTCTTCTTCTTCTTCTTCTTCTTCTTCTTCTTCTTCTTCTTCTTCTTCTTCTTCTTCTCTTTCCTTCTCTTCATCTTACATCTCTACCTCTTCCTTTTCCTTCTTCCTCTCCACACAAAAACTAAAAAGAAATGGAAAAAGAAAAATCAAGATCGGCCAAAAATGAAATCTTAGGTTGAACCTTAGTACTATAGGTGGGGCGTTTGGACTGATAAGCTTGAAAAAATATGGAAAAATAAAGTTGTGCAAGCGATGCAGCACAGGGCCCATCACAAATTCCCGTTTGTAGCTCAGGCAGTTGGATCGCAAGGCTCTTCGTTTTCCGCTCTCTGCAACCCAAGATCAGGGTTTTTATGTCACCTCCTTACTAATTTGAAATAGAAATGTAAATGTAAATTATAGGGATAAATTAATGAAATGATGATTTGAGAATAAACCGTGTGCAATGTACTTGTAGGGCCATATTTATCTTGAAGGTAGGGGCTACTTTCAGTTAGTTTTCGGAAAATGCACGCACACGAATGTTCAAGCATTCAAAGAAGAGTGTCCTTGATACATGTGCATGTATCGTCAGTGCTTTAAGTTCTACTTTTGGGGTATGGGATAATCATAGACTTCACTGTATTCATATTCTTGCCAAAGCGGATGGATGTATCATAAATTCAATGATGCCTGTGCAGGCCTGTTAGCATTATGTATTTGCACGGCCTATCCTCAGCAGGGTTATCAATAAATATCAGATATAGGTTTGGATTCCTTCCGATTATAAGCGTATTGGTTCGGTGAAAAGCTCTTTCCCTTTTTTTCCTTTTTAAAGATTATTATTTGAAACGTACCATGATGTGAAACTACAAGTACAAGGAACTGTGTCCAACTTCAAGTTGAATCCTCCGTTCTCATGTCGCACGTCAATCATCTTCCCATTTTTCCATCTACTCACAAATCATAGACGCGTCACATTATTTATTAATTGTTAGCGAAAATTGATGGTGCCTGTAGGTTAAATAGAAATCGCGTGTGAAGAAAAATTTGCAAAATCTGTGTATGAAATTAATTTACCAGGGTTAAACGTAGAAGCCATATCAAAATTAATGTTAATTGTAAGGGGTGAATGACTTTTACATTTTATGGTTCTAAGTTATTTAAAAGATGATTACTCTCTGAAATATCTTACAAGGTTAAACAACAGGCGTGTTCTATTATTTACGTATGTGTCCTTTGTTTCTTATCAAATTTTTCAAAATTAATGAAACTTTGGGTGTGGTTCTTTAATTATGTGAATCAGAGAGAAGTTAGCGTAGTCATCATAATACAATGAAAGTAATAGTACTAATACTGAATGTAAGACGATAGAAAGAAATCAAAGCTTTGAAGTGCGACAAGGTTAAAATCAATCTTATGACAGGGGGGCTCAAGCAGTCTTGAGTTCTCTAGGCCGACAGAGATGATGAAAGACATTAAGAATACGATAAAAGAGAAGTCATATAATATTGTAAGGACAAGGATTGAAATCACACACACACGCGGACCCAGCCATTGTCTTGCCGAGAAAAGACCTGGCACGCTAAATGCTCAGCAACCACCATCCTTTTATTAATAATTATCATGAAGATTGTAGTGGCAAAGCACTTTTCATGCTGGCTTGAATGGGCTGAGAAGTTTCGCCGAGAGCGAACAACTCTATATTTTTACAGTCATAACATACATTACGAAAACTAGCATCCAATGGATCTTAGGACACTGATGAAAATTGAAGTGTTATAACAAAAAAAAAAAATCAGACCAGGAGATAAAGGAACAATTTTCTATTGATATTAAAAACAAGTTTGCTCTTCTTGATAGTATCACTGAAGCTGAAACAATTTGGGCTAATATCAAAGACTCAATCAATGAGGTAATGGAAACAAGAATACCGAAGAAAGCTAAAAAAGAACACAAGGAATGGATGAACAAAGAAATTCTTGAACTAATGGAAGAAAGAAGGAAATCTAAATCAGATCAGGTAAAATACAAAATGCTGAACAAGGAGGTGAAAAAGAAATGCAATGAGGCAAAAGAAAAATGGATAAATGAACAATGTCAAGAAATAGAGCAAAATCAACATTTAGACAGTAAATATATGCATTCGAAGATAAAGGAAGTAAGTGGAAAGCAGAGCTGCACCAGTACAAACTGCATTAAATCTAAAGACGGAACAGTGTTAATGGATAAAGAAGATGTTTTGAACAGATGGTCAGAATACATAGGGGAGCTTTTCAAAGACAATAGAGGAGAGAGACCTGCAATAAAGAAAAACGCAGATGGCCCACCAATTTTAAAAGCAGAAGTAGAGGCAGCCATAAGAAAAATGAAACGTGGGAAAGCTACAGGTCCCGATTGGATACCAATAGAAATAATTCTAGCTCTAGAAGAAATGGGTATAGGGATGACAACTAAACTTCTCAATGCAATTTATGATAGTGGAGCAATCCCAGAAGACTTGGCAAAATCTGTATTTATAGCTTTGCCAAAAATCCCAGGTGCCGCTGAGTGTGAGCTACATAGAACAATTAGTCTGATGAGCCACATTACCAAAGTTCAACTGAGAGTACTGATGCTTAGAATGCGCAAGAGCTTAAAGGGCCATCCTCACTGTCGTTCCGAACTATCAGGTATCCGTTAGTTCCGCCCATTGGTTAACTATCACTCCGAACGCATGTCCACACTGTGAGGTAAACCCGATAGGCAGATTGAACGGTTGGCTGGCTCTGAGCTTAAATTTAGATTTTGGCGGGTTTTGTGAAACATTATCACAATGATTATTCCATGCATCTGAGTCGAAGAAAACAAGACGTAGCAGGGCTTCTGTGTACCTCTGACTTAAAAACTTATTTTAGTTTCGGTGATTCAATTCAATTTTTAAAAGTTGAAAAAATAACAACAGAAAGCGATTACTATATTCTTTACTTTTTTATTTTCCACAAATATTCTTGTTTCCTGTACAATTCGAGAAATTCAATAATTTTTTCTTTTGACCAGAATGTCATTTTTCTTTACCAATTAAATACCAGATACTATTATGATACAAGTATACAACAAGAGGGTCTGAAATCAATTTGGTATAACTTATCTAGCGGCAACAAGAAGTCACAGTGTTGCGTAGCACATTGCATGCATTATAGGCCTAATTATTTAGCTAGAATCTAGATCCAGGCTTTAATATTACTCAACGGAAAAAATGTGGGAGGAACAAAGAGGGAAAAGTAAGTGTAGTTGATCTTTCTATCTTGAAAAGGAAGAGACAAGAGAGAGAGAGAGAGAGAGAGAGAGAGAGAGAGAGAGAGAGAGAGAGAGAGAGAGAGAGAGAGAGAGAGAGAGAGAGATAAGGTAGTGGTTAATGAAAATTAAAACTATCTTTCTAAATAATTGTTAAAAATTGTTACTCGCGAACATTTTCACTAATTTCAATACGCTGAATCTGAATTTGTTAATAGATTTGGGCTATGGTTAATATTTAAAAACAAATTTAAAACAAATTTAATTTTCCTGCGCCCATCAATCACCGACGCCGCCAGCCACGCCCCGGCTATCAAATAACTGCGCCAAAATATCAAGCATGTTGGATTCGTCGGGCGGCGTGACGGTGGCCCCATGGAGTGACGAAAAACTATGAGATTTTCTCGTCCACACTGTCAGTTCCACCTCACGGGTCGACCCATCGGGCGCCCAATAGGTAACCGATAGTTCGGAGTGACAATGTGGACGCCGCTTAAGACCAGAGATAGCTAAAACACAATTTGGTTTTGTCCCTGACAAAGGAACTAGGAATGCAATATTCACATTATCAATGTTAATGGAAAGATGTATTGAAGTTCAAAAGGATCTCTACATATGCTTTATTGACTATTCTAAGGCTTTTGCAAGGTAAAGCATGAAAAGTTGTTTGAGATGCTGAATCAGCTAGATATTGACGGAAAAGACTTGAGGGTGCTTAGAAATCTCTATTGGGATCAAACTGCTGCGGTAAGGGTAGGTGGAGAACTCAGTGAGTACACAAATATTAAAAGGGGAGTGAGACAAGGTTGTGTGATGTCACCAGACCTGTTCAACTTGTACAGTGAAGTAATTTTAAGAAACTTGGATGGAAGTGAAGGACTCAAAGCGAATGGTGAAAATCTGAACAACCTAAGATATGCAGATGATACTTCTCTATTAGCAGGATCGGAAGAGGATTTACAAAGGCTTCTAAATATTGTTGTAGAAGAGAGTGAAAAGCTGGGATTGTCTCTAAATGTAAAAAAGAGTGAATGTATGGTAGTATCTAAGAAGAAAAACAATCCAGAATGCAAGCTTTTTAGCAAGGGAGAACAAATCAGGCAAGTACAGAAATTCAAACACATAGGATATACATTGACATTTGACGGTAAATGCAGGACTGAAATTAAGAAGAGAATAGCCATTGCAAAGGCTTCTTTCCAAAAAATGAGCACCATTCTTAAAAATAGAAATATATCATTTTCAACCAAATTGAAGGTTTTGAAAACATATGTGTGGTCTATACTTTTATATGGATGCGAAACTTGGACAATAACTGCAGGAACCAAGAAAAATTTAGAGGCAGCGGAAATGTGGTTCTACAGGAGAATGTTAAGAATATCATTGAAAGAAAAGAGGAGAAACGAATCGATATTAGAAGAAACGAACCAAGAGAGATCCCTCATAAAAACAATAAGGAAAAGGCAACTGAAATTTTTAGGCCACATATGTCGCCATAAGGGACTGGAATTTTTATCTCTTACAGGCAAGATAGAAGGTACAAGAAGCAGAGGTAGACAAAGGATTACATTTCTTGATAGCTTGAGCTCTTTTGTGACAGGAAACAACAAAGACAACATAGCCTTACTGCGGATGACGGAAGATAGGGACAAGTGGAGAATCATGATCGCCGATGTCTGTTCCAGACAGGGCATTTGAGAAGAATAACAAAAAAAGGTAGCCAAACAATGATTCTGTTTATTTTGCAAGCTGTTTATTTAGAGCTAAGTAGGGCCTCCTCGTCAACGACTCAGACTGAAAAGCATTACATGTGAATGTTTTTAGGATTAAATGATATCTTCAGGATATAATAATATATATGTATACATCGCAGCCTGCATTGCGGAACTATCTCTCCACAGAGTGCGCTAATGAATCGCGAGTTTACAAAAGTACATGCGTGATATCATAATTAAAACTTTTTCTTTGAAGTGATGATATGACTGAATAAAAGGGAGATATATGAACATGAATAATCTAACTTCAATATTTTTTTTAAATAAGTTAAGATTCAAATCTCAAATTAATGTAAAGAGAAGAAAAGGTTTTCATTATTACATTTTGCATTTACTTCAAGAGCAAATCCATGGATGCTATCAGAAAAAAATGAATGCATAAATTTCTTCGGCAGAAAATTTTATTCTGATTTCTGTCGTTTCTTAGCTGATATTGTTCAGTTGAAATTGAAGAGCAGTGTCATTTTATTTTAGGGAATTTTAGACACTGCCTCGAGCTTGTTAGTCTAGAGCTGCACACTCATGTACGGTTTGAATATTTTTCAAGTACATGTATGTTGGAGACAACAGTCGTGATAGCGAAAATGATGCACAGTCTGTAGAAAAGTACAACACCCCCACCCCATACCACCACCACCACCCTGATCACTGTCTATACATTTAGTTATTTACCGATGTAAGAATCAACCACGGGTTATGGGATTTTTTTAAACGTTGATAAAAATTTACATTCTTTTTAATTGAGATCCCAGCTGATAAAAATTTCCATTCTTTTTAACTGAGATCCCAGCTAAGCTTTTCTCACCTAAATGTAATATTTCTTTCCTATGTAGGTCAAAAGTTGCACAAGACTACTATCGCAAATTTGAAGTTTGATTCTAAAATTAAAAGCCGATTTTTTTTCACCGTACTTTGAGAGTGCCTCTCTAAATGGATGTCGAATTAGACCTTTACAATCTGTAACCCAGGACTAATTTAAGGTCATCTTTAGTCTTAACAAAAAAAAAAGCTAATACACGAACTACGATAAAAGTTCATTGTTCATTTTTCAAAACAATAGCTGCTTTACAATGAAGCTTACTGTAAACATTTTTTAGCACCATGCTGAGTTCTCATATAAACCTTTTTTTTTTTTAAGTAGTACGCATGTAGCTTGTCTTGTTCTAGTGATAAACCTGAGTAAAAGTATAAAAGAATGGGAATAGCTTGCCAGTTTCTAAAGTTATTGGGTCAATGACTGATTGAGTTGTGTAATGACCTAATTTCAGGATTCTTTTTCTTTTTTGTTAATTCTTTTTCTATCAGTTTCTAATAAGTTGAAGAGGAAAAATGCTTGAAATACTTAACCTAAATTCCGGAGCTTCTTTCGTAACATGCATAATAGACTCCCCGGCATTCTATAATTATTATCATTTAAAGTTTCGTGAGGAGGCAAAAAAGATTTTAAAAAAATAATCATCCGAGAGTTTAAGAAAACAAAATTACAAAATTAAATATTTTTTTTTCTACGGTTTTCGAATCTCTTTAAAAATCATGCAGCAAAGAAAAAAAAAAGTTATTTTCCAGTAATATACGAGCCTAGGAATAACTTTGGGATGTTAATAATTCAGAAGTAGTATTGTAATTTAAGGCATTTAAAAATAACTTTCATAATCATAACTTAAATTATGTTTAGTTATTATTATCTTTATTATTTAGTAGTAGTAGTAGTAGTAGTAGTAGTAGTAGTAGTAGTAGTAGTAGTAGTAGTAGTAGTAGTAGTAGTAGTAGTAGTAGTAGTAGTAGTAGTAGTAGTAGTAGTAGTAGTAGTAGTAGTAGTAGTAGTAGTAGTAGTATTATTATTATTATTATTATTATTATTATTATTATTATTATTATTATTATTATTATTATTATTATTATTATTATTTTTCTTTTACAATCAGCAGAACTGTTTTCATTATGTCCATTAACTTTCATTTTGATCTTTTGTCATCAGTGTCATAGGTATTTGCAGATAAGGGAGATAGGAAGGGAACGGGGAAGGAGGAGAGGGGAAAAGCAGAGACATTCATTTAGAGTATTTTAGCCACTGAGACATTGGGGTTCAGGGAGAAAAAAAAACAATTTAGGAATAAATAGAAAAAAAAGGATCCAAGCAGAGTCAAAGTTATGAATGTCGACAATCAAAATGCTGACAAAGAAAAGAATAGATGCAGCGAAAATATGAGAAATAGAGATAGATGAAAAAAAAGAATGGACTAAGACTGGCATATAACCGCAGAATAACACGTAGCAGATAAATTTTTATACAAATTCAAAGGCAATAGCAAAGGCAGACATAGTATAAAAAAGAGAGCAAAAAGAGACAAAGAATCGTAGAGACTGAGTCTGACAGTGAGTTATTACAGGCAACCATAACAAGTACCGGTATGCAAAATTAACGATGCACAAAACATTTTTTGTCTGGCAAACGCGCAAGTAATACTGCAACTATCCACTGTTACAGAATGATAACGTGACAAGCTTGGAATGCTTCCATGTGTCAATATTCAAATTAAGTGTAAATGACTGCAGTACTAAATATTTGAGAACGAGTTATTCAGGACAGCAATAAGGTGCAAAGTGTTTATGCACTAACTATTGACTTCTACTAAGTTTTTTGTTCATCATGTACCACTTTTTGTTCTTTCTTCTTAAAAGAGAAAAAAAAAGCTTTTATTACAAAACAATCAAAGAAAACTAAGGGTACTGTTTTCTTTCTCATTCTTTTTGCAATCAAGTCAAGTTGAATATGTGTGCCTTTTTTTTTTTAATCTTTTTTTTTTTTTTTTAAGCTGGCCAAATGTAACTGTCGTCAACCGCTAGTGAATAGTTTGGCATACGTATACGTTTGTTAATCTTCAATTTAAGTGATATTGACTGTTATCAAGTAGTTTAAGCACTAAATATTCATATATTAATTAATTACCACTACAATGGTGACCCAATGAACTTGGTTTGTCAATGGAGAACTCGTCTTGACGATAGAGAGAAGATCACGCCTAAGAAACGTGTTTAAGTATTTTGGTTGTACTTGCGCAACTATTCTGCTTTACAATCTAAACGTATGAAGTGGAGCATTAACAACAACCATTACTAAATTACTACATAACTGCACTCGTCTTATATTTACCCTTGGCTTTTTATGTGCTTTTAAAACCAGAAAGCTATAAATTTTCGATGTAATAAAAGAACACGAAGGGTTCGGTTTACTTTCTCGTTCTCCTGCACAAACACGTTGAGTTGAATAATGTCTTCTAAAACTAAATCAACATGTTTTCTCTAGTTTTCATTCCCATTAGGCGCACTTTAAATATAATTGACTTAAGACTACTAACTGTATATCACGTTGAAGGTTTAAATATAGAAGGCATTATAAACGAGACCGCTAGCACAGGTTTATTACGCAAACGTCTCCAGTGTGAATAGACTTTGACCCTCTGTCTGACCCACTGCCCTTGGTTTGTCAATGGAAAACTTGTTTTGACGATAGAGGCAAGATCATGCCCAGGGAACGTGTTCAAGTGCCCTGTCCATGCCTGTAGTTTCTACTATCTTGTACCGGACACAAAACATAACACCTCACATGTTGGCTTACTTGAACCAAGAATGTTAGATTTTTCTTCATTCTGATAAGATCATTCTTAATATAAACCAATTTGAGACGGTGAATAAACAGTCACTATACATTGCGGATTATCAACCAACTCCAGCTACTTCCTCTTCTTTTTTTTTTTTTCGTGTTATTTATTTTCCGCTTTTTCTTTTTCATCTTCTTCTCAACCTCCTCCTCCTCCTCCTCCACTTTTTCTTCTTCTTCTTCTTCTTCTTCTTCTTCTTCTTCTTCTTCTTCTTCTTCTTCTTCTTCTTCTTCTTCTTCTTCTTCTTCTTCTTCTTCTTCTTCTTCTTCTTCTTCTTTGTCCTCCTCGTTCTCTTCTTCCTCTTTCTCTTCCTTCTTCTCCAACTCTCCCTCCCCCTCCTCCTCCATTAACGCTCTTCTATCCTGTACAGATCCCAGATGATGTTGGTAGTTATTCTCAAGTTTGAGCGGTCACATCTGCCTATAGGATTTTCGTTACAGACCAACAGGTACATGAACTTTTTTACTCTTCTCACATATGTTACAGCCATGTACGAGACAAAAATGGTTTTGAGATGGTGGAAAATTCAAAATGATATCTTCTTATGATTTTCACAATCTTTTTTTTTTCCTTAAATGTCGATTTTTATGTCTGTAATTATTGTCATGGAGCCATTCAAGAATATGAATTAGGGTTAAAGAATATACGTAGTAAGATAGTTATGTATTTTCCCCCCTCGACCTTCATAGTTCCATGCCAACGAGAGGGTAAAAAATTTGATGCAGCCAAGCTAGCAATAAACGATTTCATTGGAAAATTGTACCCTTTGACGATAGGTAAAGTGCAAGTCCATTTTGGACGTTATATCGTTTATTCCACGGTCGCCCATTTAGGACGTTATATCGTTTATTCCACCGACGCTTTGGGAGGGCAATGTCATTTGTCATGTCGTTTTCATGTTGGGGCCGACGCTAAAGTTAAGTGTATATTCTGTAACTTGTTAATAAAAGATTTTTTTTGCTTGAAACAATTTGTTGATTTCCCAATGGACAATCGTAACTCTGCACGAGCATTTTGTACAGTATAGTAATAAAGATTTGTCTGTATTCTGCAAAAGGTTTTAGTGGTTGAGGGATCGAGTTAGTGTATTTAAGTGTGAGGAAATTTCTTTTCAAATTCCCCAAATTTTGCTTAGTTTTCTTCACCCTTCCCCCTTTCCGATAACCATTTTGTTCGTTTTTCAAACACAGTTTCTATACCTAAGTATTGATTCTAAAGCTGATACAATAAATATGCAGCTATTTAAAATATAACAGTGGCATTATTTGGGCCCAGTGCAGTGATATTTTTTTTTAACTATTTGGACGACGTTTCTCAAATCATAATAATTATCATCCAAATCTATTTTTGAAGAACTAAAAAAAAAATAACTTTGAATTTCAAAGACACATCTGTAAACAATATTTAACATAATGCACTTAAGATGATAATCAAAATAAACAAACGGTGTTTACTGCTTTGAGTTTATCTTTTTTTTTCTTTTTCCATCTCAATTTTTACTTTTTATCCTTGCCATGGAGATGCTGCAGCCTTGTTTATAACGCATGATCGACAAGTCACATGAGTGTCATTATACTTTGAAAGGACAGCAGGCGCGCAAAATAATATTCTCCTCTGCCACCAATCGACTTCGAAGACAAGGACGAGTTAAGTCATCCTGTCCTTAACGCCAGGACTGTAAATGTCCGCATAAAGCGGTTAGCTGCAACCACCCGAGCGCGATGTTCTTCCGCATAATGTTGTTGCTTTTTTAGTTGTATTTGTTTTTATTTTTGTTTTTGTTTTGTTTGTTTTTTTGTTGTTGTTGAAATTAGTCATGGCTATTATGTTCATGATATTTTTCTTTTAATTTCTATTTGTTATAAACCTTGTTCAGTTCTTGTCCTTATGCGTGCAACCGTTGAAGCTGGGTTTTTTTCATTATTTTGGTGCTGATTTGATTAAATGGTGTTGTCCTCTTTACTTTTATTTTATATTCATGATCATTATGAATTTGTTTGAAAGTCCGGATGGTAGGTGAAAAAATACGATTTCACTGTTGTTTCCAAACAATCTGAAATCTGTTATCGGGTGTTCAGGCCAGGAAGCACATTTGTACAGCTACAGTGATTTAAAAAAATAAAAAGGCTAAATCGAAATTTTTAGAAAATGAAAATGAAAGTTTCAGAAGAAGTTAAAAGATAGGAGGAGTAAAAAAAAAGAAGAAAAAAGGAGGAGAAGGAGAAGAAGAAGAAGAAGAAGAAGAAGAAGAAGAAGAAGAAGAAGAAGAAGAAGAAGAAGAAGAAGAAGAAGAAGAAGAAGAAGAAGAAGAAGAAGAAGAAGAAGAAGAAGAAGAAGAAGAAGAAGAAGAAGGAGGAGGAGGAGGAGGAGGAGGAGGAGGAGGAGAAGGAGGAGAACAAGAACAAGAACAAGAACAAGAAGAACAAGAAGAACAAGCAGAACGAGAACAAGAACAAGAAGAACAACAACAACAACAACAATAACAACAACAACAACAACAACAACAACAACAACAACAACAACAAGAACAGGAACAAGAAGAAGAAGCAGAAGAAGAAGAAGAAGAAGAAGAACAACAACAACAACAACAATAACAACAACAATAACAACAACAGCAACAACAGCAACAACAACAACAACAAGAAAATGAAGTAGGAACAGTAGAGGGTATTTCGGTTTTTCATCCTCAGTCTTTTTTAAGCAATCGATACAAGCAGCTCTTCTGTGGGTTTTTCAAATGCTGTTTCAGCAGGCAGCTTGACCAACAAGGTCACTTCTGTTTTGTTTGCTTTTTTTTAATCGATATTGTTTGGTTAAGATACTGTAAATCCTTGAAACTCTAGTACAATCGAATACATTGGCTAAAACCCAGCACCTTATATATTAGTCATTATATAATTCTAACACAATATAATGAAAGACCATTTCCAAAGACTTAAAAAATCCATGAAAAGGTATAGGTGTAATTTCACCAGTAGGTGTAAACAAGCCAAGGATAAGTATGGAAGACAAGTGTTATCAACTCTTATTTGTCCCAAACACGCACATGAAAAGGAGAAAAAAAAAAACGTAATGAAGATAATTTTTCTCCAATTTTGCATTATGGAGACAATGACCTATAGTTTTTTTGTGCAACAAGTCATTATGGTTTTCCAGGGTTAAGTGCATCAGGATATTTTGTTTCCTTGGTGCATTCACTTATCCGGACTCCACGTGTTCATTATCCAGATTTTTGCTGCAGTCCGCAACGAGGCGGCCTTTGGCAGTGAGAAGAGCACAAAATAAAACATGGCACATCGGTCTTTGTTTATTGCCATTGGGAGTTCGCTTCAGTCCGGGAGTGCCAAATCGATACCACCGAGCTGTGATCTCAGCCAATGGGCATGAGACGCGAGGACGTGGATGACTGTACGGGAGAAGCCAGGTTTTAGATCTGTTTATCTGTAGATCTAGATGGCATTTTGTTTTTGTTTGTGTATGATTAATGAGACAGTCGATGGTAGCTGTCGGGGTAATGAAAACATTGCAACGAGGGTAAAAGGAAAGTAAAATAAGAGGGGGGGGGGAGAGAGAGGGTAATATTGTAATAACATTCCAGTCTCATGGGAAGGTGTATTAGAAAAATAGCCACTATGGAGGTTGCTAGCATAACTGTTATTGATATGATAAAGGGAGTGAGCGAGAGAGGAAGAGAGAGAGAGAGAGAGAGAGAGAGAGAGAGAGAGAGAGAGTGGGGGAGGGAGGCATGGAGGGGATAGGAGGAAGGATATTATTTTATTTTCCTTACAGGAATGCCAGACGATACTGTGCTAGTTTCCATGTAATTATTCTTTATGTAACAAGATCTTTTGTGATTGAAATACGACATTTTGAATGCAACGACTTGGAGATTGTGTAGGCGTCGACGATAATGGGGTTGAGGAGGAGAATCGTGATGATGAGGATGGCGATGATAATGTAGATGAAGATGATGAGGATGGGGGTGACAACCTTTTCTTTTATCTTACAATAGTCTGGCTCCTTTTAAGTTATTGACATTCTCTATGGTTCTCATGAAGTCATGTTTAGTGCTTAATATACGATCAACACGTACTCTGGACATTTTTTTAACAATTTTTTTTATTTACTATAGTACTAATATTATCAGTGGTCTTTTCTTTTTCTTATCCTTTTCAAGGGATTCGAACCATGCTTTTACCACCTCGCAATATCATCTATCACGAGGGATTAACTATAGTTGCCTGCTAATTTTTAGGTATCGGGTAGCCCACCATAATCGGATTTCAGTGAGCCTTTTATCAGACATGTACGGTTTCTCCTCGTTAGTTCCATTCCCCAAACTTTCAATTTTGAGAGTGTTGGGAACCCCTATTATTTCGGTTTAAATATAATTCCATAGACCTAGTAAGGAAAGAATAAACCCGATAATCAAACATTCCGTTTCACATTGTGAAAATCACAGTAATCAATGAAATCGTCTAAATCTTTTCTATATAATATCAGCGATTGGAGATTTCGGCAAGGCCGTCAGCTAATCCTAGATTTTATCGCTTTAAGCTTAGGCTCACATGTAATGTTATGCTTAAGAAAACAATAAATATTATCCAACGAGTCTGGGCTAATACGATAGTCGACAAAATAATTGTCTCTAGGTGATTCATAAATTCAATAGAAAGACAAAACCTTAAGTAATAAATATTATTGCTTACATTTTATGACAAATTGGTCATGTAACGTTAATAGAACAGTAAACAAAGAATGTCCGATCACGCTGGTGTTACTAATTTTTTAGGCGGTTATTAGTTTGACCTGAACAAACGTGCATTTACTCTTATTAAGAAAATGATAAATTTGATAATAATGTTTCAAATCGGATTGCGTAAATTTGAAAATTCAATAAATTCGTGTAATTCTTTTCATTTCCTAGATTATGGGTTGCATACTGTGGTTACGGCTAATCCCTAAGGTTTTACATAATGTTATGATCAAGAGCACATCCAACTAAGTCTAGATGATAGCCAGTGACAATGGTCCTCTAATGTTCATTCAAATTTTCACAATTCCTGAATTAAACGAAAAGATTGAAACTGAATAAATATTATTATTTAGGATTTTTTTTTAAAAATTGGTTATGTAACATAAAAAGTTAAAAGGAGACAAAGAATGTCAGCCCAATCTCTAAGCACGCATAATGGAAAGAAGTGCAATTGATTTTCACTGTGCTTTTCGGTTGCTGACTTGATCAAATAAACATTTTCATTTATACATTTTATATTGAAATTGAATTGAAGCGAAATCGGCATCATAAATAAAGTCTAATTGATTTTCTGCTTGCTTCCCTGAAGAAGTCTGGATAGTGATATAATCGAGGTTGGTACGGGTTGTTGAATTGGCGAAATGCACAAGTTATCGATTTGGCACACCACCGAGTTAAAATTTATAAGACGAACAGAGCAAAAGACGTAGCATATACTATCTACCGGTACTGTAAGTTATGCTTAAGGTTTCAGATGCAACGCTATCGACATTTTTTTTTTCCGATATCCCCGTATCTGTATATTTAGAGAATCAAATAAATAAGTTTGTATGAGTTTTTTTTTTTTTTTTTCATATTATTGATTCCTTCTTTTTCGCTTTAAATAATATTTTTACCTATATCAATGCTACAAATAACCTGCAGGGTTTTATTTGGTCAGCGTTTTATTCTTTCTTTATTATTTTAACAATGCAAATTTCTGAAAGATCAAAGGCAAAGGAGGTCTATGAAGATGAACATTCCTCTTAAATATTTGATTGCAGGCTTCTCAGGCGTGTAAATCCAAGATGGCTGCGCAAATGTTGATTATAAAATGGTGTCGCTACCAAGCCATCCCAAGTCCACATCGTGTGGGTGAGTGAAAGCCACAGGGAGGAAGAAAATCAATAATGTTACTATTTTGGACTCATCCAGGCGGCATGACGTGCGAGGAACTTAATGGAATATTCAGGTCTTGGCTTGTTCTACCAGCAAGCTGACGTGACACGCAAGGCTTTTTCCAAATGTATTTAAGGCATATGCATTTTAGTTTTCATCCTAAAAAGTTAATAGTTTTTATCACTCTGAATCGCTAAAGAGCTCTTGAGTGCATGCGATTCTGACAGTAAGGACAAAGAACACATGACATTATAGACTTCATTATTGGTCAACTTTTAAAGAACCTAAAAGTGGTTCTACATTAGGACCAGTTAGGCCATCACCTTAATTATCAAATCATTGGGATACTTGCATATTTTACAAGTGATAAACTCTCAAATTTTTTTTTTAATTTTATTTTATATTTTCCTTTCTTCAAATATTGAAATAAATTTATCGAACTCAATCTTATTAAATAAAAAGAAAAAAAATTAATTTTATAAAGCTTTATTCAAGAAATATATGCCCACTCTCCCTCAACTTCTTCCATGCTCCTAGATCTTATTTTTATCTTCTTCTTCTTCTTCTTCTTCTTCTTCTTATTATTATTATTATTATTATTATTATTATTATTATTATTATTATTATTATTATTATTATTATTATTATTATTATTATAATTATTATTATTATTATTATTATTATCATTATTATTATTATTACTATTATTGCTATTATTATTATTATTATTCCTTTTTCTTCTTCTTCTTCTTTCATTTTTTTTCTTTCACTTCATCTTCTTCCTTTTTTACTCCTTAATATATACGCCTCCTCCTCCTCTATTTGTCTTTTCTAGCCCTTTTCCCTCTTCGTCATAACAACCATTGTACTAATGAAATTGCATTCATTAAAAAATAGATACGAAATACTAACCTTATCTTCCAGTCTGCCTTAATGAAGCTCCAATACAAAATTTATATATTAAACCCTTATTTCACAATGTAATTATAAAGTTTCGCACGAGCAGATAAAAAAGAGACAGAGAAGCACATTAAATTTAGTAGGAAGAAAAATTATAATATCCCTTATGGTTCTATACATTTTGCGAACAATAAAAGTCAGGTTTTAAAACTTATGAGCGGCCGCAAATTTTAAATCGATTGTTGGATTTTTTTTTCTCAAAACATTCGATGCCCATTTACAGTGAGATTGCCTATAGATCTATAATGCTAAAAGACAACAAAAGACATCTGGACACCCTTGCTGTATTTTTCAGAATCAATAATTGAGCTTAATTTAACGATATCATGCTAACTGCTATTATTCCTTCTTAAAAAATAGAATTTTTAGTGTTAGTTGAGATGACCTCAATTACAAAACATGCCACAGAATTTAGGAACTGAATGAAATTATTTGATATCGATTACTAGAGGATTCAAAAGGAGACCTTTGCCTGATGGAGCAAGAATAGAGTGAGCAAAATATACCATGATTTACAACAGATGGGGAAAAATAGGATCAGGTTTGCGACTGAGTCGGTATATAGTGATTATGGATTCTAGCAAGGAAGTGGGCATTGGAACTTTTTAGTGGAAACTGTAGATTGCATTTAATCAGGCAAAATATTTTTTACAGTAGGATCTCTGGATTTCTAATGGCTAAATCAAGAAAAGTACGATCATTACATTATTTCTTAGCGTGACTCATTATTCGATTTATGCAGTGAATTACATAATGACGTCTAAACTAGGGTGGTGGTTACACAATATTTTTTTTCTGAATCACCACTGCCGCCTGTAAACCGTATGTTAATCAGCTTTCGTCAGCTTTGCAAAAAAAATAATATTAGTTTAGTATGAGGCCCAGGTCTGAATTTACAGAACAGTCTCTACATTTTAAAAAGCGAGAATGGGACCGGGAAGTAATGATGTTAACGATAAACTAGAAGTGTATTTAGTTTGGTTACGAAACTATTTCTTATACAATGTAAGAAAGTGATATGCCGACAGACGATTACAACAACAAAAACACATCACCTGTAAGTTCACACATCAGAAGAAACAAGACAGAGATCTTATTGTAATAAGAAGAGTATTAAAGATTCTTCAGGGCTTTGTTACAACATACATAACGCCACTTTCATGAAATTGGTCTCGTCTTTAGAATTTCATATCACATGATGGCCAAGGGTCTCCTCTATAGAGTATGCATTGCCTTAAGAAACCCATTACAGGCTTTTTCATTTCGAAGAAACACAGAAAGAATGACTGGAACGCGTTTCTATTTTCTCAAAGCAGGTCCTGGCTGCAATAAGATCAACTGTGGAAGTGGAACTTAAGCATTAGCAATGAAGGTCTTTTTTTTTTTATTTGCACATAATTATATTCTTTTCTAAAAATTAGAATCATTCAAAAGCAACAAGCAAAAAAAAAAATCCATCACAAGAGCATACATTTTCATTCAAAACTTTAAAGAGAACAATTTTTATGTTCTAATTAAGCACTCCTAAGCTAAAAGCGTTTATTGTTTACATAGGTTAAACTCACCGGTTACATTCATATATTATACAAAAGAAAATGTAAATTTGTTTTATCCGAATGCATGCATAAAAGATAACATTATTTTGTAGCACTTAGTATTAAAGAAGCGGTTGATGGGTTTCCTTGAATTCAAATCAACAGATCTTCACAGCCTTCCATAAAGTTGCTCTCTTAATGAATAACAAACGAAAGCAAACACATGTAGTTTTTGTCTTCAGAATGTTGGGGGTTTTTTTTAATGTTTTTTGAATACATCTTGTGACAAAATGTACATTAAAACTGTCAATTTTCACTTAAAGATGTATTTTATGTGGAATTCTCTGCTCACCTCACCAAACTTTGAATATATCTACCTTAGAAGTTCTTTTGGTGAGGTATTTACAAAAAAAGATCGTGGGCTCCTTTCATTGCTCTTTTTTGTGTGGTGCTTTTAGATTTTAAAAGATAAATCTTTGACATCTTTGGAAAAAAAAGTATTGTATGACAATAGATTTTTAAACAAGTTTTAATTACTTAGAAAAAAAAATAATGAAAGTACATAAAACTTGTTCTAAAATCAGATGGACTCTATAAATATTTATGCAATACAGAGTTTTATTTCCAACTAATTTGACACATACACGCACAATAAAGTATACACACTGAAAAATGATAGTTCCTGTCTTTAAAAGAAATTTTTTACTTGTTTATTTGTATCTGGAACCGGTAATTGTTTAAGACTTTCTGGTAGTTTTGTCAAGTAGCTTGAAAAAGTACAGCATTTTATTTACAAGAAAATAGAAATAATTCGAAAAAAAACTCAACGATTTATATGGACTATATAACTGTTGTTGGAGTAACAGCATCAGCAGTAGCAGCAGCAGCTGCAGCATATAGTAGTAGTAGTAGTAGTAGTAGTAGTAGTAGTAGTAGTAGTAGTAGTAGTAGTAGTAGTAGTAGTAGTAGTAGTAGTAGTAGTAGTAGTAGTAGTAGTAGTAGTAGTAGTAGAAATAATTATAATAGTTATAATTATGAAGAAACTATAACAAGGTGTATAACTCTTGTAATAAATTTGGTGAGAGAAAACATGTTTTGTTAAAAAAGTTTGTTGCTCCCCTTCTTATGTCACTTTCTCTCTGGGGAAGAGCTGGAGAGAGCAGGAAATACGAAGTGTCAACGAGATTCAGGCTTAGCTAAATAAATATAGAACTATATATAAGAAAGAAAGATAGAGGCCGAGAGATATTGTTGTTGATAGTGAAAGTGAGAGAGCGAGAGAGAGAGAGAGAGAGAGAGAGAGAGAGAGAGAGAGAGAGAGAGAGAGAGAGAAGAAAGAGGGAAGAGAATTGAATAAAACATGACTTTGAGAGAAAGCAGATTTTGGGTAGCGACTTAAGAATTCTCAATCTTTGCGAGTCGATAATTAGAGCATGATATGGTAATTTTAGAGAAAATGGGATAATTTATGAGATGCACTGTGGTTTTTGTTTCTGTTTATCAGGGGTTGTTTCATTTTTCACTGCAAGTAATGAAAAAAAAAAAAAAAAGGAAAATGTGAACATTTAATCGTTGTTAATGTTTTGTGGTTTGATTTTTTTCTTGTTTTTTTGGGGGGTTGGGTTTTTTTTTGTTTTGTTTTGTTTTGTTTTGTTTTGTTTTATTTAATTTAATTGCACAGCTAGCATATCTTAAAGACAAAAGGACAACACTACAGTTAAAAAGGTTGCGAACTTTCATATGCACAACACAATCAAATTCATGGATAACTGAAATTTACCTTAGTTCTCCTGTAAATAAAATGATATTGTCAAATTAATAACTGCATCGGTTTATTCATTTAACTCTTTAATACATCAAGAGGGACCGCCTTCGTGTATTCCAATTCCACACCACGGTTATGTAAGTTTAGGCGAGCTCTCAACTTTTCAGTTCCGCTCTGCCGAAAGCTGGCTTAACTTTGAAAGCAAAAAGACCTGTGGCCATCCATTCGTACTGTGGAAGGATTATATATGAAATAAGATACTGTACAACCAAGCTTGGAAGGCTGTGGGGTTAGTACGTCTACCTTATTTATTCGTAAGGACATATATCTCGGCTTCGACTCCCAGACTGTCTGTGGCCTCAATGGGGGTTTATTTGATAGAAGAAATAATCTATCAGTTATCATCACCCTTTAGTGGAGGTACCATTTCAAACAAATAAATAAGCTTGATTCGAATAGACTGATTTTGGTCCTCCATTCCCAGGAAGGTTCTGAAACTACAAGTTAAAATAGTTCTACATGTGTATCAAGTGTATCATATATGGACACGTATTAAAGTAAAGTCTTCATGTAACTGAATGCATTGTTCAAACTTCATAAAATATCCTTAATCAATTTCAGATATAACGCAAGCTTTCTGAAAAAATATCAATGGGTGCCAGGCTGTGCATAAAGCAAAGTGAGTAAAAAGAATAAATATATATATAATTATATATATATATATATATATATATATATATATATATATATATGGGATCATTTCAGACTTTCAACACACTAATTGCTCATGATGAAGGATAAAAGATGTATCATAACTAGTTTGAATTGAGGAGCATTGCTTATTGCATAAAGGAAAATGCAAACCCTCAGGAAACAATTTGGTATATTTCAGCTTTGTTTTGTTTCGGTTGTGTTTTTATTTTTTGTTTTCGTTTTGTTTGTTTATTTTTTCCGTAGTCCGATTAACGAAATAATTAAGAGAATCATGTACCTTTTCATAGTTATGAAGACGTTTTGCAAATTAAAAAAAAATGCTGGCATGAGTTTAACAATGAAATCTGGCATTGTCTGAGACTGGTAGTCAAGTCTGTGTGGGCCGTGCCTGATAGATAGCTGAGTCTGTACAAGGTAGTTTAACTGAAACTAAAATAAGTAGGCCGCTTGATTCGATTGCCGGCCGAGTCGTCAGACGGGGACCAACCTTAACAGCCTTCACCCTGGCTTGACGGAAAATTACCGTCTTTATAAAGAATCTAGGGGTAATACCAATCTAGGATTCTTCGGTACATTAAGGATGTCATGCTTATTAAAAAAAAACAAAAAAACACTTGGTAATAATTAACTTATACATTAAGGTAAAGCTGGAATTCCCCTTGGCAAAGTTTGAACTCGACCGTCCTAGCAGGGAAGTCCTACTAAGTGAGACCCCTAGCATATTCACAGATGGCATCATGGCGCTGATTGCTCTGAAATAGAGATCACTGCAAATTTCATAAGGTAGTAGCCATGTTACATGGAGCATCATTTTACGGCATTATAATAATTATTACACGCCTTTAGAAAAAAACACTTAGTCTAAGAGAGAATGAGAGAGATATGCAGGCAGGCAGACAGACAGATAAACAGAAAGGCAGACAGGGTTTAACATAGTAAGGGAATGATAGAAAGAGCAGGCAGCAACTTGTGTTAACAGGCACAAAGCATCAGATTCAAAAAAAAAAAAAATAAAAAAAATAAACGCAATCACTAATTCATCTCACATAACATGCGAACTTGAGTATTGGTAATTTGAAACTAAAGATAACAGAGCCATCACATCCGCCATGCTGCTTCATTTATGTCTGCTGCTAAGCGAAGGATGAAAAAAAGCTGGCCAATAGGAGAGAAGAGAATCACGCTTTCCTCTCGTGTTCTTTTATCATGTTCAGTGCCGGCTTGCGTTTTGTAACCACGTTCAGTATAAGGTTACAGCACAGGCTTTACATAAATTTAGCGAACTTTCAGGTTTGTGTTAAAGCTACATTAGTTTAAGGTTGGCGAATAGAAAGGTGTCCGATTTATTGTTCCTAAAGTCTGTAGCAAATATAATAAGGTGACATACCTGACTATGACTTCACAAGTCCGGTTTTGAGGACAGGGGTGAAAAAAAAAAAAGAATATAAAACTGAATTAGATAAAAAAAAAAAAAGCGGGATGGAAAATGCTGTGTAGGAAGAGAGAGAAGTAGTAGGGGCTTAGGTTGCTATCAGAGGTGCTCTTCAGAAAATTCCTCAAACTTGAACTTTGATATTAGTTGCAATGGGTAAAAACAGAAAAGGAAGCAGAGACAGTCAGATAGATAGACAGACAAATAGTCTCGGGCAGATTAGACTTTCAGAGAGGCATACTGGTAGACAGATAAATACGGGAGCAAGAGAGTTAGGTATACCAGAAGAGCGAGAGTTTTAAAAGAGAGAGACACAGAGAGAGAGAGAGAGAGAGAGAGAGAGAGAGAGAGAGAGAGAGAGAGAGAGAGAGATGGGGTCAGAGAGCGTAGAGGCAGAATGTGTGTGTATACTAAGGGAGGGGGAGGGAGGGCTACGTAACTCGTATCGCCGCGACCTTGGCCTTGACATCGGGTAGACGAGGGCAAAAAATTACTGTGTTCATTCCAACTGTCTCGTTCTCAAGCCCTTCGAGTTCGACTAGTGACTGCAGCCCACTGCTATGTTTGACCTATTTAAAGGTGAGTGCCATGCGTGTTCTGCAAGATCCGTGCTCAGACAGTGTGGATTGCTGGTAACACACAACAAGAGTCTCTTGTCTGTCTTCACGTTCGTTTTGTTTCTCCAATAATCCAACCACCATAAATAATTTACAAGTTGCCGTTATATTTTGAAAGTTCTTTTGAATTTCAAGTAAATATTTTTTTTGCACATTTGGACACATCAATATCCAGATCTAGAAATCTAGATTTTTAGAGAGCGAAAAAATAATTCCGCACAGTGGCAGCGAGTCTCGCACCGGTACCGGTAAGTCAATCCTAGACTGCTAGAGTAAATCTAATGCAGGGAATGTAAGAAGAGACACTCTCTACAAGTGTGACCTCTCTAGGCATTCCGCAGATTTTCATTAGAAGCTTTATAATTAATTTAAAGTATGCATATTTAATCTAATAGCTGAATTCTAGATCTAGATTTTCACAGATCGATTTTAAAGACTAATGACAGTCTAGATTTAGATCCTCAGGATGCCGCTAAATCTAGCATAAGTGTACCGATCTGTGTATTCTAGATTAAGGAGCGAGAGCGTAAAAACAGTAATAATGATAGTAATACCTATGGATTTAGATAAACTGAAGGATTTATCCTCAATGAAAAAGTTGTGCTTTATTATCGTATTTAAAAATGAACTCATTCAACTGATCTAGATCTAGATGAGATCTAGGTTTTATCTGCATAGTGATATATGACTCATTCAATAGGCCTACTAATATTCCGGTTAAAACTCAAGAAAGTTTATAGATCTGGGCCTAACCCGCATGTAGATCTCGAATCTAGATTTCAAAACAAATTCATGCCTAGCGCCTACATGTAAATTTGAAGAAAAAGTTTGCAATCGTTTATTTTGAGTATAGGCTATATATACATATATATATATATATATATATATATATATATATATATATATATATATATTATGTAAATTGTTCCTAGAATGTATGATATTTGACTTGTGTCAAAAGAGATAAACAGACCAAATCCATTCTGTGTCAGTCTCTTTCATTTCATTGTCTTTTTTGTTGGAACCTTTTTTTTCTTTCTTTACTTTTATTATTTTTAATTATTCTATGTTCATTCTTTATAAACACAGGCATCACGCACCATCTTCACGCACGCATTTATGATGTTTATGAATTCTATAAGTACAGTTTGATTTGTTTCTTAAACAAGAGAAAACAAAAATAGCTGCGCCCCCCCCCACACACACACACACACATTTTTTTTTCTTTTAGTAGTTTTACACACACATTTGTTTTCCCCTCAGGCAATTTTATCTAGGTGCAAGTCATAGAGGTTCCTTTATAATTGAAATGTTAAAATAAAAAATGAGGTAGTAAAGAGTCGGGAAAAAAAAAATGTCAATTTAGATGCAGACTGTGTTAGCATTTTGAAGCACTGGCTCAAGTCCTTGTAAAGACTTAACTTTTTACATATATGCCACTGCACTACAGGTATGCTACTGTTTACATGTATTTTTATTCTTTTTTTTTCTAATTAATTTCAACACGAATTCAGAGCCAGTAGCTTTATTTTTCCAAGCCTATTTTCCCGGCCTTTAAATGTTACTGCCACACTTTCTCTCAATGATCAGTCTAGGTAAATATCGCCAAAACCTAATACATACGTGTATACAGAGTCATGTCTGGGCATTGATAATTTTTCCCGGCGTTTAGAGGGTGCTGTGACGTGTGCCCTGTGGTTCCTTCATTTTTTTCCCTTCAAAAGGCAGTCAATGGCCCATTGACATGACCTTTGAAAAATTGAAATCTCCGAACTGTGTATAATGAACTTGATCTCATAAGTTCTAATTAAATAACATCCGGATGATTCTACTTTTAGGGTCTTATTTTGTATTTTGATAAGCAGAATTTTGTTTTAAGTTGGAAACATTCATTTATAAATATATGGTCGTCATTATAGTTGATTCGTTTTAAAACAGCCCTATTCAAGTTCATATCCTATGTAAGCTTATGAAAGCTCCTTAGGTACTCTTACCGCTACAGGCTTTTCTTATTCCTATCATTATCATGCAAATAGGTCAAAGTACTGAAAGGGTCAGCCAAACAAGGTCAAGAATTTGTATGTTGAGATTAATGAACCATGTTGGTATAGATCTGTAACAAGTGGATCATATGAGGTCAAGCCAGTCGCACAAAGATATAGACCAAGCTCTTAAGCTCTATTATTGTAGGTCAAATTGGCATAACTTTATGAAAGGTTAATCTACCGTCATACACCTTTGGGTCAACTGACAGTTATTTCAGTAAAACACTATGTGCAAAAGGTCGTATACTGAGAACTAGACTTGTCCGAAAGGTAAATGTATTTCGGTTAAAGTTTAGTCTTACGCGAAATTAATTACATGTACCTTTAGTGTAGCGGCAATATATAACACAAGGAGAAACATGAAATAGGACAAAACTATAAAGGGAAACCAAGAACAGAAAGCCATGGTTCACGCATAGGAGAAAATTTGAAGGACATAATGATTCTTAATCTTCATGCATACCTTTATACCTTTATATATAGTCCGATCAATGAGAATGAAAATGTAACAGTTATAGACGAGGGAGAAAATTTGAAGGAGTTTGTAAGACATAATGATTCTTAATCTTCATGCACACCTTTATATATAGTCCGATCAATGAGAATTAAAATGTAACAGTTATAGCAGAGGGCAAACAATGAAAACAAGCCATGTTCGGATTGAGTAAGTTGTTCAAATCGATTTGCCCCAGGTTTTGCCTTTGTCACGGGTAAGAATCAGTATATTATATGTAGATCTAACCACCTTTGGAGTTAAAAAAAAAAAAAACCAAAATCGGAAGGAATGCGCCTGTCTTCATTTCGATAATAACTCTTGGTGGGTAGAAAAAGAAGCTTTATGCGATGCAGATACGTGCGTGATATTTTGTCCGCGTCATGTAAGACTAAGACTAAGAGTTGAAAAGCTGACAATGATCCGTCCAGGGCACCGCCCAGATCTCCAATTCTCCATTTCTCCTTTTCTCCTTTCTCTGTCTCTATCTGTATATCTGTTTATCTATCTGCCTATTCATCTTTCCATTTATCAATTGTATTTTTCTACTTCTCGAGTTCCTCCCCCTCTCTAAGTTTTTTTTATACTTCTCAAGATTTATGCGCCTTCTAAAACATGTCTCCGTTCAGAGCAAGCATTTAAATAGCTGTACGTGTCTAATAGATGTATATTCACTCATTAATCTCCACCTTTCCATCCCTGGTGTCGATATTTGTGGCTGATATTACTCTGAACATAGTAATTTCTCGAAGCTTTGCTGGCAGCTTCTGTGATTTAAAAAATTAAATCAAACCTATAATCACGTTGAGAATTTTTTGAATTGATTTGTACCGGCAACTTTTTCATTCTGCTTCTTCCCCTCATAAAAAATCTAGCCGATCCTAATAGGGAAAAGCAGTAGATCATCTAAAACCGGTTTTGCCAAATCAGCAGGTTTGACGGTTTATGTATCTTTTCGGTTCACTTACTATGACTGTGAGGACCCAGGAGGTGATTCATTTGAACATGAATATTTTGTGCCAGTAGTTTACGTTGTACTTTGACTTGATAATTCTAAAAATGTGTACCCCAATATCCCCATGTCTTTCTGAAGTTTCGCTATTCACTAACTTAGTCTTGAAAAAATTATGAACGTAAATTGGGCTGGTGGCTTAGTAAAATTGCAAGCGTACTTTTTCAAAAGATCTTTTTGGTTAAAAAAAAAAAAACCTGCAAATTGTTGAATGTCTCGTTAAGAAAGTGATTCTTCTCCTCTCAAATCCTCTATAAAAAATCTTTTATGAAGAACGGAAACAAAAACGTGTTATATATAACGTGAAAGGGGAGGGGGAGGAGGAGGGAGACGGCTAGATAAAGGGGAGAGGGAAGCGGGCGGTGGAGACGAGGAAAAATGAAAGCCTTGACCAGAATAATGTTCATCTTGGTTTTAAAACGCCGCGGTGAAAAATGATAAACGGTGAAGATTAGATAAAAAGAAGAAGGAGGAGGAGGAGGAGAGAGAGAGAGAGAGAGAGAGAGAGAGAGAGAGAGAGAGAGAGAGAGAGAGAGAGAGACACACACACACACACACACACTCAGAGTTAGGAAGAGGGGTATCATTCTCAGTAAAAACTTATTTTATTTTGTTTACAGTCAGCGCATTATTGTTTTTTACCTGTCTTTTTTTGTATGCATGTGGTGAGGTGTTTACCAGCATGCCTCCAGAGACCAGGTATTGTACAGGCCTACTACTTATTTCGGCTGCCTGTGTAGCTTATGGAACATGACCTCCATTTCCGACCCCAAAATACGTCTGTTTGAAGGGCATTGCCCTCTCTACGCCCTCTCGCATGTTTTGATAGAATGCCAAAAAGTCTGTTAGGTAGCCGAAAATGTTGGTAATTTAACTCAATCAAAGCATTGTAGCTCGGTCCAACAAATTGCGCACCGCGCTGTGACAATATTTGGTTAACACATTTTAAAGTATTCACTATTGCAACCAGACTATTCAGTTACATATTTGAAAAATATCTGCAACATGCGATTCAAGCTATCTGATAAGTTGGTATCCAAATGAAATTAATTTTTCTTGCAAGCGTTCCATTCGAGAAAAAAAAAAACGTAAAAACAGTCAATCGAAAGGGCAATCCCAACATCTTTTGTCCGTACATAATATACTGATATGGTAAGGTATTTGGTATTGTTACTTTTTATGATGTCATAAGAAGATATAATTTACATGTAATTGTAAAAAAATATACTCCTTTTTCAAAATATCAATGTTTTATAAAAGTTTTTATTAACAAGTTAATTATAGATAAGACTTAAAAAGAAAAGAAAAAGAAACAATGCTTTCTTGGTACCGGTACAAGACTTTCCTCCCAGTTCACGTAAACCATCTAGTTTTGGTGTTTATATATTCATATTATTTAGAGATTGAATTATAGATGTACTTACTAACAACATGAACACAAATTTCTATATCCCAATAGGCTTGCCGCGGGGCACTCTGAATCTCTCTCTCTCTCTCTCTCTCTCTCTCTCTCTCTCTCTCTCTCTCTCTCTCTCTCTCTCTCTCTCTCTCTCTCTCTCTCTCTCTCTCTCTCTCTCTCTCTCTCTCTCTCCCTATCTCTCTCTCTTTCTTTCATTATACCTATCCATCTCTCTATTTCCCTTCATCTTTTCTTTCTCTCTTTCTCCCTCATCTTCTCACTCTGTCTCACTCTTATCTGTATGTTCATTTATTTTTGCCCCGCCCCCTCTCTCTCTCTTTCTCTCTCTCATTTCAACACCCGTCTTTTCATTTCTCTCTGAATCATATTTATTCTAACTTATCAACTTATCATATATTCTTATTTTCTTACTTTACTGTACTTCTCTCTGTGAGAACCACTCTTGCCTCTTCCTGTCTCATTCAATCCCTTGTCGTCGCCCCCCCCCTCTCTCTCTCTCTCTCTCTCTCTCTCTCTCTCTCTCTCTCTCTCTCTCTCTCTCTCTCTCTCTCTCTCTCTCGTTTTTTTCCCGTCTCCTCATATTCACAAACACGCACCTCTCCCTTCTAACGTGTTACTCAGCCCTATTCAGTTCATCCAAGATGTCATCCATGTGAAGTTTGAATTTAGCGTACACGTCTGCCTAAAACCCAAGCATGCTTCTCTCTGCGCGGTTGTTGTTTTCCTTTGTAAGTAAAGCTGCATTACGTTTTAAGGTGCCAAGATGTGAAATATCTAATGAGCAATATAAGCCGATTTGGAGCACTGTAAAACCCAGCGGATAGAGTTCGATAAACGTGCGGTTTAATATCTTTGGTAGGACTTTCTGGAGATGTAGACGGAATACAACCAAACCTATCCCTGGCTTTAAGGAGAGCTTACAATAGCGTAACTGTTATTGCATAGGCCACAGTGACATCGCAATTAGATCTAAACGTTGCCTCTGTGTTGAATATTGCCTGTCGCTTGTATTCACTCCAGTTGTCACGTTAGATGTTCAGGAGTAAAAAACAATTAAACGCGGTTTCATAATTTTAATTACGATATTAGAGTGCATGCGTCTTTTTCATTTTTTTTTTTTTTAATTCTTTAAATTTGCATGAGAGAGTTTATTCAAGTTCGACCGTACGAACTCTCGTTGTTTTTTTATTCCATCGGGCTTTAAATAACAGGATTTTTTAGGGGGTGGGAGCGGGGGGTATTTGTTTGGTATCTGGGTTGTGAAGAATAATACCAGATAGTTTATTGGATTCGTGTTATCGAGGGAAGAAGTCATCGGTGTTGCAACTGTAAAAAAAAAATATCTTTCAATCTATTTTATCACAATGACCTCACGTGTTATCGGAAATTTCATTATCTTTTTCAGTGCATGCGCTCTGTCCAGTAAATCACGTGTGTCTTTTTGTTTATGAAACAATTTCTAAGTATTATGTGCGCGGATGGATGGATATGATACATATATGTATACAGAATGCATATTGCAAGAATGGTTTTTTTGGCTGCACTGATCGCCCTCATGTAGCGTACATAATAATGCAGTGCATAAAAATGATGAATTTATATAATTCTTTACAGTTGGCTGCGAATAAGGTTGAAGAAAATTGCTTAGTGTAAAGTAATTATTGCGCATCTATGTTTACATCTTTTTGATACTTCTGTAAAGCGTAAGTGAGGCTCGATTGAATGAATTTGTAACCAAATCCACATTTAGTTCTTAAAGAATTAGTACAATAATGAGGTTTATTTTATCCAAAATCACTAATAAAAAGAAACGAGAGGGGAAAGAGGTTGTGTAAAGATGGAGAGAGAAAGAGAGAGAGAGAGAGAGAGAGAGAGAGAAGCAGCAAAGAGTTAAATAACAAGAACAGGGGGGGGGAAGGGGGTAAAAATTCTAGTCATAGGACAATGTTATTTTTAGAGCACGAAAGGGAACCAAACAAGTCCGAAAGTATGGTAGGATAGGTGTTTTAAGTATTGGTGGTGCAGGCAATATTTTTTTTTGTTCTCGTACCAGGTATTGGTTGAAGGTATGGTATTGTTCCTACTATCCGATATGTGTAATATGTCTTTTACTGGAAGATGCTGGATGTTTACAAGTTGATCATCACCCATTGTGTGGTTAGTAGTTGCATTCTTGTTAAAAAGAGTTTCACGGCGTTACAAATCCGTGCATCAACGAATGTCGGAAACTCCGTCTTATCCATTCTGTCGTATCCGCCTAACGTCCTCCTTTTGCATAGTTCGATTTTGTAGATGTAGAATTGAATAATTTTGGAACAGGGTAAGGCAACGTGATTAAAGAGTACGCGATAATTTATGTTATAACAGTGAATGAATATGTGGTGTTTCAGTATCTACGAGTGTTCTTACAGTGTCTGGAACTCGGTTTTTCCAAAACAAGTGAAGTTGGGACAGTACTCACACCGATTCATGTCCCGCAGCTGTGGTGTACGGACCAGTAGTTGTAGGAAGGCTGAGAAATATATTTTCACATCTTTCAGACCAATTAAAAACGGAAGCAAAGATTTAATTGAAAAAAAATCATTGGGCAAAAAAGGAAAATTGTTTGTTAAACGTTATTCTTTTTTTTTTTTTTTCTTTTGTCTCGTTTTGGCTTCAGCTTATGGAAATTGTATATAAATGTATAGGTTTTTAAACCAGTTTGCCCTATGGGGAATATATAATTATATATATATATGACAAGTTTTTCTGCAGCTTATCTGCGCTACCATGCTTTAGTGTTTTCGTTGTTGCTTCTCTATCTCTTGGCGCCAAAGTTCCTTAGGTTTTAGGATTAACTTTGATGGTTTTGATTTGATTTTTTTTTTTTTTTTTTCGCCCCACATTTTTATCTAGTTGCCCTTGCAAGGCTTTGGAAGAGAAAAGTTCAACTTTAAAGGTAAATTTTTAACCTTTCACAGTCTAGGTCGAGAATACTCGGATAGCACCAATTCAGTATGCAGTACATGTGTACCTGTGATCTGCCTCTTTTTGTTGTAAACAGATTGAAGTTCTAGTGCACTGGGCTAGGTTTAGCAATGTATTTAAGATTCCGACGCAGAAAACAAACAGTCTTTGTTCAGTACTTTAGTGCACGATGCCCTTTTTTGTATAGTGTTCAATGCTGAGCCACGACTGTTACCTGTGCCCAGGGTATGCGCTCTAATAAATTGCCAAGTGAGTATTTAGGTGACCCATCTCACTGTTTCTGTTGTATGATTAAATTGTTGGGGTTAAGAATATTGGCTAGGCTTTGGATCATCATCTTATTTTGACATTCACCTGGGGCAGCAGCAGTTAACCCGGGGCAAAATGATATTGTATTTGTAAACAATTCCAGGATCTAGGCGTTCACATTAACCTTATTTCTAAGAAAGCAGTTTTGGATTCATTTCAAAGTTTTCTATCGTAAAAAGAAAGAAAAACGATTAAAATATAACATGCGCAGAAAGTATCATTCTGAAAGCAAGTGAATACTGTTACATGTATGAAGTATAGCATAGGTTTGAGCTTGGTGTTTGAATTCAATATGATAAATTCGGTCTCAGTAAAGGTCAAACATGGCGCTTTGACCGGTTACGTCGCATATCTGCAGTTTAAAATCACAACCATTCAACAAGCTAGCGGAAAAAAGTCGCGCTTTCTTTGCCAATACACGATTTTTGCAACTAGATCTAGATCAGGGTATGCGTTGAAAAAAAAAGTTAAACATGATGCTCTGCGACTAAATGATCGGACGTGTGTGTATGTGACACGGAGGGAATGGGGGCAGGTCAGAATGCACAAAAATACATATTTCTTTTACGGTAAAACTGGCCCAGTTCTGAATGATGGGACTCTTACAAAATGGCCGCTTTGGTTTGGTTTTGGCAGCCAAAGGAATTTCTGCATAACGGTATGGTTCTGACCAGAGGTCAATAGGGAATCAGACTAAATCTGTTGGAGACTATTAAACAGACCAGGGCAAAGATGAAGCAGCATCTAGATGCCACTCAAAGCGTCTTGTATTGCTGGGAATAATCTCGTGGTGAATAGCTCTGAAATGGTTCAATGGACGAATTTCCTTGATCGCCTCTTTTCATAATAAATCAAGGTTGCAATCATGTAATATAATATTACATTGTGTGTCGCTCATATGGCTTTTTGTGTGTTTGTGTTTTTGTTTTATTTTGGGTTTTTTTTACCACGCCGACCATTGTCAAAAGGATCTGGAAAAAGCATTGAAAGCGGAGTAAGTTCATTAGAAGCCATGTGCAGTCTGACAAACGTGGGGAGCAGTTGCTCAATATTCCGATTTTCTTTTTATCAAGACGAAATAGCCTATGCCCTTTGACTTTGAGCTTTGTTCATATTGCAAGTTGATGCTGTTATTTTTTGTGTGAATGTGTGTTTTAAAACGTCAGCGTTAGACCGCCAGGTCATCTTTCTCATCTTTCATTTCAATCTTCACTCCCATGGTTTTTATTGTTTTTTATTTTTAATTTAGTGATCCAATCATGTGACATTTGATGATATGGTAGGCTTATCTTTATTTATTCCAGTTAGATAAAGTTTCGGAGAGTTCAAATTCCTGTCCTTGATTTTCATTATAAAATAGGAGGGGGGAGAGAGAGGGAGAGAGAGGGGGGGGGAAGGGAGAGAGAGAGAGAGAGAGAGAGAGAGAGAGAGAGAGTAACATATGTTTCTCCATTTCCTCGTAGAAAAGCAATCTGTGTCTACTTAGCAAATCGATCGATCTCCAGGTTTCATACAAATCATGTAGGATTAGGTAGAGTGAAGGTTAAATTGTAGGATGGCAGATAAAAGGAAAGTGTGTGAGTGTGTCTGTTCGGCTTTATCCCTCTCCGCGTAAAAGTTAGGAATCGTAATCATTGAAGGGAAGCACAATAATTATTACGTTCAGGAAAAATGTTGAACTGGCCAACTTTTGCAATATATTATTTCTGATATACCATCAATGTCTATCTCTATGCTCGTAAGTCTTTCCTGTGGCTCGTAGATAATGTAGTCAACATGCAAGCCTTTCGCTTGCCCCTTTCCTGGAGATATTTAAATATTGATTACATTTTCATTCTGAATCGTCAACAGCTGTAGGAATAAGCTATTCATATTAGAAAGTTCGAAAATTAATGAACCGAAATGTTGCATTTAAAAGACCCTTTACGTTTTAGATTCTGAGGATAAGTGCGAAAGCCAGTGGGTGTACAGATACTCTTTACTAAAGAAACTTACAAGACATTATATATGAAGATTATCGCTTTTCTTTCAAGACCGCGTTGTTTCCACATGACTCTATGTAATATGAACACTCTTACCGCATTACGTGCCGTATAACTTGATTATAAAATTGAACAGCAAGGCGTGGTGATTTTATATAATTTAATCTCGATTGCTAACACTATGCAATTCCTGTATTTTTTTTTTTTTTTTAATTTTATTTCAGCAAATATTTTTTCCTGTTTTTAGTTTTTAGTTGTTTTTCGTTTCTTCAAGTCTGAACCCAGGTTTTATGATCAGCTCGATTTATAGCTTTAAACATCAATAATTCTAAGTAACAGTCATGGGTAGAAAAGGTAGTTGATTTAAGAATAGAGAAATAAAGGAAAGTAAACGGAATCAAGTCATATGGGACAAAAGTTGAGAACATGAAATACAAATATGAAAGCCTAATCTTATCATTATTTTTACTGGAAAAACATTTATTTTTAAATAGGTGGCTTTACTTGTTTTGTTTTGTTTGTTTGTTTGTTTTTTGGTTTGTTTGTTGTTTTTTTTTGGTTCCTATGCTTGTTTTTTTGTTTTGTATTTGTTTTTGTTTTTTTTGTTACTTCAACTTCATAATGTTTGCAGTATATCTTGAGTAGTTTTATCAGGTGAAAACTTTTTTTTAATTGTCTTTGTTTTTAAACTAAATTTAGAAAAGTGACCTTCACGAGTGCAATGATGATTAATTTTCCAGTGACTTTATTTTTTGAAAGAGATGTGCCCATTCATCCTTGGGAATTCCTCAATAGATCCTATCTCGTTTGTAAATTCAATGCAGTCGATAAAACTATATCGCTGATTTCGATTAAAAAAAAAAACGACCTATGTATCAAGTTGTTATTTTTTTTTTCAGATAATATGGTATGGTGCAATAACACAGCTCAGTTGCAAACTAAGTCTGAAATTGCCCGCTCCCCTCCCTCCCCACTTTTCCTCTCCCGTTCGAAATAATTTTTTAAAAAGGGAAAATGTCTACTGCATTTAATGAACTGACGTCCGACTGAGAGTGAGAGGAAAGCACACGCACACTGAGCTTTAGTTCTGACGAGTTGAATTCTGCTGACGAGGGCCTTTGTAATTATGATGTGAGCAGCATTTCAAAGAGTTCATCGAGCAGAACTTTCCATGGCCTGTTACTGGAAATATAGATACATCAAACCATATTATAGCTCTGCTCGATAATTGCCAAGTTGCAAAGTCAATTAAAATTTTGTTAACGAGGGGAATTGAGGACAAAGACTTGGTGTCTGATATGACTGCACGCGACACAAAGCTCAGGTGCTATACCGAAATGCATTATTATTATTATTATTATTATTATTATTATTATTATTATTATTATTATTATTATTATTATTATTATTATTATTATTATTATTATTATTATTATTGTTACTACTACTACTACTACTACTACTACTACTACTACTACTACTACTACTACTACTACTGCTGCTGCTGCTGCTGCTGCTGCTGCTGCTGCTGCTGCTGCTGCTGCTGCTACTGCTACTGCTACTGCTACTACTACTACTACTACTACTACTACTACTACTACTACATGTAGTACTACTACCACTACTACTACCACCACTACTACTACTACTACTACTACTACTACTACTACTACTACTACTACTACTACTACTACTACAATATTGCTGTTGTTTTGTTGTTTTTTTATCTTTGACACGTGCTAAAGGTTTGTGTGAGCGATACCAATCGAAATAGGATCGATACAGTACTTTGACTTTTTTTGCAGCATATAAACCGTTAAAAAAGTTTTAAAGTTGCATATCCTATAGCGTTTTTAGTAGATTTGTTTGTTCTCGCGAGTGTCCTAGAGTTGATCAATTTGCTAATTTAAGCTACAATTCAAATTTACTGAGGTAAATAATTATTTTGTTAAAATTCATCATGGATCCATGTTGGCGGCAGATTCATAGATACTTTCAGTAAATGGATCTTCCTTTCTTTCTGGATTTTGATTGTGAGCTACATTGAAAGGACTAGATAATATTCTAAGTCTTCCACTCTCATCGAAGATTAGGAGATTACCACGGTAATCGCGCTCAAAAAAAAAAACTTCATGTTTTCTGGATGATTCCTTTAAGATATTTCTATACATACATATTAACCGGATGACCCTTGGCAAGTGTGCTTAATGTCCTTCAGTGAGTTTCAGTGAGTGCACCTTACATTTGCGTGCACGCGTGCATGAGTGTCTTTGACCCATTACCTGTGTAGGTGAAAGGAAAGCATAGGCTAGGTTTACTATACAGTATGCTGCGCGTGCAATGGTTGTAAGCAGTGTTTAGTATGGGGAAATAAGACCGCTGGGAGAGCAAAAGAACTAAGGCTTCCTAGCAGAACCATCTCTGATCATCCATGGATGTTTTGAGTTGTAGTCACTACAATTTCAAGACACTCATTTAGAGCAGCAATGCTCTTATTCCACAAATCTGTTAATGAACTTAGGTCACTCTTGCTGTTAAGGAGCAGTAAGTTGTAGATCGTTAAGAAGCAGCGGTTAAGCTTGGCACCGAAACAGTGATATCAAGACTTTTTCATCTTATAGTCATACAAGAGTAAAATATTATTTTCAGTAACACTGTATTGAAGCTGCAACGTGTTTTACAGTTTCCATGAAAGTCTCAATGAATAAACGTTTCATAATTTACACCGTTGTGATTATAAATGTCGGTCCCTACGAGTTGGGGGGAAAAAATCAGTTAATTTATGGATCTATTAAGTTCAGAATAAACTGTGTATCAAAAGAAAAAAAAACAGATAGATTATTGAATGGTAATAATCATAGCGCAGTTCAGATTGTGCCTTCTCGATCTCGAGCACTTCTTTCTTCAAGGGTGAGGCGGTCGGTATAGGTCGGTACCGTAAGAACCGTAGTTCAGTTCGACCTTTGCCCGAGGTCATGGCGGGGTTACCGACTCGTCGTCTGTGGTTGTCTGTCACGATTCTCTGGAATGGTGGCAGATTCCGTCGGGAAACCATCTCAGTACGCTCCGCTGTAAGCCATAGTACTGTGGGGTCAAAGGTGAAACAACCGCTCGTCTCTTGACCTCGTGTTGCATGGCAGGTAGACCTGAGGGGGACAACGTGTAAACTCCAGCTTTATAATTATGCGGAAACCTAAACACTTGGAAAGTTTGGTTGACCTGTGAGCTGTGATAAGAATCTATTTATAGAGAAAATTGGTTCATTCTTATCTTATCACACAAAAAATATGCAGGCATGAACTGTTGCAGATAACAGTAGTTTGATATACTGCAGTATGTGAATGAACGAACTTTTGTAAAATAAATGTCATTGGTGATTATGTATTTTTTTTAAAACATGATCAGCTTAATCTGCTTAAAATTTATTTACTCCCGCATCTTTACCTGATAATCACGTATAGACACAAAATTATCTTTAAACTTATTTTGGAAAACAAACCGAATTTATTAGTATTGCTCTGCCCAGCTAAGGAGAAAATAGATAAGATGCCACTTCTACTTCTACGACGCTTAGTCACTGGTTCTCAACAAATTAATCTGCATGATTGTCCCAAGCGTCTTATTAAGCGCATTAGACTCCAAACAATCTTGTTCTCACCGAGTTTCATGGATTGTGAGTAGATACTGATTAGAGGACGTTAAGTCTCAAGTTTCTATTGGCTTCAGATATTTAGAACCAAGAATGAAATCATATTTTTCTCCATTTTATGGCAATTTCTTTTGAGCAGGATGAATTTAGTCTCTTGAAAGATTAAAGATTAACCGACTCGGATCTCTTTATAGATTCATGTCTCCTAAATTTCCAGTGAAATTATGCCGGACTACTTGGTAATGGGGATATTTTGATGAAAGTTGTTTGTTTATCCCGAGTCTGCCCTGCGTGATCAATCTATTTGTCTACCACGCATGTACCTTCATGGGCTCAACGCGCGTGCTGTGAGCACGTTGTGAGGCTGTTCTATAGGGACAACACGGGCAAGTCTTGATGGCAAGGTCTGTTGCTATATAAAACTCCATTCCGGGTTGATGAAGGCGTTTGGGTCGATAAGTCATGTAAGCTTGGACGATCAAATGGGTGCTCTCATCTCATTTGTTAAGAAATAGATACATATAGAGAAACGGATGGAAAAATAGAGTGTATTTGTGAGATATATATATATATATCTCACAAATACACTCTATTTATATATATATATATATATATATATATATATATATATATATAGATAGAGAGAGAGAGAGAGAGAGAGAGAGAGAGAGAGAGAGAGAGAGAGAGAGAGAGAGAGAGGCAGGGAAATAGATAGAGAGATAAGAGAACTTTCAGTTGATCACAGATTTTCTGAATGAAATATCCAACGTTATTTGAAAGTTTAACCTTGACCTACTAGACCAGCACCATTTACTAACAACCGTTTCGGATCGTTGACCGATCGCGTTCATGTCTCTGATAGTGCAGTGCCAACCGCCATTACTCATACTATGTACTGGGCCCACTTTATCAACCCACCAGCGATGTTTTCTGACCCCTAATTTATCAGTTTCTCAGGGATTTATTATACAGAGTTACGCTCAGATCTCATAACGCCGGTGGTCTCTTGAATCACGCTCTATTGAGAGACCATAACATTACGAGAAAAAATTTTCCAACGTAAGTTCAGACAAACCGCCCACTATGTGGAAGTTTGCCTGTTCGCTCTGAATTTTCATTTCTTTTATCCTGCCTGTCGGAGATAGAATTATACGCATCGGGATAATAAAAAAAGTACACTTCTATTTAATCTCCTAGTATAAAGCAGTGCTTACCGCCGTAGGTTTTCTCCAGTACTAAGTAAGCTTCCAAAAGTTAGAGTGTGCGATGCTCATACTTTGTATTTATTCTTGTCACGGGCTTGATTGTGCTCCATGCCGAGCCATACCTGACTATGTCGTATGATAATTATCTACACTACGCGGTCGCTGTGCATTGCGATAACTCGATATTTAATGCTCACAGTAAAATAGAATATCTTAACATGAAACTGAAAAAAAAAATTCGATTTTCGTGATTGTTAATTCTCTTATCTCTCTTATTTTACAGGAGTCTTACATCCGCAATAACCAGGACGTCCTACAGAAAACTGGATCACTAATAGGTAAAGAAGTTAGTCATCCTAACACCACACTAATCTTCGATTACTGAATTTCCTCTCCAAGACTTCTGGAAATTAGTCAGTCAAGATGTATTAGTATTTTTCGAAGCAAATAAAACAAAAGTAAACATTTCGATCGACCCACAGAGTTTATCTTGCACAAATCAGCTTTGCTTATATTAGCCAAAGATCTTACCACCAAAGATTTCGAGTTGCCAAGGTCTGGTCTTCTCTAGCTCTTCAAGTGCTGGAACAAGAATTGTTAGTGAAATAGTTATCCTCTACAGCGCAACTTCAAGTCCATCCAGCAGAAGTGTCACCAGTTCTTGCTGCAGGTCCTCAACCTCGCCTGCGGTCAAGCGGTCGCCCATCGCCGTGTGCCACCATGACGACTCATGCCTTCCCGTACACCTGCCCAGGTCTTCCGGCCGCCCAGGGCCTGTATGACCCCACCAAGGAGTCCGATGCCTGTGGGGTGGGCTACGTCGTCAACATTGACGGCCTCAAATCGCACAGGGTGAGTAAATGAGAATCTCTGTTGCAAGCTCGGCGTGTTTAGATTTGTAAACCGCAAGACAGCGTCTTTGACTACCGCGTGTGATTGTATGTGTTCATAATTTGAAGTAAGGGCCTCTTTATGTTTCTCTCTGTTGTGCATTGTTGGAAGTTGCTGTCTTTACGTAGTATATTCCTGTCTGATATTTATCTATCGATCTGTCTGCCTTTCCATTTATCTTTCACACCGATTTCATCCAGATTTTAGCAATCTATCCAATTGCATGTGGTCTATGGAAAACAATATAGAGAGGGCTCGAATAACCGGTATGGTGCATGCAAAAAGTAAATGAAATCTGATGTAATATGTAATTGACACCTCACAACTTTCAGTCCGCTTTAACTATCCTCAGAGATGGTGGCTCCTGTCTCTTGAATTGTTGTGCGCTGCCAATGAAGCGATAAATTTACTTGTTTACGGCACAAAGAATCTTTTCGGGGGTTGAAAATAAAATACATTCATGACATAATGTTCTTTTTAAGGAATATAAACTTTATCCGCGAAACCTAGGGTATAAGTGATGCCATATGGTCTTACCTTTTCAGTATTTCTCACTCATGATAATTATATATATATATATATATATATATATATATATATACTTATACCTCATCAGTTCCAAGATCTGATAGCTCATTATTTTTCATGTCCTGTTTGAAAGAGATGGTTTGTGAAGGTTGCTTCTTAACGACGTATGCTGTTTAGGGTTTTTTCGTCGAGAGGACAATCTCAGCTTACCTTAACATTCTTCCTGTAGATAATTTTGCGAAAAAATTGTTTCTCTTAACAAAGTTTGTCGGTAAGGTTAAGAAAAGGCTGTCTTTCCCTTCCCCCCCCCCCCTCTCTCTCTCTCTCTCTCTCTCTCTCTCTCTCTCTCTCTCTCTCTCTCTCTCTCTCTCTCTCTCTCTCTCTCTCTCTCTCTCTTTCTCTCTCCCCACCTCTCTCTCTCTCTTTCTCTCTCTTTCTCCCTCCTTCTTCTTCCTCTCTTACTCTCACTCTCTCTCTCTCTTTCTCTCTCTCTCTCTCTCTCACTCTCTTTCTCTCTCTCTCACTCTCTCACTCTCTCTCTCCCCACCTCTCTCTCTCTCTCTCTCTCTTTCTCTCTCTCTCTCACTCTCTCTATTTCTCACTCTCTCTCTTTGTCTCTCTCTTCTTCTTCTTCTCCTTCTCTTACTCTCTCTTTCTCTCTCTCTCTCTATCTTCTTCTTCTCTTACTCTCACTATCTCTCTTTCTCTCTCTCTCTCTCTCTCTCTCTCTCTCTCTCTCTCTCTCTCTCTCTCTTTCTCGCTCTCCCTCCCCTCCCCCTCTCACACTTGTCCTATTCTATGCATAATTGTGAGGGTATTTAGGCGAATGTGGTATCTCAAGAATGAAAACATCTGATTACTTAACGGTCACGTTACAAGACGCTTGACAAGTTATGAATTCAGTTCAGAGACTGGAAACCCTTAAACTACAGATGGCTAAATTGTGATCGTTTGCTTCAATCTAAATTGATGCTATTCAAAGGTTGCCACAATCAAAGGCGAATGGGGAAACAGTTTTGTATAATGGGTAATTAAATCCCTAGAGTGTTTGGGTTTTTTTTTGTTTTTTTCGGGGGGGGTTGTGTGTTTGTTTTTGTTTTCTGCTCTAATGTATCAGTTTCTTTTACATTCCTTATTTTTTGTGATCATGTGTTTGTTCGTCATGCCTGTCTAACTGTTCTGAGTTAAGAAGCTCAAATATATTTTTCACTCCTTTTTTCATGCAATGTTTTTTGTTTTTTTTTTCATGTCGGCATCTATAGTACGTAAAGAAATGTCCTAGTTGAATTTTGTTTATGTAAATAGCTCTTCTCTATCAATCTCTTAATCATTCTGTCTGTCTTTCTATCTGTTTACCTACAAATCTATCTATATTTATTTATCCCTCTTACTTTTGCCCTGTCCCTATCTTACTTTCATTGAAAAGTTATATCGGTGCTGTCACGTTCAAATAACTTTTTTTTTTACTTCAATGTTTTAGCCATATTTTTAGCTGCTTGATGATGTTAGTTTCCCAAGATCTGCATAAAGCAAATATATATTTCTGGCGTCCTTCTTGCACTTTTTTTTCATATTCCCTTCGCTGTTATAGAAAGATTTTATTTTATTTAAACAGTGCGGCTTCTTTTTCGTATAAATAATAAATAGAAATATTAATGAAATATTTTAGCCAGTGATTAAATAAATCATATCGAATTAATCTATTTCTCCTCTCAAAGGCCAATGGTCCAATCATAAATAGTGGCTAGAAAAGTTAAAGAGACTTAAAATTTGTATGAGCCTCGTGCTTTGCAATCTTTAGAAACGAAACCGAGGTAAGAGTACGAGCATAATATTATATTCCTTTGGTTCGTAAGCCAATACCGTGTTCTAATCGAAATATAGACGTGATAGATTATATATTCATGCCGCGTTATTTTAGAAAAGTAGCAGCTTTTGAGTGGGTCGAAGTGTTAGATACTGCCTCTCGAGTCTCCAGCTTCTTCAAAACAGTCCTGGTTGTGAATGATGCACTACTCAGGATCAGGCTCAGATGAACTGGAAAGCTTTACTCTGGCTTGATTTCATTTTTGCTCAGAATGAAAGAGAGATGCGACTCTTTTTGAAACAATAATGGATTAAGAGCCATGTCATAATTATACTCAGCTTGCGATTTATATATTTCTTAAATTATATTAATACGCCATAGGTGAACCGAAACTTTGTGTTAAATTTGAATTTACTTGGTTTCATCAAATTTTAAAATATAAAAAAAAAAATAATAACAATAATAATAAAGAAGCAGTAAAGAAGAAATAAAAAGAAAATTATAGCGATGAGGAGGATGAAAGAAAACATGAAGCAATGGGAGGAGGCCGAGGGAACACCTTCCGGGGTCCCCAACAGAATTCTTTTTTAAAAAAAACCACTTATGGTGTACTTGCTTACCTTTGCCCGTCACGGTAGCCGAAAATGTAGGCCGGGTTTTTTTTTTTTTTTTTTTTTTTTTTGTTTGTTTTGTTTTAAGTGCAATGTTTCGCATCGAAAGATATTTGTATATTTGAATAAGGTTCCTACGGCAGTAGATCACGATACAGAGACGTGATAGAGTTGGTTTTTTTTTTTTTTTAAATGGCCTTCAGTTCGGCTTCTTATCTTTTCTGATCAAAACCATAACTTGCCAATCATCATGGGAACATAAGTTTCCATTTAAAGCAGCTGGGTTGTATAATATAAATGCGGACTTGGCTGTGTGATTTTCCTGACACAACAGAAGAGCTTTGAAGCGTTTATGCTGGAATTCTACAAAAAAAATTCATTTCATTTTATTCTTCCAGAAGTAAGCAAAGATGGCGGCTTGCTTAACAGAATAGTTTTGAAATATTTACAAATAAAAAAGGGATATATATATATAAATGTATCAGTAACAGCCAGATTGTCATAATTGCATATATATAATGTATATTTGATACTTAAAATATGATATTGATAGCGTTATTTTAAACCCTTGGCTATCTGTTACATACTGCATTTTTTTTTTTTTTTTTTTTTTTTTTTAAATCCATGATTACCTTGGTGACGCACAACCGGTTTGATAAACGTCTCGTGAAATTTGTGAAGAATCGCTTACAGGACGCGAGAAATTATAATCTTATGTCTTTTACTGGAAACAAAAATTAATGTGTAACACTAGCTATGGAAAGAAAGAAAAATAAAATATTGACATGTTCTCAAAAAAAACTCATGAAAAAACGAAGAAAATTTACTATTCTGCATTGCAGTTTGTTTTAGATTCTATGTACATTGTTACAAAAAAAAATATATGATTTTAGTAGAACCCGATAAGTTATTATAAGCTTTTTTTCTCTAATGACCAGAACATTATCGTTTTAATCATACAAACTTATTAGAAATAGTGCTCCTCCACATTGTGTAGATTTTACGCAAATGACTTCTTCTTCTTCTTCTTCTTCTTCTTCTTCTTCTTCTTCTTCTTCTTCTTCTTCTTCTTCTTCTTCTTCTTCTTCTTCTTCTTCTTCGGGTAAATAGTGTGTCTGTGTGTGTGTGGGGGGGGGGGGTGTCGGTGGGGGAGGGGTTGTGATCATTTCCAGGTGCAATTTTTTCCCAGCATTTGCAGTTATCTTTATCGCTGCAGACCACTCGGTTTGCATTGTGACCGTCGAGTCAGCAGGTTAGGTAATTGAAATCATTGGTGTTTTGACAGTGCTGTTCACATGCGTTTAAAATGTGTTGATTCAAAGTACACACCAGACTGCACTGAGAGCTTTATATTTCTTTCATATCTTTACAGAGACCAGTCTGACCTCAATAAAGTTTAACGGCTGTAATGAAAACAAAACAAAAAGTTGTGGGAAAACATTCTTGGTTCTCTAAAAGTACCTAACTTTGTTGGCTCCAGTAGCTCTAGACGGCGATTTTTTTTTAAATGAAAATAAAAAGGACGAAGCAAATAAATTTTGGATTGGCTCCATAGGGGCTTCAAACACGTTAAATAAGAGTATAAATCCCGTCAAGAAAAATTTAGCAAGTTTACTTTTAGGTCAATCTCAGGTCATATTAAATAACTTCGAGGAAAAGTCATTTTTTGCTAGCCCTTCTCCGCAGGCTATGACCATGATAAATTTGTAATTATTCTGAGCCTTTTAAAGTTTTTTTTTTATGAAGATATAATATGTTGTTACATGAAAGTTATTTCATTCAATAAATGGGAGTAATGCCAACCTTCCATCGAGTTCTTTACGAGATGTTGTGCCTGCACTGTGCATGTATCCGTACGAACAGCGTTATCTATGCCGAGACTGTTTTGCTAACAAAATGACACGACAGTAGATCCAAACTCAGGGGTCAAACTTTACAGCACTGACACGATCTGTTTAAAGAAAACCGTAAAATTATATTTCGAAAGACGGATATGGCAAATCCTGCAAGGGGTTAAATAGTGAGAAAAGGTAATGATGATACCTCCTCTTAACAACGCTTGTTTACCTAAAAGTGTATCAGTAACAGCCAGATTGTCATAATTGCATTTAAAAGCTTGGGCAACTTTAAAAGTCTTGTCTTCTTCTGCGTTTCGTGCTCTGGGTGAAACTCTATACTTTAGGTAGCATTTGCGACTGGTTCGAAGTGAAAAAGCGCTTGCCGATTGTTCTCATATTGTTTTGAACCAATAGGGACATCTCTTTGTCTTTTATTGTGGCCGGTTGTAATAATTTTTTTTCCTTTCGATCCCCATTCTCTCATTCTGCTATCAGCAGCCTCCTAGATCTGAGCAACGCTGTATTTTAGGTAGTATAACGACGAGTCAAAATAACGGGTGTATAATAATTATGTTGCTTTTTTGTTTTGTTTTATTTTGTTTTTAACCTTGTAGGTCCGCAGATTATCTAATGGCAATACATGTGTTTCGCTTTTTCTACACAGACAGCCTCTGTCGATCGATACGAAAACTGTTAAAGGCTCGCGATCATACCTAAAGATCACGTGGTCCTACAGTTGGTTACAACAATATATTTTCTGTTTAGTTTCACTCTTGTATAATCTCACACCATCGTATAATGATCTATACACCAATATTCGCTAGCAGCTGTCAGTCTTTTGTAATGATTATTATGGCTGATGCAGCACTGAGCTAGGGACAAAATACGTGAATTTACTTTTATTATTAATCTTTTTTCCCACATTTTTTGTTTTGTTTTTGTTTTTGTTTTGTCAAATACCGTCATTAAATTCCAGCTTTTAATTTTTACAGTGCAAAGTATAAAAAATTATGCACGTACTAAACAACCAGTCGGCATTCTTTTTGCAGAAGATACTGTAACAAATTAAAAAATGAATAGCGAACCCATTCCGAATGCTAAGACGAAGTAGAGAAGGACCTTTTTCATTTGATTTGCAGGCCTCTCATGGCTCCCTAAATTGAATCTTGCTGTCTCCTCGTCTGTATTCAGATTCCAGACCAGCCTGGGGGGATTCTCTCGTTCTTGCTTAATTTGTTTCCTGCCAGAAATATTAAACAACGTGTCGTGGGCACGTCTCGGAGGTAGAGAGAGGGAGAGAGAGAGAGAGAGAGAGAGAGAGAGAGAGAGAGAGAGAGAGAGAGAGAGACAGAGACAGACAGACAGACAGGCAGAGAAAGAGACCGACAGAGAGATGTACAGACAGAAACAGAGACCAAAGCAGCGTTAGAAACAGAGAGACAGTAATTATTGTGTAAGGAACAGGGGGAAAAAAAGGCAGTGCCACAGGGGGTGTAGTGTGACTGAATTCATTTCATTTACTTTTAACCTTAAATATCGCCAGCAGAGACTCACAAACCACGCAATATGAAATTAAGATTTTATCAAACAAAAATTGTATGTTTTATGTCTTACATCGATTCGTCGAAATAAACTGCACCAGGTGCATTACCCCTTCAGTATTACTCTGATTACTTTAGTGTTTGAGGTTTCCATTAACTCTCATAAAACTTAAATGGTATTTTCGTGGTAGTTGTATGCTACAGAATTAATTTTTGTTGATCGTCAACAGAGTCTGGAGAGTATTTTAAAAGATTAAAGGCGCCCATAATTACTCCGGGGTATTTTTAATTAAAATATTGAGGGGAGGTTTCCGTCTTTTCTTCGAGACCCTTTTTTTTTCGGTGAGTTGAGCCGATGCCTCAACGGAAACTAGAAAATAAAAAACAGCTTGAAATAGATTTTTTAATCTAATCTCTACGCGTTATTATTTTTAGAAGCCGGAGTCACATTGCGCAACGACTATTGAAAGTGATGGAAAATTTCACAAGTAGGATGGGGTAGGGTGGGGATAGGGAGGGGGTGGATGAGGCACAAAATCGGAATCCGATGAAAATTAGATAATGCAGTCTATTCCTTTTGGAACATCCCAGAGAATTCTCAGTTGCCATTACATGTAAATGTCGCAGCAAAAGACCCTGGAACGATTTAAACCTTGTTTTCATCAACCCCTCCCCCCCCCCCTTTTTTCCCCTCCTTTTTCTATATACCTTACACCATAGACCCCTCCCCCCTCCCCCTCGTCTCCAAAAAAAAAATATGTTTCATTGCATCAAAATAATTCTGCTACCGTGGTATATTTCCGCATGCGGTCTGAAATGAAAAGCAGGATTCATGTTTTGCTTTATTTAGCAGATCACAATGTAATTTTCGTGGACCATATCAGAACTTCTGGAGAGAAAATGATCAAACGCGTGGTCAGTAGTAACTAGCAACTTCCTTCTTATCAATAATTATATTCTAGTCTTTTTTTAACACTGGAACGAAGCAAAGCTGGCAAAATTTAATGCAATCCTCGCTTTTATGTTCAAAAAGTATTTTACATAATACAACTGTGTATTTGTTATTTCAATAGTTAAGTCGGTTTACGTATGTACAAGGCCTTAATAAAGTTTTGAATTCAAATTCATGAAAGGGGAAGTTTTGGAAATGGTAATAGTAGTAGTAGTAGTAGTAGTAGTAGTAGTAGTAGTAGTAGTAGTAGTAGTAGTAGTAGTAGTAGTAGTAGTAGTAGTAGCAGTAGTAGTAGTAGTAGTAGTAGCAGTAGCAGTAGCAGTAGCAGTAGCAGTAGCAGCAGCACATACAGTAGAAATTCCTGAGCGAGTAGGCAATATCGCCCACCTCTTTGTGTCGTATACTAAGAATACTAATTTGACACGTCGCGTAGGAGTTGGTGTCCAGGATCCAATCGGATCCGATGTTTCGCCCTTCCGTTGGCCAATGGACACTCCCTATTGGACGAGACCAGAAAACAATGTCGGCCTCAAGGGTCCCACAACGCTGACAGCTAAAATCAATATCGCTCGTTGACTTGCTTCATTGTTCCCCTTAGGGCAAGCCGTCGCATCTTTATGACTGTATTGAATTGCTTAGAGACATTATACAGCCATTATTTGGCAGCCAAAACTAGCTGCATTTAAATTTGTTTCAATTCACTTGAAGGTCAGGTGCCAAACTCAACTAATATTGCCTTGATTTGCAGAATCTTAACCGTATTACTTTAAAAAAATTCGTTTTCTTATTTAGTTTTTAAGAGGTGATGCTTCGCAGACTATTAATTATTAATATGATTCTAGAGTCCTTTTAATTTTGTTTACGTTGCTTACAATTCTTTGCTTCTTGAAATCAGAATATTTCAGCTGTTTATTCGAGTATTCGAATATTGCAGCCAGTATTTGGTGGGGGGTTTTTTTCTTAATGTTGACTTCCTACCCCAAAAAGCTGCTTTATGCATAGTCTTTGGTTAAGCATTAAAACTACGCAATACTCATATTGTGACTGGTCAAGTTTCAATTTGGATTGTTTTTTTGTTTTTTTTTATTAATTTGATTCCTCAAAAGTCAGGAGAAATTTAGGAAAGTACAATCATTCTTGAATATGTCGTTATATTGGTAATATTCATGATGAAGCGTCTTTAATCATTTTCCATAGAGAAGATCTCATAGATGGCTATCGTGCTCCTTAATGAAAGTTTAGAATTTCGCTGTTGAGACGTCGCTTGACAAAGATTGGATGTGACCCCCTTTAGTTTCCATTAAACTGCCCGCAGATGGTCAACAAGAATAAAATTTCCACCTGCGAAATAATTATTGTCGACTCAGGCTTTTCATTTCAGGTCCCCAAATGAAAATAAGTGTTGAAACAGAAGCATGAAGATGAGATAAAACAAGGACACGTTCAAAAATTCTTAGGGATGGAGAAAAAAGTGTGTGTGTGTGTTTTGTTTTGTTTTTTTTTCTTTGGGGGGGGGGGGGTGTAGGTGATGGTTGAAAACAGAACTAAATAGTTAAAAAGTTTAAAAGTCCTTACATAAAACCGGTATACATTTTGTTCCTACCTTCTTTTTTTCGATATTGGTTGTTTTTGTTGTTGTTGTTTTTTTTTTTTCAGATCTACTTGGGGAATTTCTCATCACTTCCAATAGTCGTTGCACAATCTGACATCCGCTTCTTCATAAAATGAAAAATTAAAAACACGCGTAGTCATAATTATAGGGTCATAAGTCTGGAGAAATTAATTTCTAATCTTTACTGAATCTATCATTTTGCCGGTAAACTTTATTAAATGATGAAATATCTTTAATTGTAACCCACGGGGAAGATTTCTTCGATGGCTATCTTTTTGCATAGTGAAAGTTTTGTACTTGTACAGACGTCGAGCAAAATACTCTGTGCAGCCTGACAAAGTTTAGATGTGACTCCCTCAGGTTTTCATTAAGCTAAGAGTTATCTCTCATTGGAAGGGAAAGATGCCAAGCAAATCAAGGGCTAGATCCAGACCTGCCACATTATTCTATACATTAACAGCGAAGTATTACGGCTTCGACACAATCGGCGAATCGAAACGGTCAGCTAGGATGGACGTGGCTTGTCAGGTTTTCATTAAATTTCGAACAAATTGTTTCTTTTTCACATCATGGAAAAAAAGGAAGAAAGAAATGAGGCCGAATAAGATTGATGGACATTATAGTTGAAATTACTTTCAATTTCCTTGGTCTGCCTCACTAGAAGATTTATAGTTTATTGTCGGGCGTGGAGGCAATAAGTAAAATTGATTTGTGAATGGACTTGGCCTGTCAGGTCTGCTGGGAAATAAACATTGTTCGTTGCATTCGTTATTCTCTCAGATAGAAATTTATTATGCAGAACAGAATAGTTTGCTCAGATTATAGTATTCGTTTCACAGTAATTGACTTTAGTTCTATAACTAAGTTTTGTAATTATCTCTTTTATTTTTAAAATGTACTATTTAAAACCACTGTTAACGCGTAAATACGCATATAAATAATATTTATATCTATTTCATTAAATCTTTTTTTCGCAAGATGCTCAGTCTCCCATAAATTTTCACATCGAACTCCTAAAAGCAGAAAAGAAGTAAGGAAGATGATGCGTGCAAAGACCACCTGAACGGGACTGTAAAAGTAAAATCGATGCGAATTTAACTACAGCACCAGTTATATAGGAAAACATTGTGCAATGAAATGACTGAGGGAGGATGTGACAGTCTTTTCAAAACTTAAACTTTATACCACAATTTTTATTCCAAAGTGACCTTTTCAGCGAAAACATCACTTTACATCGTTGTTAAATAACTTTCTACGTTTCTGTTTGCTCATTGGCTTTCAGTGTGAGAACAACTTCTTATATATCAACAGCAAAAAGAAAGAGCTCATGGGAGAAAATGATCAGAATGAGAGTATAAAAGCATAAGAGAAAAAAAAAAGGGAAAAAGAAAAGAAAAGGCAAATTAAACTAAAGCATTGAGGTGAAAAGTTCGGCTAATGTGAAGTTAGCCACAATCAATTCTTTCAAGCTTTTCAACGCGATATAAATGTAACTGTGTTTATTGGAGAGATCGCGCTTCAAAATAGAAAAAATTAAAAAATGCTAAAGAATTAGAACAACCGTTCTCTAGTCTGAGTAGATTTTGTTATTCTGTGTTTAAAAATATATATATATATTTAGTCTCGGTGTCACGACGAATCTGATGAGACAAAGCATCGCTCTTTTATTTACTCCATATTTTTTTTTTTATGTCATTCAGATCTATAAGAGACATCAACTGTTTCTCTGTGCTTTTAGCCAAAGGAAACCTGACAATGGCTGAAACAGCCGGACTCCTCTGATCACCATGACTTTTCCAAAGTTCCCAGCTCAGCTTTGCAGAAATGCTCTCAATTTAAGCTAGGATCTCGACCACCGTTTTCTCTCTGATGGCGGAACAGGGTAACGACCAGGGGTCAGGCACTTCAATTAAGAAGAAGCCCTTGTTGAAACGTAGCTCGAAAGCTGCTGAGGAAAGATCCTTACAATTAAATCCCCGGAAAGTCTGGGAGATTTCGTCTTTCCACCTCTTTTTCCTTACCGGTTCCATTTTTTCCCTTTTAATGTTTAATGGCTTTGCATTGATTCTTGCTCGGTGTTTCACACCCACTAGCTCCGCTACTGAACAATGATCGATACTGCAATGTTACTTTTCTCGAACGCACAAAGTTACAGTTTTAGAAAATGGATAAAATGGATAACAATCAAATATAATTATATTTATCGCAAATGTTTTTTTTTTCTTTTAATCTTTCTATCTCTCTCGTTAACTCTCTCTCTCTCTCTCTCTCTCTCTCTCTCTCTCTCTCTCTCTCTCTCTCTCTCTCTCTCTCTCTCTCTCTCTCTCTCTCTCTCTCTCTCTCTCTCGCCCCTTTTTTCCTCTGTAAATTATATCTCTTTTTTCTTTTACAGCCTTCTCTTTTCTCTCTTTTTTCTCTGATCTGTCGTTTTTTATCTCTTTCATTCCGCTCACTTTCTCTTCCTCGCTGAATAATAATATAATGTCGGTCTTTTTAAAGCCTTCCATCTCACATTCTTTATTTCTTCCCATGTTCTAACCCTACTAGTACCAAAGTGTTGTTTCCCCAGTAAGTCCCTTGTGTTGTAAAAACCTTTCGTATTTTTTTGTTTTATTTTGTATTTTCTGGAAACCTCGCACAACTCAGGGGCATGTGTGTGTTTTTGTTCTCAAATACTAGAGAAAACTCAACCGTTATAAGATGAGTTGCTGAAATGTATTTTACTTAAATCCAACGATAAAAAAGAAAACTTCTCTGATCTTTTTTTTTTTAATATCCCTCCTTTTTGCAGATTCTTTCTTTGAGTATTTTGACTTAATGGACTCTGGCTTGTTTTGCATTTTACCCTTTTTTTTTTTTTTTGTTTGGTAGGTTGTTTGTTGTTGTTGTTTCCTTTGTTTCTAAATTAATAAACAACATTTTTCCTGGTTATTCCTTTCGATCATATACACCGCTTAGAGGCGGTATGGATGACAAGTATATTAGTACCTCTATATATAAGAGTAGCGGCTATTAATTGTCATCGCTGACATCTTGCTTTGAAGTGTTATTGTTCTGGTCAAATGTTATCGTAATATAATTATATGTCATCTTTTTTTTACCTTAAACAGCATCAACAATCATCACCATCATCATATGCATCTTATTTTGATAAGCATCAGTCATCTTATCCTTTTCGTTATCATTTTGTTGTTGTTGTTGTTGTTGTTTTCCTTCCTTTGCCATGACAGCAGCTTTTCGATTTCTTCTTAAGTTCTTAGTTGTTCATTTTCCTCGTTGACTTCAAAGTATTTTATTTTTTGCCTTTACTCGTCCCTCAATTTGTCTCCAGCGCGCTAACATGGCATTGCGAAATCTAAAGCGATTTACGTCTTCTAGAAAAAACTTTGGGTCATAGAGAGCTCCTCGACCAATATCTTGAGGGCGTTTAACAACAGAAACACTTTAGGAAATTTGTTGAGAAATCGACCAGGCGCATTGGCTTAAAACTTCCGACATGCCGGTCGGGGGCTGCAAATCCGCAATTTCTGGATGATATGACGCTATCTTATTTTTATAATGTGATGATGTTCTGTTGAAAAATAACGATGTCTTCTTCGTCATGTTCCAGCCACAATTTTGAGTTATTTTTCTCGTTATATTGCCTTTCTCATACCCCTCAATCTTTTTCATTGTTTCGTATGACCCTGTTTCTGTCACCATCACATGGTCGTATTATATTGATTTTTATTACATCTACTCGAAAAGTATACGCTCATTCCACCTATAGCGCATCTGATAGTCACATCATGAAATTATCCGTCCATGAGATAATCAACTCACTCGTGAACAAGAACAATGAGCAAGTTTGTTGATTCCTATTAAATTTTACCGAGCTGTGAAACTTTCTTCATGAAATACGTGATAAATACGGTATTAAGAGGTATGAATGAAAAGAAAAAAACTTTGCTCCGGAGAAAGCTGTGAGTCATTTTCTCAGTTACAAAATACGCCTGTGTTTCGTTGGCCGATTATGCATATTGTTATTCAAAAGCGAGGCCAATAAAAAGTTACTTCTACAGCAGCTGTATATTCCCAGTGAGCGTGTCCTGAACTGCACTCTATCTAGCTTGTCAGGTTCAACTTTATGAATATGCAGACACCGGGTGACTAAACCATATCGATTTTACGACCAATTTTATTTTTACATAATTTAGGTCTCAGAAGTTTTTCCACAACCTTAAAAAAATACACGTGGCTTTCCGTCAAGCTGGGATGGGGCGTGTCAAATAAGATCCAACTCCAGCCTCAGAGATCGAACCCTGTACCTCTTTACTGTCAGTCCAACGCTCTACCAACTGGGCTGGCGTTGGTGTAGAAAGAGTATTCGACCACAGGCTCAAGAGGATCGGTACGCCGTTCCTAATGGCTGCTTCTAAATTAAGTTCGCTCTTGAGTTGGTAAAGGCATACTGGTTTGCGATAGCCGACTGAGGAAGGCTTCTTGTTGCTTTGGGCTCTCAAGTGGAATTAGCGCCAAATAATTTTTCAAGACTTTAATAGTTGATGACTTTATTAGTAGGGCTCTCTCGTGAAACCTACGTGAGGATCGGTTCCCTCATTGTGCAAAATTTAAAATCATGATATTGCTATAATGGGCAATTTAGATGCCACTCAGCCAACCAGTACCCCCATAATATTCCAATTATGGACTCATGAAAAATTCAGTAGGAATGTGTACTAGGGTAAAATATGTATCATGTCACTTTCCCTTAACTTGTTAAGGAGAATTTTTTATGTTCTAAAAACCCCGCACTTTGTCATTCCTGAAAAATAGTATATGACTGATGTTTGATATTGCCCATCCGCAACCAGGTGATCTCTGATATTTTCCTGCATATTAATTAAGGTCTTAAGCGGGGCGGAATTTCTCAGGTGAAGTCTCAAACGCACTCACCTAGGGTGGATGAATCGAACTCGTGAAGAATGCTCCAGCAAATTTCAGGGCGGACCCTCTAACTCATGACGCTCCACTTTCAAGCGTAAGATTGGCTCAGAGTACAGCGAACATGTAATATCTAATAATTGTAAAAGTAACTAACTGCATTATGTTGTTGTAAATAAAGCCTGGATCCTTTTCTCCCTATATTTATTACAACTGCAAATGCACTTTTTGTTATCTAGATTTCGATACTCGCCTTAAATTTTAGCATGGGAGCAAGCATTATTTTGCTGGTACATACAAATAATATTTTGTTTATTTGTTTGTACAGACGTTATCAAAAATTACGCTCAATCGATCCATAAGTTGCCATATTGTTGCGAGCTTGTAAAGGACACCATTGTCAATTTTTTATCGCTAATAAGTTGTTTATGGATCAGATCGTTTTGCCATCGCCAGTTTCATTCAGCATAAACTTCCATATTCAATACAGGATTAATTTCACAATTTTAGGGTCCCGCATCTTGTCGGTCGGCATGTAAATTAATGCTGAGCGTAGCATCGATTTTCACATAAAATTTTTCTTTTCATTTATTTACCGTGACTCATAGACGTTTATATTATTTTTCGGAAGGTCACTCACCGAGGAGAGAGAGAGAGAGAGAGAGAGAGAGAGAGAGAGAGAGAGAGAGAGAGAGAGTTAGTTTGATGATTTATTTATACACGCGCAAAATGCATAGTGAGGGATGAAAAAAGGGGCGAGTGATTAGCGAATAGAAACCTAAAAACTTTGGGAGGGTAACTTATGTAAATATATTTGTTTTATTGGGCTTGTTTTCTTCTTCTTCTTCTAATTTTTCTTCTTCTTCTTCTTCTTCTTCTTCTTCTTCTTCTTCTTCTTCTTCTTCTTCTTCTTCTTCTTCTTCTTCTTCTTCTTCTTCTTCTTCTTCTTCTTCTTCTTCTTCTTCTTCTTCTTCTTCTTCTACTCCTCCTCCTCCTCCTCCTCCTCCTCCTCCTCCTCCTCCTCCTTCCTCTTCTTCTTCTTCTTCTTCTTCTTCTTCTTCTTCTTCTTCTTCTTCTTCTTCTTCTTCTTCTTCTTCTTCTTCTTCTTCTTCTCCTTCGTCTTTTCTTTATTTTTTGTATTTATTTTTATTTTAATTTTTTGTATTCCTTTTTTCTAAGGGGCAAATCGATATTGGTACAAAAAAGAGGAGAAGTTTTCGTGTAGGATTATGAAGTTGTCTGCTTGGAAGACTTTCCTGGTACTGACATCCGACGCGATTAGTGTTGCGGCCATTTGTTCCTATCGATCAATTTTTTCGATACCTAAACTCCATCGAATCATGTATACTAGAAATTAAGAAGACTTTGGTGAAGAGATTTTCATATAAAAGAGGGAGCAGGCAGGTATGAACATAATGTTTTTAAAATAATCATATTGACGTTTTGAAGTTTGTAGGATCCAATTTTTTTTTTATTTTGATATATGATTTGATGCACATCCGACTATCGTTATTCTTTTACTCACTCACTCTCTCTCCCATATATATGTATGTGTATATATATATATATATATATGTGTGTGTGTGTGTGTATACACACACACACATACTTACATACACACAAATATAAATATTTTTCTCTCTCCTTTCACTTTCTATCTATCTATCTCTGTTTTCTCTTCTTCTTCCTTTTATCTCTCTTCATCCTCACCCTCTATCTTTCTCTTGATCCCTATCCTATCCTTCTTTCTCCGTGGTACTGTTCTCCTTTTTTTCCCATTCTTCTCTGGTAATCCAATATGCATTGTCTTCTATATAGTTTGCCAAGTAAAAATGGAACACGCCGATGTGCATCACACCCTGCATACATTGCCCTTTCTTACATCGTTTTCCCCTTCCGTGTCCGAATGTGCATGTGGCATTTCGGTTTACTGCAAGGCATTACGAGAATCACCAAAATCTCAACATGTTTCTACATCAGATCAGAGACGAGCGAACCCCAGAGATACAGTAACTGTCATGACGCAAAGCGGTTCGCTCGGTTACACTTAACACACTATATGCACACATGATATGCCCAACTGCAGATGCATAATGATTGTTTTTGTTCCTTGTTCCTCGTGTAAAGATGGAAGCTCTGCATGTTACCCGAGAGAATGTAATCTTATCTGTAGTTAAAGGGTTTGAATGACACCCTTTCATAGCAATTGCTTTTATTATTTTTTCCTCGAATTCTATCTTTGTTTTGCTTCTTTCTTTTTTGTTTCAGAAACATTAATGCTGTGAAATCATTACAAATGTCAGAATAGATGGGATTATTATTAAGATTCTTTTGTATAAGCGTGTGTACAATTTATTGTTCCTCTTGTTACTGTTTATATGTTGTATATATAAATTGTTTTTATATTATTATTTTTTTATGCATGCATTTCGGGGGCGCCAGTGTGTCGTTTGGCTGTTCTCAATTTTGCAGTAACCTTCAAACTATCGTTATAATCCATTCAGATGGAAACAAACAGACTAGTTTTGTTGCTGGCTATAACTGTCATCGTTAACCTATTTAGTCCAAACTTCTTTTTTGAGTTGTAAATCTTTAAAAATTGCTTTTGAGGTATACACCTGACTTGTAATACTGTCAATTTTTTGTCCAAATCAAGTATACCAGTAGTGCTTTTTCGTCTTCTAGTTTTCCTGTTTCTTATGATGAGCAATAATATTATTGACCTTTAGCTTTTTTCTTCGTGAAATTATTTTAACTAGATTGTAAAAGAATGGCATTAGGAATGATATTAAACAATCACCTAGCATTAGTTTTACCTTCTGGCATGTGTTATCGCTGTACTTACAAAAAAAAAAACATGGGTGCCAATTTATTGAATGTGCTATAGCGCCCTTTTCTGATCTTTGAACATTTTGATGTTTTTCTTAGTTTTGTTTTTTTTCGTTTTTTTTTTGTCAAATTATCCTGTTGTGTAAATCAAACGGTACGAAACTGGTTCGCGCACATGAGCCGGCCATGCTATGATATTTGTTCTACGTATAAATAGCGGAACAGGCGGTTGAAAAGCAATCTGGCATCACGGAATGGAATACCTGTTTATTAGATCCGTACCTTCCGACTGCTTCAGCTCAGACCAACCATTTAGGTGTGTAAGGTGAGAGAGCTCGTGTACAACATGCCTCTGTACTGAGATCCAAATCTTGGGTGAGATTTCCGACAGGGGTGAGTGTACCTACCCAAAGGCTTGGAAGGAACTTGGGATTTCCTCTGGGGAAATGAGAGCATGTTTCAGGAGTATTAATTTTTGGGCCTACAGACGTCACTTGATCGTTTTGTAGGCATGGGGCTGTAAGTTGTAGGCGATGTACGTCAGAACTGGCATCTGCTGCGTGTGAGGAATTAAAGAGATTTGTCCGAGATTCATAAAGCTGTTTATGGGGATTTCAGGAGTTCATGTAGTAGTTATTCTGATTGATGCCACAAACTGTTGGCATCAATAGAATAATAGTGTAAGAAAGGAAAACTTAAGATAAGTAAGGAAAGAGCAAATTTGATGGAGGAAAATGTGAACGAGAATGAAAAGAAGAAAGAAGAAGAAGAAGGTGATGATGATGGTGATGGATAGAACATGGAGGAGGAAAAAAATACATAGAGAAAGCGATTGAGTAAAAAGAGGAAACTGAACGTAGCAAGGCGATAAATAAGTTGAAGAAAATAAAAAGAGCAATAAGAGGTCGCTCTTTTGCCTCTTAATTACATAAAACTCTTCTGTGTTCTGAAAAACACACGCAGAGTCAAATGATGTTTTGGATTTGATACTTTTTGTACTTGACAATCATCAAAATTACACAGAATCTACGATTTGGTGAGTTCTTAAGCATGACTTAATCTTATGAGCTCTACCTATCAACCTTCTCACAACCCGAAAAAAATTCTTTTCTATTTATCATGCCAAAAGGACAAAATTAATGAGGAACATGAACAAGTCGAAAAAAAAAAAAGGCAAGCTAACTAAAATATATTGCTGCGTTGCAAATATGCGTTTTGAGTAAGTCTTATGAGCCAAACCTATCTTTCTTACCACCCGAAAAAATGGTTTTCTTTTTATCATACTAAAAGGGTTTATAATGAAGAGTATTAAGAAATCGAAAAGGCGACAAACTACAAATCTGCGTTTTGGCGAGCCCTTGAATTGAACATGACTAAATCTTGACGTGAGCTCTACCTATCCTTCTCACAACCGGAAAAAAAATTCTTTTCTATTTACCATACCATAAGTACAAATAATGAGGAGCATGAAGAATTCGGGGAAAAAAAGGCAAACTAACTAGAAACTATTGCTGCGTCGCAATTTTTTTTTTTAGCTTATTTAGAGTGGCTTGATTGTTAAGCTAGCCTGCGGTCTAGTATCGATCTTCCTGGAGGGACTGGCTGAATCCGATTACGAACACAGCCCAAGTGATGCTCTAAAGGTGTCAGTCCAAATAAACAGTCCTTCATCTGACTAGCTATCTCTACGCGCTGCGAGAGCTGTTACGAGTTTTCTCTCTCTCTCTCTCTCTCTCTCTCTCTCTCTCTCTCTCTCTCTCTCTCTCTCTCTCTCTCTCTCTCTCTCTCTCTCTCTCTCTCTCTCTCTCTCTCTCTCTCTCTCTCTCTCTCTCTCTCTCTCTCTCTCTCTCTCTCTCTCTCTCTCTCTCTCTCTCTCTCTCTCTCTCTCTCTCTCTCTCTCTCTCTCTCTTTTATTGATGAGAAGTCTCTGTTTATTTTCAGTGTATTTATGGAACCTTCCCAAGATTACTCGGCCCCTTAATTATTCTTCAGAAGTTGGTAAAGGTTGAATAGAGCCGGTGAGATTGTAAATGGGTAAAACTTTAAGAGAGAGAGAAAGAGGGAGGGGTGGGAAGAAGATGGGAGAGAGGTAGTAGGGTTGGGATGGGGTAGAGAGAGAAATTGGAAAAGAGATAGAAAGACAGACAGAAAGACCTATCAACCGTCCATTGAGGTAGATTTTGATCAGTAAGATTCAGCGCAAGCCGCCAAGGAGTCTGAAAGAGAAAGAAAATTAAATATTCAGAGAATCTTAGATTTGAATGCGGAAAACAAGTGACTCATTGAAATGGCATTTAGGGTTTTATGGTATTTTATATATAATTATATTGCCCTGAAAAGAGAATATTTGGTTCGTATGTTTTGTTTTTTTTTATTCTTTACAACACCAAAAAAGTACTATCCTTGGTGAAAGAGTTGCCAGTTCTAAAGTTAATTCACGATTGCATCAGTTTTTTTTTACAGAAACTGACTTAGTCATTGTGCGAGAGAGGGTCCGAAGAGGGGGAGGGCGAGAGAGAGAGAGAGAGAGAGAGAGAGAGAGAGAGAGAGAGAGAGAGAGAGAGAGATTTTCTCTAGATTTGAGCCACGACGTGATCAGAGAGTGAGTTAAGCGTGTCATGGCGATTGATGGCTGGTTTAGACAGGACGGTTTGTCAATCGGTTTGAGTTCGGCCAATATACATATATATCTTTTATTATTATTATTATTATTATTATTATTATTATTATTATTATTATTATTATTATTATTATTATTATTATTATTATTATTATTATTATTATTATTTTCATCATCATCATCATCATAGCTAACATTTCCATTAAACTAAACTCGTCTTTAATCAAACGTCTCTTTTAGGATACATTAATGTATTTTGTTTTCCTTTGACTTCTTAGCCAGTGACATTACAAATTTTCAATTCTTAGAAGTCTCTTTTTCTCCAGCAGAACTTGACTCGTAACAAAGTCAAGGTATCCCTTCGAAAGAAAATCATTCATTTTATTCCCGTTTGAGCTTTATAGATCAAGATGGGTGGCTTATGTGTAAATAATTTTTTCTCTATTTTTTTTTTAATTCAATCCACGTGAGTTAAACTTTTTTTTTTATTTTCAATCCTGAATGCATATTATTTGCAGCAGCTGCTGTGGTCTAACGATAGAAATTTACCCGTATTCTACATTTCAACGAGGCTTTCAGTCTCCATGCGGTAATGCTAAGCTATATATTTTGTCAGATAGTATGCATGTTATTCGCAGTGAATCCAGCTATTTAGCATTTACGAATATGGCGTCCGAGAAAAGTGACGTAGTTCATTATGTAAATGATCTTATTCATTATTAGTTGGCTTAGTGTGTTACGCTGAAGTTTTTATTTAAAAGAAAAATATACCTGATGGAAAGGCTGTACTTGTTTTCCGTCAATGATCAAATTGATCGTCAGAATTTCGACATAAGATAGCGGCTCGTGACAAATGGGTTTAATGTACACGTTTTTCACCTTTTTTTTTTTTTGCCTAAGTTTCAGAATCGATCAGCATACAGCGCAGGCATACAATCTTGTTTCTGTTCTACTACCGCTGGTGTACTTGCTTTTTCCAGATCTCGAGGCTTGAAAAAAAAATCTTGTTGACTTTACTAAAGAACTAGAAAGCAATGGGCCGGAATGTCCTTTGCGTCAGCGAGCTTTCAACACATTCTCTTACCATGTGGCATATATTGTTACTGGTTAATTTTTGAGATTTGGGGGGGGGGGGGGGAAGGAGGCTTGAAAAACTCGTATTGGATTTTGTAAACTCTTTCCTATAGCTTTGAGTACAACGTAAAATACTGCACACATTTGAATTTTAAAGAATCAAAAGTAATTTTACTTAAAATAGTAACTCTCTCTCTCTCTCTCTCTCTCTCTCTCTCTCACTCACTCTCTCTCTCTCTGTCTCTGTCTCTCTCTCTCTCCCTCTGTTTCTCTCTCTCTCTTTATATATATATATATATATATATATATATATATATATATATATATATATACATACATATACATACATATCTTTCTTTCTATCTCTCGTTATATCATAACGAGTTATTTTTTTTATTCAATTAAATCTGCTTTTGAGGGCTTCAATTTTTGACTTGTGAAAGCGCTCCTGAATTATTCACCACTTATTAGAATTTGAATCATAATTATTCATATCACTAACCTAACACTTCTTTTGTGTTTTCCACTTATTAGAATTTGAATCATAATTATTCATATCACTAACCTAACACTTCTTTCGTGTTTTACAAGCACTCAAGAATAAATTTTACTTTTTTTTGTCAGTTTGAAATGTCAATAACTCTTTATTACTGTCATCTATCGGAAACAGTCTCATGTCTTTTCTTTTTGCTTTCATAGAACTCTTTTTTCATTCATGCAAGTCTTCATTCTGAGCAGACTTCGCGTGCAGTTCTTTCATGAATTATCATCTTTTTGCCTGCCTCGGTGGATCTTTATTCGTGTGCGATAAGTACTATTGAGAGGCGATATCGTCCTTAATAATTTAGCGCCGCTTGAGATCTGTGTATTCCAACCAAGTAGCGGTTTTTATGGGATCGAAGTTGCAAAAATGACAGGCAGATAAATAGATTTGCTCGTAGGAGGGTAAATAGACAGATAGAAAAGCAGACAGTCGAACACATACGTGTGTGATTGGATTATAGGTAACTTTGTTGATAGATGTAGACAGTCAATCATAGGTAGATAAATATGGAGAGTATAGATAAGAAAGATAAGTAGGAAGATGAATGGATAGATAACTAAGGCATAATTAGATGGATAGAAGTATCTAGCTTGATAAACGAATAAACAATAATGTTCTTAATATATTTATGACAAAGAGAAGCAATATGGGCACGCGGACTCCGAGGTTAAAATAACATTTAGATGTTTAAATTACCAACAATGCTTGTGTGTGTGTCTGTATGGTGGGGAAAGAGAGAGAGAGAGAGAGAGAGAGAGAGAGAGAGAGAGAGAGAGAGAGAGAGAGAGAGAGAGATCTAACGGCGTCAGATTGTTCAGTGATTGTCTGTTTCTCCCAATATTGGTGAGCGTGTTTGAGGAACGAAGACCCTAATGGGAAAAGACAGCGGGTTCCCCGTTGGGGAACTGTGAGCATCATCGTAATGGACATTTTGATCTTGCTTCTGGTCTCTCTCTCGAGCTGTGCACCTTCTGGGAAACCAGTTGGGATTGGGGTTTATTTTCCACTGAAAATTTTTGATAGGCCACTTAACTAGCAGGCTGGTAGTTAAAGTCAATTAGTAGCTTTATCAGGGAAGGAATCCGTATCCATTTTGGATAAACGTTTGTAATTGCTTGGTTATAGGCATCCTGTAAAAAGCAATTCAGCTTGAAACGGTCAGAATCGTTCGGTTTTACTAACATTATCTTTTTTTTTTTTTAAATTCATGTCGACAATCGATTGTATGTGTATTTCACTGTATATAAATTTAAATTATCAATGTTGTTATGTTTCCCGGATCCCCAACACCCGACTCATGACATGTTTGCGGGGTTATAATTATTTTATTGTCCTCTTATGTGACAATGACGACGATGCTCCGCCAGTTTTTGCCAGTTGTATTTCACCGAAGTCAATTACTGTTTGATCATAACTGAAATAATAATAATAATAATAATAATAATAATAATAATAATAATAATAATAATAATAATAATAATAATAATAATAATAATACGCTGTTCACGCCCTACTCACTCATTATTTCCTTTCAATTATACAAATTATGCTGTTGGCACCGGATTTATCCCCAACAAAGTGTTTGCTTGCCTGACTATTTCATGTCATCAGGAAAGAACACTCACGTTTGGACTTCCTACATTATCAAATCCTCTAGATACCTGAAGTTTGCCGGGCCCCGCAGATTAATTTATTTGCTTTGCCGCCCCTGTCCAATCTGCCTCACTTTTGTGTCGCTGAGCTATACATGTATCCTGAAATGGAGACCCCGAAACCTTGTGCCAGACTACCAATCACGCTTCTATCAACAATTCGTACCGCAGGCCATTGTCCTGAGATATTGGAGACCGGCCCTGGCTAATACGTTACGTCTGATACTCGTAATTAGTATTCTTTGTGCAAATAACCCATAGGACGGCGTAGGCTGGATTTCAGTGATCCATAGGAGTTTCTTTCCAGATCTCAATGAAAGGAAAGAGAAAGTTGTGTCGGAGTAAAAAAAAAAAAGAAAATGAAAATAAGCTTTTCGACACTGTCCAGTTTCAAAACCTTTTTCAGACAAGAAGTTATTTAAGTGACTTGGATTAAATAAGAAGCCAATTTCAAAAGAGATTTGGACGTTGTTTTTTTTTTTTATTTTATTTTATTTATTTTTGTTGGTTTTTTCCGGTTTGCGGAAACTCCAAGGCCTCTTTAGGGGATTTCACTTGTTTATTTTTTTTCTCCTTTTCCATTACTTTCATCGTCTTTCTTTCATTTCAGCTTATGGATTTTAATAGCTTTAAAGTTCGGAGCGCTTCCACAATGGTAACTAGTATAAGGAATAAAATTCATGTACATTTTTTCAAAGTAAGAAAAAAGATTGACATCTTCTTCCACACTTCAGCAAATTCAATCCAATTGCTCAGCAGCCTGGGGGGTTTTTGTTTGTTGTTTTTTATGTTTTTTTTTAATACATTGCGTGGGTGTTAGGCAAGCAGAATGAGTTGAGGAGAGGGGGGGGGGGAGGAAATTATAGGTTTAATCAAATTGACTGTTATAGCTTACTTTTCCTCGCTTTATCCATCAAGAGACAAATTTGAAAGTTTTACCATTGTTTTTTTTTTTGCCAAGTCTAACACTACTTATGACAAAAATAGTTTCCATGAGCCCAAAGAAAAGTGTCTGCTGGCGCTATATGGCCACCACCGTTTCCATCTGCAAAGCTTCAAATCTGTGAGATTAATCTCACTGAGAGTGGTTTCCATTTGAAGAAACTAGAAAATCGATGCTAAAAGCTTCTTAATATCCGTATTTACTTGCCGCCCTTTGATGGGGGAGACGATCTGAAATGAAATGGAACACGGATGGATGCAGATCTCCATTGGAAATCTAGCTCATTTGAGAATTTTAATCAGATGAATGAGATTTCAAATGATTTAAAAGTATAATTTTTCTCTCTCAAACTAAAGTGATTTTTTCCTATTCCAAGGTTAAGCTGCCATAACTCAGTTGATTTTTGTTACTGGCAAAGAAAATTCTGCTTCAAAGATTAACATGATAACGACAAAAGTATGAAGAGGATGAGGGATAGGAGATGAAGAAGAAGAAGAAGGAGGAGGAGGAGGAGAATGAGGAGGCCAATGTTGACAGCGAGGAGTTAAAAGAAAGAAGAGGTGTACTCTTCTGACTGCTACTTGTTATAAGATTGAAGACGTGAAGAGAAAAGTAAACAAGACGTCGAGTAGGACATAACATAAATCGAGGACAAAGGAGAGATAGAGAGAAATAACAAAATAGCGAACTATTATTTACGATTTTCTAATTATTATTACTTAAATCTTAGAAGATGCAAAGCTCAATTGAATTGGTTTGAGCGACCTGACTGTCTACTCCTAGTCTTTTGTGCACATTCTTTCTCAACTCAAGTAGTTTTGTCTCAAAAGATATTTTCTTTGCAAGCGTTTTTCTCATAAGGTATCAAGTTGTTGGTGGTGTTGTTTTTTTTTTTTAACCTTAAAGGGGGAAACAAAGTGCAGAAAAGAAACTTATTCGGTGTATTCTAAAACAAACAACACAAAAAATACAAAAAAAAAAAAAGGATTTTTAAAAGCATTATTACCATTTCCACTGCTTCTCTTATCAAACGTCATGAAATGCGAAATGAATGCATAAAAGCTATTTCAAGTAATTAAAGGCTGCAAGAAAGGGAAAGAAGATCGATTTCCCCACGGATTAAGGACTCGAGGAAGTATTTGCTTTCCCGTCAATTCTTTCTTTACTCTATAAGATTTCTTTCAGTGGTAGATGACGGACTGAATAAAAACTTAAGTTGGATTACATTTGCTGGGGCACGCTGCTCCAACCAGAGAAGGCCCCTTTCATATACTTTTATGTAGTTAAATAGAATATTCCTATGAAACAAATGAGAATAAAATGTTATCTAATAATCTTAAACATTAGTTTCATAATTAACTTGACAAAAAGAAAGCTAGACCTTAAAATAATGAATTACTGAAGTTGTTTATAAATTTCTTCCGCCTTAAAAGTTTCATATTTCTCCTTCTTTTCATGAATCTTATGAAGGAATTGAATTCTTTTAAATTAAAAAAAGAGAGGGTCGAGTGCTATAGCATTATTTTTACCCATATTTTTTTTCTTAAAATTCTTGAAATGTTTCAAATATTTGAAGCATAAAAAGTGTATGTCCGTTTTTTTAGAGTGAAATACAGGCTAGATATGCCTGTGTAATTATGGTTATGCATTCTTTGTGGGTAGTTTTAATAAAGCTTTTTATATTTTTTACGGTTTGCTTTGTTACAAAAAAAGAATATGTACACAGCAGAAGTTGGAAAACTGCAAGCGCCTCGGTCACACACATACACACACACACACACATTTTAATAGTATAATATAACTCAATTATTCTCTCATCAACCGTGGCAGCATGATTGACGAAATCCCTTACAACATTTGCTCTAACCTTTCCTTGGAGAGTTTGTGAGCGGCTTTGCTAACTGTGACTTAAGTTACAGCCCGGTCACAATTATAATAATAGAGCAAGCAAATTAAACATAAAAATAATAGGGATGGACAAAGTGTTAGGGTTGGGGAGGGAACGAGGAGAGGTTGGCTCAAAGTGCTTTGGAGTACCTGATCAGTGGACAGGCTATCTCACCTTAATTGTTTCTCACCTTAATTTTTTTTTCAATCTTTCCTCTTCTTTTTTCTCTCCACTGTACCAGGTGCTGCGCGAGTCCCAGGTGATGCTGGAGCGCATGGAGCACCGTGGTGCCTGCGGCTGCGACAACGACTCTGGAGACGGTGCTGGCGTCCTCACTGGCATCCCGCATTTGTTTTATGTCAAGAAGCTCAGGTGGGTCGCCTCGGAAAGCCAATATTTTCCCATAATTTTGTTTGCATAGAGGGAGCCACAAGTCTCTTCTTTTCTCTTGAATGATGTGAATGCTCTTTTCCCACTCTTCTTTTGCCGTTATAGTTTGTTCGTTTTTTGTTGGATTTTTTTTTCCATAAAGATCTTCATCTTCGCTACCCATCGTCATCATCATCATCATTATCATCATCATCATCATTTATATGCAGTAATAGAATTCAAGAATAATGGAGATTTATTTCATCTTGTATTACCAATTCTAGGCAACAGGAGCAGATCATGCAAGATGGTCAATATTGACATCTTCACCTTATCTTTATCTTTCTCTCTCGTGTTATCATGTGATCGTGATCATCATTTGTTTTGAACTTATTTTTCGTTTTCATGTTAACTTTGTGTGATTTTTCTCTTTCATTCTATTGATTCCTCGGATCTCTTTGCGTATCATAAACGTCTTAAAAAGTGTATGTCCAAAGTCCAGAATTTTGGTTCCCTTAAAACTTGTGGAAGTTTTTGCTATCATTTAAAGCTTCATCCTAAGTTCTTTCAGGAAGGTTATGGAAATCAATTACGGAAGACATTTATCTTGTATCAAAGTTTTATTCAAAGCCCATGTATTAGGTCTCACATAGATTAACAATGGAAAAATCTTGGTATTGCGAATTTCATTCATAGCCCATCAAGAAATTTTCATTGAGATTCATAATCCGATCAGTATTGAAAGTTTATTCGAATTCAATCTAATGGCTTTAACTGATATATTTGAAGGGAGATATGTGGAGTCAACGCTTCATCTAAAGCCCATCTGCTGGGTCGTTGTAAAATCTTTTCAGAGGCCCTTGATATCAAAGCTTTATCCAAAGCACCTCATCAGCAACACTGAGATTAATCAAGGTAGACTTTGCAGAAAAAAATCAAGCCATGTTACCGGGAAATACAAGGAATCGAGAAAGCTTTTTTTTTTATTGCTGTTCATGGTTTTTTTTCTCTCTCTTTTTTTTCCAACTGTGGAATTTATTAATTTATTCTCAGCGAGGCCAGCCCACCTGTTGAGCTTCCAGAGCCAGGCAAATATGCCACTGGTATTTTGTTCCTGGACAAGCAAACTGCCCCTGAGGCCGAAGCAGCTTTTGAAAAGTTTGCAGCTGATTTTAAACTCCAGGTAAGATGGGCTACCACCACAAGAACATGTTCCCTTAAACCGTTCCAATTTTATGACTTGGATGGGAATGTTAAAATTTTGGGATTAACATGATTATTTTATTTTGGAGGCTTGATTTTTTTTCTTCATTCCAATATGAGGGTAAAAATTGACGAAACTTAAATGAGTTTGTATAGATTCACTTTCTACTTTCCACCGTTCTGGCAGATAAATTTGAACATTTATTTTTTTTTTTTTTGGGGGGGGGGGGTATAGAAATTTAGTAAATAGAAATTTAACAGAATCTGTTGCTTAAATCAAGGAAAGTAAACTGCAAGATATAATTGTAAGTAAAAGGGTCCAGCAATGATTTATCAATAACTTACTTAAGCGATCTTTGTTTCTGTATCTATTTTGACTGAAGAGAAACTTAAAAAGCAATGTTTCTTTGTGATAGAGTGCAAGTAACATGATCAACTGCAGAAAAATATTTTTAGATAAGTATAGATCTGTATTTGCTTTTATTTCTTTCACATGTTAGTTGTAAGAGAATCAGAAACTAAAGTAAATAACGGCATCAAAGTTTTGAAACAAAAAACGTGTCAAAAAGACCATTTCAGCCACCTATATTAAATTAGAATGAGATTAAAATTTAATAGATGTTGCAAGCATTGCTTAAAACAAACTGAAACGGTCAATTTATAATGACTAATTCCTCAATTAAAATCAAAATAAATGGCATTTTCCAATTTCCATCTCCAGATTCTGGTGTGGCGCACTGTGCCTGTGAATAGTGACGTTATTGGTGAGGTTGCCAGGACCCAGGAGCCGCTCATGCGACAGGTGTGTATCTTTAGAATAATTTGTATGGCATTTTTTTAAATGAAATATTTGTCTGGCCCAAGTAAGTATGAAAATGTCATTCACTTATTGGATAAAGTATTGGTGATGGAAAAAGAAAGACAATGATTGGAAAATAGTGTCAGTTAGTTATGCACTCTTAAATGTGGTGCTGGTGATTGGTAGTGAAATAAGCTCTGCCGTATTTCAATGTATTTCAAGCTGTGATTGAATTTCTTCCTCGTTGTTATCAGAATTTTTTTTTTTTCTTTCTAGCTATCTTAATAGTCTATAATTATAGGTTCTTTGGAAACAGTTATTTTGCTCTGTTTTGTTTTGTTTATTGCACCTACGGATATATGTATTTATAATGTTATTTTTATGCTGGTGCAAAAATAAATCCATATATTTCAATAAGATTTATTAAACATTACAATGTGTTGTTACTTCAGTTATTATAGAGTGATAGCTTTTTATGATTTGCATGAAGGTTTCATTTATTTTGTCTAAGACTTCTATGAGTGACCTAAGCTTGCCTATCCTTTTTCTGCTTCAAACCCATGATTTAATTGCTCTCTGTCTCTTACATTTATATTAACCTGTTCCTTTCCCAAACTCTCACCTCTCTCTCTCTCTGAGTCTCTCTCTCTCTCTCTCTCTCTCTCTCTCTCTCTCTCTCTCTCTCTCTCTCTCTCTCTCTCTCTCTCTCTCTCTCTCTCTCTCTCTCTCTCTCTCTCTCTCTTCTTCTTCTTCTTCTTCTTCTTCTTTTTCTTCTTTCTTTTCTTTTATGTGTGTGCCTTTTAAATTATGCTTCCCTCGTTCCATGATGTCAAGGACTTCAGGTGCAGATTTGAGCAATGTCATCAGGCCTCACCATATAATATCTGCACCACCTGGCGCCTGATGGGGGCTCAAAAGGCCAAAGCTTGCCTTATTTGGAGAGGCTATATCTCTATAAAATCTATCAATGCAGGCTTGTAAATGCCTTCCACTTTTCCTCTATTTGTGTCTCGTTAGCTTTCTTCCTATGTCTTCCCCAATTTTTTTTTTTATATTTATTGACCAGCTTTTCCAAAGCTTCCATACTTCCTCTTAATTCTGCCTATCTGTGAGGCCCCCCCTAAGAGTGGGCTTGCCGCTACGCCAATTCATGCTGCTATTTCAGTGAGTGTGGCCTCTAGCCGTGTCCGTCCCGCTTCCTCAATCCATCTCATTCACCATCACCACCAACCTACTCAGCACAGCTGCGAGGGGGTGGCAACTGGGGTTCAATTCTGAGCTGTGTGCCGCTAGCTACTGGTGGCAGGATGACTTCCTTGGCACCCTACTTGATCACAAGGTCAAATCAAAACATAGGCCGCAAAGTTGTGAGATGAGACTGCGGTTTGTCACATCATCTGTAATTTACTTTAATATCTTTCATTTTTAATCAATTTTACTTATTTAATAACTAAAACCAGAAATAAAACAAACAAAAATCATTCAAAACAAAGTCTTTGTAGCTCTCAAGGAATGCTTGTTTATTTTTGGGAATTGCCTCCTATGGTAACAAATTTTTAGTTTTTTTTTAAAAATCATATTTGTCAAATACTGAATTATACCAATGATGGAACAAAACAAGCATTTCGTAAAAATGGCTTCACAATAGTTGTAAAAAAAATGGGAAGAAATCATCTTTATAATAAATTTCAGAAATATGAGAACTGAGCGCAAGTAAGAAAAATCCTTTGGCCCAAAGTTTCTAAAAATACCTGATCCTTCTGTATGATGCATCATACAGAAGTACACATAGGTAGGAATTTTCTACCTGAGTATTGTGCAGATCAATTTAGTTTTTAATGCCATAGTTTCTACAAATTCAACTGTTATAGATCTGCCAATAGTTTTATGAACATTCTCCACTATGTCCGCCTTGTTTCCGCTGAGATGCTCTTACAGATGTTTGGACTAAATGACCATAATATGCATGACAAAAATTTCATCTATATTTATGCTGTTTTTCTCATGTTATTCTTGTCATCATTGCTGCTTTCTTGAAATTGAGCAGGGCAATATGTGACAGTTTACTTACCAAATAATGTTATTTTATTCTGGAGATATTACCTAATGCCTTTACTGTTTTTCTTATAGGTGTTTGTGGTACCTGCCAATGGAGAAGGATATGAGGACTTCAACAAGCAGGTAATAAGGATTTGCACTTTGTAGTAGTGCCTTCAAAATTTTAAAAGCAATTGCATGTTTTCTAAAGCTTGATGATACAACATCTATTGTAAACTTCATACACAAAAGAAATTTAATAATTAGTTTATTTTTATGAAACACTCTTTCAAACTCGCCTTTGTTTTAGAGGTAGGATTTAGTCTGTATAGTGTAGTCCCCTGACTTCACATTCTTTTTTGAGCATTTCATACATTTGTCTGTTCTATTCCTGTGTGTGGGAATGGATATTAAAATAGTTTCATCTTCTACTCTATAGCGTTAAGCCTAAATGTCAAGGATGATATCAAAAAGATCATTAAAAAAATATTTTCAGCTCCAGACAGCATAAATCAGGCTCTTTCACAATCTATTCTCACAGACTGCCATAGAACTTTTAAAGTCACATCACTACTCTTCAGGTCACTTTTTCTATTTACATTTCTTTATTGATGTGATTTTATTTTTTTCTTCATTCATCCTGTGGGAGGAATATTTCACTCTAAAGCATAATTGAAGTAAAACTTCATTGTCTTTTTCTTTCTTTTTTCCATAGGTGTATCTGCTGCGCAAGTACTCATCTCACCACATCCCAGAGCAAGAGTTGCGGTTTTATATCTGCAGTCTTAACTCAAGCACTGTTGTGTACAAGGTAATTTATCCAGTTGTTTATTTGGTAATGTATTTTGAAAGGGATGTATAATCTTTATTTTTGTTTCAAATAACTCATCCATGAAACAGATCAGATTAAAGTCAGAGTTATAACCTGTTACATAAGTTTCATTTTTTAAGATAAAAAGATACCATAAAATGGGTGGATTGAGAAAAAGGAGAGCATAAATTCTGATAATAATGATACAAATGGAGAAATCTTAAAGGTATCTTTTGCTAAGAATCATTTTAAAGTGTTGGTCCCCCAATTATCAACCGATTTTACAAAATGTCCCTAAGCATATGTTTAAAGTCTCTTGGTGGATCTGAAACTTGGCTGTTTCTCAAAGATTTGAAAAGATAACTGGAAATGTTTCACATAAATGATAAAAATATTCATTCATTTCAGCCAAGCAGATTCGATACAATAAAATGGAAAATGCCTCTATCGTTTCTTGAAAATAGCATTACATGCATTCAAACTCCTTTTATCTTGAAGAAATGAAGCTTTTTATTTTTTTTTATAGTTTTCAGAGTCCACCACTGTGATTTAAAGCATTATATTGAAGTAACCATCACATTTACTCACTTCCATAGGGCCAGCTCAATACCTCACAGCTCTGGAAATATTTCTTGGACTTGGCTGATCCTGAGTATGAAACTCACCTGGCCCTGGTTCACAGTCGCTTCTCAACCAACACTTTTCCCAGCTGGGAGCGTGCTCACCCACAGAGGTGAGATGGCGCAATTCAGAATTTTGAGTTAACTACTTGTGACAAAATTTGCAGTTTCTTCTGCTCTCTCCATAATATGATTTTTCCCCCCATTTTTGTACATTAATGATCTTTTTTCAAAACATTGTAGTTCACATTTATCCCTTTTTTTCTCATCATTTTATAGAATGTTGGCTCACAATGGTGAGATTAACACTCTTCGTGGTAACAAAAATCTGATGACAGCTCGTGAAGGTGTCATGTCCAGCACCAAGTTTGGTGAAGAGCTTCAAAAGCTCTATCCAGTTATTGAGACAGGCATGTCAGACTCTGGCTGTGTGGATAATGTGCTTGAGTTTCTATGTATGGCTGGTGGCCGTGAACTGCCTGAGGTAATGACATATTTCAGATGTCTTTTCTCTACTTTATTTATCAGGAAAACCTGAAATGCAGTGCATTTGCATTGAGTGAATATATTTGAGAAATAATGGATTTTCAATATCAAAAGTAAATTGTAAATATTGTAATGATTAGATCCATTATGTCTATTATATAGTCTTGTTGTAAATGTACAAGTATGTTTTTTTCCAATAAACATACATGATCTTCATATTGCAGGCTATCATGACCATGGTTCCTGAAGCTTGGCAGAATGACGTCACCATGTCAAAGGAGAAAAAAGACTATTATCGATGGAATGCATTTTCTATGGAACCCTGGGATGGCCCTGGTATAGTTCCTTTACACAATCATATTTCTTTCATCACATAAATAATGCATGAGGCAGAAATAAATCTGCAATAAATGTATATTTTTCAATGTCTATTTCTTTGCCTGCCTTTTGTTTCTACTTGCCTATTGAAAAGTGATCATATGTATACTCCCAAAGGTCCTTTCCACAAAACTTTTTTTTTTGTCTTAATCATCAACTGGCAAAGTTGATCAAATATGATTTATTGCTAAATTAACCATCCCTATTTATTGTTGTTAGATATTTTGGTCAATAAGTCTCTCAACTTGCGTTCATGAATTGATTTTTTTTTGTTTTGGTCATCAAATATAAACTACATTGACGCGCGGCATCCATACTTGACAGATCTATATCAACAGATGGACACATTTTCACATTTTTTTTTCCAGCTTTGCTGACCTTCACTGATGGGCGTTATATTGGAGCCATCTTGGATCGTAACGGTCTTCGACCATCTCGGTTTTATGTGACTAGTGATAACTTCATGTACATGTCCAGTGAGGTTGGTGTCACAGACAGGCAGCCCAATGAGGTCATTCAAAAGGTGAGTATTACTGTAATATTAGATTAATAAAATAAAACGACCAAAAAAAACTTCAGAAGCCAAGCCATTAAGTGAAAACTTATCTTTTTATGTTCCTTGTTTAATAAAATGTAATTTTTTTTAAAAGTTAAAATGCATGGCATGGCACTATAGAACCAAGTGAACAAATTTATGTGCCAAGTATATTCTTTAGTTTGAGCTGTTGCAAGCTGCATTTTTTCATTTAAAATTAGTTCATCAATGTGTCTCTCCAACAGCAAACACATTTTTTATATTTTCAACAAGTTTAGATTTATGAACTGGATTTCTTTGAAAATCCATCATGACACAAAATGTGTATAATTTTGTCGAAGTTTGTTTCTAAAAGTTTGTTTAATGTACATTTTTAATCTTTTTCATATCAGGGGCGTCTCAAGCCAGGTCGCATGTTGTTGGTGGATACAGAAAAGAAATTGTTCATCAAGGATGAAGATCTCAAGAGCAATCTTGCCCAACTCAGGCCATGTGCAGAGTGGCTTGAGGTATTTAGATTGCTCTGTTAGATTTGAGATCAGTATAGAAATATTCACTAATTCTGCAATTCAATTCATTTTCCACGTCCTTCCTCTTGAATAAGTGCAAATGGAATTACATTTCAGCATCTGATATGAGTAACAGTTCAGAGCAGAGAATAGGAGGTGATAGAACCATATGAGATATCTGATTAATAGTAAATTCAAAAAAAAAATTTTTTTCATTTGTATTCCTAGCAAGTAGTAATTCTTCTTTTTAGAGGAGTGTTGATAAGAAAGAACTGTCTATATCATATATTTTATGAACAAGAATTCAAGTCTGCAGTTGTTTTTTTTTTGTCTTTTCCAGCAAGTGATGACAATGAATGAACTGAGAGAAGTCTATAAGGAGCAGCAGGATCATTTTCAGGTGTCTGAGATTGCCCTACGTCAAGCACCAGTTGGTAGCTGCATTGAGGCAGACCCGAGACTGTCACTATACTCCTACACCATGGATGAGATGAACAGATTGATCTTGCCCATGGTCCGAGACAAGTGAGTTTTTTTTTTTATTTTAAAGGATTGTATAAGTATCATTTTTAGCAGTATGAAAATATTTGTTCAGGTTTTTGTACCCCCTTTCAAATAGTTACTTTTCCTTCGATCTATGTTATTATATTTGGAATTGATCTAGTTGCCTCAAAAGTGTTAAATGTGGAACCTCATGCAGATTTTATGATTACTAGAAGTTTCCATAGTTGCAGAGGGCTATCAGTATTCATTAGCAATTATATATGGTATATTTAGGGGGGGGGGCGTTTATTCTTTTTTAATTGTTCCCTTTTGTATGCTTTTGGTAACAGGGGTTTTTTTTTGTTGATTTTTTTTAATTTAGTGTACTTAAGTTTGTACATCTTCATACACCACCAAGGTAAACTTGCAAATTTTTTATTGGTTTTTATAGGAAAGAAGCTCTGGGATCCATGGGAAATGATGCACCCTTGGCATGTCTATCAACCTTCAACCCTCTGATGTTCCACTACTTCAAGCAGTTGTTTGCTCAAGTCACAAATCCACCAATTGACCCATTCCGAGAAAAAATTGTCATGTCACTGGTAAGTGACTAGTGAAATTCTGCCATCTGCAAGTATTTGCTTGTTTCTCTTTTGCCATTGAAAATTTTCATTCTCTGCAAAGTTTCAAAAAAATTTACAACTTATTTTGCTTTGCACTTTGTGAAGTTATTTTTTTTTTCCCTATGATTTTTTAAATTTTTCATTATATCTTCTAAGCTCAATTTTTGTTGAAGAGATATAAAGATAAATTACCATAATTGCAGAAGTAACTATTTGTCTTCATAAATCAAAACCTTTAGGAATCATCCAATAAACAGCTTAAACATTGAATGTATGAAAATAGCCCCTAGAACCGTTTTAATCTCAAGCAAAAATGAATTTTTTTATGTCTGCTTTTTATTCAAAGTTATTCATGATCAAATATTTATGGACTGGACTTTCATTATGATATTGGGTAAGGAGCAAAGGCAAGGGTCTGTTAACATAACCAGAAATTATTCATAAGTCGAAAATAAAAGCATCAACCTCTGATGAATAAATATTATATTTTATCCAAATTTATTTTACCAGGCATGCCCTGTTGGACCTGAACACAATATTCTGGAGCCTGGACCACAGCAGTGCCAGCGGCTATGGCTGGAGCAGCCTCTGTTGTCACTTCCAGATATGGAGATGCTGAGATACATAGATTACAAAGGGTGGAATGTGAGTAAACTGAAATAAATTTCTCTCATTTGCCTTTTTGCCTGGGTGTGTCTTAATCTTTCATCTCTTTTTAAAAGTTTTTAACCGCGGACAATTCAATTTTTGTCTCTGTCATTTGTTTCACTGATTGTTTTTTTTTTTTTTTCGTTTTTTTTTTTTTATGAACATCATCCCATCTTCTTTTTTTTTCCTCTTTTGCATGCCTTTAGAATTGTAGCTTTATCCATTAATCATTTGCTTATCTACTTCTTTATGATTGTTATTCAGTAAATATTGAATTAATCATTATATCTTTAAAAAACAAAGAATATAATGTTGCAGTACCAGTGTAGTTTATGTTCACAGGCTATCTGCATATCGGATTCATTCTTCTCCTTTACATTAAAATCTAAGACTACAATAAAATCAGCACTGACACAAGGCACAGTCAGAGAAAAATGTTATTGAAGACTGCACTTCATTTGAAGCAATGAAAATTAACTCAGCCGATAGGTCTTGATGTATACCCAGCTAAGCTTCAAACTAGATGTTGGGCATGTTCCATGACATCATCTGTCACATGCTTGACTCTTTTAATTTTTTTTTCTTTTTTATCATTTTTGTATTTTTCTTAAATCCACTAAGCCAATGAGGCCTGAGACTGTGGGTTCATACTTAATTCAGCATTTGTCTCTTTGTAGGCTAAACAAGTGGATATGGTCTTTCCAATGTTGGACGGCCCAAGTGGATTAAAGAAAGCTCTGATAAGGATTTGTGAGGAGAGTGCAGAAGCTGCCCGATCTGGATCCAAGATGATCATCCTCAGTGATCGCAAAGCTGGGGAAAATTTTGTGCCTGTTAGGTAAGTCTAAAAGAAATAAGCAGCAACATACTTCATAACTATTTAAATGGTTGAGCATTCTTTATTATGTATGAAATTTATAATGATAGAAAATGTTAAAAAGGAAAGTCAAATTAGTAAAGGATTGAACATCAATGTTTCATCAATAGCTTGGTATCATTTTTTTATGCTTTAATTGCCATTAAAGAAATGCTTTAGAATTGCTCTATCATTTAATCTATTTTTGAGATAGATTTATTTAACTTATATTTCTTTCTCAAATTTGTCAAATTTCCCTGGTAATGTTTGTACCATATTACATAATTAAATATATTTTTTTAATTTATTGTATTGGAATACGTTTTTATCCAATAATTTTACCTATGTAGACAATTTTTGTGAATTTGCTTTTTCAGCTCCCTCTTGGCTGTTGGTGCAGTGCATCACTACCTAATAGAGCAAAAACTGAGAATGAAGGTTGCACTCATTGTAGAGACAGGCGAAGCTAGGTGCGTTGCAATAGGTTCCTCAGCAGTCCTTTTTTTTCCATTCATGCTGCTAACTTCTGATAAGATAATAATGGAAATATTTCTTCAAGATATTCTTTTTTTTGCAACATATTTAAAGTCATTAAACTGCCTTTATAATTCAACCTCAAATTAGAAAGATTCGCTCCTTTTGCTGAGTTTAAACTTTAAAAGCACTGTTTTTTTCTATGAAAAGCTAAGAGGTTTATACTTATTAACCTTTCATATTATGTTCGTCTTTCAACTTGCCTCTCTCTAAGATGTTTTAATAGCAAGGGTGTAATAAATGACCTTTGACTATAACTCTACTCACATATTTTGTTCATGATTTTCAGATAAGCTATGCTGATTTTAGTTTTTTTGTTATATGTTTCCTTGTATCATTAATTGCTTTCAGGGAAATTCACCATTTCTGCACACTACTTGGCTTTGGGGTGGATGCAATTTGTCCATACTTGACATTTGAACTCCTGAGGCGTTTGAGGACCCAGGGTCTGATAGACGAACAATTCACTGATCGCTCCATATACCTCAACTATCGAGCAGCCACAGCAAGAGGCATCTCTAAAGTGATGGCTAAGATGGGCATCTCTACACTGCACAGCTATAAGGTGGAAAAATGATTGGTGTTTAATATGAGTTTCTATAAATTTTAAAATAATACAGAAAGGACAAACTTATAACTACACAATAGAAGTATGAATTCTAAATATGCAATCACTGCTGATAGCTCTCTTACAAGTTTTGATTTCTGTGTATGTGATGAAAAATTTTGTTTGAATTATTTCTTACTTTGTTAGAAATACTGAAAATGGACATAATTAACAAATAACTTGTTCAATGAAAAATATATATAAGAATTGGGCTAATTTTTTTTCCATGTCTTAGAAAATGGAAAATATTCCTTTTAAAACTATTTGAACAGCTATTATCATTAGTCGTCTAGTTTGTTAGCTTTAAGAGTTGAAAAATTATCAGTCTCATTATAATTCTAGAAGTTTAAATTCACAGGTAATCGTTATTGATGCAATGATGTCAAGGGCTTAGAAAAAATGGGTCAATGAATATCAGAAAGGATTTTAAGGAAGTAAATTATCTTGAACTCATAAGGTTTTGGTCTGAAATGGCAGGAGGAAAAAAAAAAAAAAGAACCTATAAAATAAAAGTATTGTATTCACTGCTTTTTCTGCTTCAGGGTGCTCAAATCTTTGAGGCTGTTGGTTTGCACAAAGAGGTGATGGACATGTGCTTTACCGGATCCTCATCCAGAATTGGAGGTGTCACATTTGAAATCCTTGCCAAAGAGGTGATAACATCTTATAATACTTAACCATATAGATTAAGAAAAAACGATAATTAGAATCTTTGCCCTTTCCTTCTTGATTTATGTAACAAACACCTATCTCATTTAATTTTTTTTTTGTTGTTTTTTGTTTTGGAGTGGAGGGGGTGGAGGGCTTAAAAGAGCTATCCATTCTTTATGGAAGGTAAATAATTTACCTATTTCATCAGAAGTACTCAAATTTTTTTTTTCTGTGTGCAGGCTCTGAACAGACATGGCCTTGCCTATGCATGGCACGGTGCTGATAACCAGCTGGTGATGAACAAAGGAGCCTATCATTGGAGGTCTGGTGGGGAGAAACACATGAACGATCCCCTCACTATTGCCAACCTGCAGGTCTATATCTTTTGTATTCATCTAGAAATAAGGTTTCATCAGTTACTTAAAAGCATAATCATAGTTTTATTGGCTATTTTATTGAAAGTGAGACAATTCAGATCAGGTTTTTGTTTTGAACTATTAATTAACTTATTCATTCCATTATAGAACAAATATTTATATTATACTGTGATTTAAAAGAAATATTCTTTTTTTTCGTCACCTATTGGAAATATGTTGCCCCTTTTTTCAGTTACATGTTGGAAATGTATGTTTGCTTTTGGTTTAAGGGGAGGGGTGGAGGGGAGGGATAGGAGGGGAAGGCAATAAAATTACATAAATTTTAGGCATTTTTTTAACTTACAATTTTATAAGACTTGTCTTTGTCTCACGTCAAACCGTCGGCAAGTGAACAATTTTTATCTGAATGATCTTCGACTCTCTTTAGGATGCGGCCACCTCCAATAGCAAGAACTCATATGAAAAGTTTGCAGAATCTGCCTGGGCAAGTTCCCAGACTTGCACACTGAGAGGCCAGTGTACGCTACGCCTAGCTAACAAACCATTGGACATATCAGAGGTGGAAGAAGCAAAGCACATTGTGAAGCGGTTCTGTACAGGTAGGTTGGCCCACTGCATTCATAATACAAAGATTGTTCCAGATAAGGTTTGCTTTGTTTAATTAGCCATGTTACTTTATTGATTTGCATATTATCGAATTTGTCATTAAAAAGTCTATGTCATCTTTCTTCTTCCACCCTCCTTTCCCTCATAATTTTAGTTCAATTTTTTAGCATTCTTTTCTTGGGATGGGGCTGCTTCTTGTTTAGGTACTCTAACCGAAGCACTTTTATTTTATATAAATCATGGAAATGGAGAGCGCTTACTATTGCAAATGGAAGAGATAGAAATTTGAGTTCCCAAAAACCTGCACTGACTTTTCCATCAAATCTGTTATGGGAAAATACTGTTACCCAAATTCTTCAAAGTGAAAGGCCTGATGAGGATCTGGGAACCAACTCATATCTAGCTTTCGGTCAGTTTTAAGTGAGAACTAATCATCAACACAACAAAGCAGTCCAAAAAAAAAAAAAAAAAGATTTCTTCCAATGAGTTGTTAATTGATAATGTCTTTTTACTATTTTTTTAATCAAGCTTTTTGTACATTTTATGCATTTTTAGGTACTATGATCCTTTTGGCACTCTCTGAACTGTCAATTTTTTCTCCTACTACTTTCATTCTTAGGTGCCATGAGCTTTGGCAGTCTGTCCATTGAGGCTCATAGCACCTTGGCTATCAGTATGAATCGCATTGGAGCTAAGAGCAACACAGGTGAGGGAGGAGAGCATCCTGAGAGGTACCTGAACAACAAGGATCCGGAGAACAACACCCGCTCCAGTATCAAGCAGGTAGGAATGATGTGAGATAAGATTTTGTGTGCCTTATTTTGGATAAATTTATATATATATATATATATATCAATTAAGAAAAGTCTACAGTACTTACTGCAAAAGTGACAGCTGAACAGATACAACCAAAAGTGTGGGTGATAAGTGATAAAACAAACGAAGAATATTGTGAGAAAAGCGAAGCCTTACTCATCTACAACAAAAAGATGCAATCTGTGCATAGCTAAAAAGTTCGTCATTCTAATGGAAAAACCAAGCCTGTACAAAAGAAATGATATGTTCTCCCAATGCCAACACCCGAAAAACATCTACCCAAAAATGCCAACTGAAAGTAACAGAGCCTGCTAATCACCTCAAGAGATGTAAATCATTGAAACACATTTGTAGCGAATTACAGTAAGTAATCTAGACTTTTCTTAATGTATTTGAGCTCCTTTAATCTTAAAGTTGAGCACTTTTCTAATTTTATAGTTCCTAAACAATATATATGTGTGTGTGTGTGTGTGTGTGTATGTATGTGCGTGCGTGCATGCGCGTGGGTGCGTAGGTGAATTATCTTTTAAAAATTACACTTATTTCCTACCAGTGCTACATAAGGGCACCAAGAGTATTATTGAGGTTTAGGATTCTAGATTTGTTAACTATCAATTACTGCTTCATTATACATTTTTAAGGAGCTGCCACCAAATGGGTATGAATTTTGTAGGGACAAACTAATGAATCATTAGAGATTGGTGGATTATATTTATTCTATTATGACTGTGTTATATCTACCAGGTTGCCTCAGGTCGTTTTGGTGTGACAAGCTCATACCTCACCCATGCAGATGAGCTTCAGATTAAAATGGCTCAAGGAGCCAAACCAGGAGAGGGTGGGGAATTGCCTGGCTACAAGGTAACAGTGTTAAATACTGCTCTTTACGTGTTATCTGTTCAAACCTTGTTGCTATGAATATTTGCAAGATATAATATTGTCCAAAATAAGTTAATATAATTTTGTATTTTACATGTGAAACAATACATCTCCATATCTTTTCAGTGAAGGGTAAAACAGTAGGCTTGAATAAAGCATTGAAAAGTGTGAAATTGCACATTAAATTTATATATGGCAGCATTAATTTCTTTTTTAATAAAGTCTCAAGCCTTATGTCTCCTTCAAGACGTAAAGTCCATACTGGCCTTTGTTATAGATTTTTTGTGCTTGTTTTTACTTCAGGTAACAAAAGACATTGCCAAGACCAGGCATTCTATACCAGGTGTGGGCCTTATCAGTCCACCTCCTCATCACGATATCTATTCCATTGAGGATCTTGCACAGGTGAGATTCACAACTCAATTTTCAAAGTTGTCGAAAGCTGGTAATAATCTTTTCTGTAATGGTATAATATATAAGCTTTGTGATGTAATCTCTTTCTGCAACTTGGTTTAGTATTAATCTTTAAACAGGTGGTTGAGTTCTTAACATCTTTCCCTCAGTTAAGAAATTGTTTTGCTTTTTTTTTTAATTGTGGGAATGTATGACTCAGGACAACAAGACTCTCAACTCAGAATGGCTCTTTGGCTTGATAAAGATTTTTTTTTCAAAGTTATCTAAAGGCTTCAATTTTCAAGAGAGAGCATTAGACTGCTATTTTATGTTTTCCAAAGTTAACTAGTTTCCACTTAGCAATGTATGTAACTTTACTTTTTAAGCCAGAGTTTTTGCAATTTCTCTTTCATGAAACAATTTGTTCCTTTTTTTATGTTTGCATAGAAATCAAAAACATTAAAATGCCAGCAATTGACTGTACTCATTACTTATATATACCTTTCTTTGTTTCTTCACAGCTCATTTACGACTTGAAGGCAGCCAGTCCCCAAGCACGCATAAGTGTGAAGCTTGTCTCAGAGCATGGAGTTGGCATCATTGCCTCTGGAGTGGCCAAGGTGAATATCATCACATATCAAGTTTTACATTCACCTATAACAATTATAGTTGCATTGTTTGAGGTTTTTTTTATTTGGGAAGAGAATGGCTTTGTGCATTAAAGTTGGTACTTAAATATTGTTACTTCCATATTTAAAATGCAAAAATTTTTTAGTAAAATTAGAAATTGAATCTTTGAGGAACAGGAACATTTTATAAAAGCACTATTAAAAATTCTGTCAAACAATATATTCAGCAGTTCTTGTTTTCTTATTAAAAACTCGTTTGGTGTATTAACTTTCAATTTTAATAAGTATTTTTACAAACATGCCAGAACCAGAAGTAAAAACTTAAAATCTCATGATAGTACCTGACATCCAAATTAAGTTGTTTTTTTTTTTTGTTGTTTTATGTTTTTATGTTATGTTTTTTTTTTATTGAGAGATAATTATTTTTCAATCTTATATAATCTTTCCTCATATTTTTTTCCCAGGGCAAAGCTGAGCATATAGTCATCTCAGGTCATGATGGAGGTACTGGTGCCAGTAGTTGGACTGGTATTAAGAATGCTGGACTTCCATGGGAGCTCGGCCTCTCAGAGACCCACCAGGTGCTGACCATGAACAATCTGCGATCCAGAGTGGTACTTCAAGCGGATGGTCAGATTAGAACAGGTAAAGAAATCCATTTCTCACCTCATTTGAAAGTATAAAGTTATCAAAGACAACAGATAGGTTTCTTAACACTCAAAAGTGTATGGTTCTAATCATAACATTTTTTAACATTTCCAAAATACTTTGTTAGTGTGGGGAAGAAAAATGATATGAATATAATTTTTGTTTTTTTAAATGGAATAACTTATTGGTAATGAAACTAAAGAATCTTACAAAGCAAGACTTTGTAAGCTTAATTTAAGATCTTCTTTTGGGAACATTTGTGATAACCAAAAGTTTGAAATTTGTGGATTTCGATCAAGTTCTGATGTAGCTTTTCCTATCTCATTTCTAGACTTCTTCTATTCAGTATCAGTTGAAAGAAATAGCATAAACTGAAAGCTCTGGTGTTATTGAAACAACTTAAAACAAAAACTAAACAAGGAATGTGAAAGTGTGGGCTTATCACTTGGCTCTAAGACTTTAGATATACTGTTTAGGTAATTGGACAATATGAGGTGATTTTCTTAAAGAAGCAGATGTGATTCTTAAGAGAAAATCATTAATAATCTTGTTTGCTTTCTTTTCTTTTTGGATATTAGTTATAGATTTAGTGCATGAGGCCCCCTTTTCCTTAGAACCACATGATTAATATTTTAACCTAATCATGAACTTGAGGTTTTTAGAAATTCAGTAAAAAAAAAAAAAAATCCTAGTCAGCAGAGGTACAGGCTTGTAAATGAAGAAATATTGCTTTGCCCAAAATTTTTTATCACTTAATTCTATTTTTAATCTAAAATTTTCAGTGACCCTATTTCATTTTTTTATTTCATGCACATTCTCAAAGATCTTTTTCTTTTAAATTACAGGAAGGGATGTTGTTATGGCTGCCTTGCTTGGAGCAGATGAGTTTGGTTTCAGCACAGCACCCCTCATAGCACTAGGTTGCACCATGATGCGAAAATGCCATCTTAACACTTGTCCAGTGGGAGTGTGTACACAGGTAATAGTTTTTTTGTTGTTTTTTTTTAAGTTTGTTGAGACATTTAAATGTCGCAAGATTTGTAGGATTTTTTTTTTTAATTCAGGAACCATGGTTTATTCAATGAAAACTTCTAAGTGCTAACATCCATTTGTCAGATTCATGCTCCTTTGATATTTTTGAACACTTTACTCAGCTTCTGCAAATTCTTATTGTTTGGCCTATGGAAAATGTTTGGTAAATTTTATTTTGATGCTAAATTTTGTAAGTACATATAAATCTATTGGTTGTCTCATTTTGAATCAGGTTTGCTGTATGTCTTTCCTTGTTCAATGATAGAAATAAGGTAAAATTGTCAAATTTATCTGAAAAGATATTTGATTTTGTGAGATATATATATAAATAATTAACCCCTTTACTGCTATTTAATTTTTCCTGCCCCATGCTAAGGAAATTTTTGTGAGACTACAGATATGTCCGTCAAATAAAAATTTGCTACAACTCTGGATCTAGAACTAATAGCGATAATACCCAAAACTATAATTATATCAAAGCCATGGCTCGCTAATCAAGATCTAGTCAAGACTGACGCTCTTTCATATAGCATGGGCTACAAGCCAAACGCAGGAACAGCTTTGTGGGTGCGTATATGTGTTTGTTTTGCACGTGTGTTTAACGTTCTTTGTCCGGCTTTGATGACACCATGAGCTATTTTTAATGTGGCGAAACAAAATTTCCTATATTGAGCTCGTACGGCGCACATGGGACACCCTTCAGATAGGCACGTACGATGTACGTACACAGCTCAGGTATGGCCTTGTCATGACACCAAAAATTCAGATGGCTCATATATATATATATATATATATATATATATATATGAGCTATTGGAATTGATGGTGGACATTTTTATTTCTCAGTCTACTAAACAGCTTTTTAAGTGAAAGAGTATTTTTTAACATTATTCAATTAACCTCATTTTTTCCCCAGGATCCAGAGCTTAGGAAGAAGTTTGCAGGAAAACCTGAATATGTTGTAAACTACTTGTTTCTGCTTGCAGAGGAGGTAACTTTTTATACAAAAATGTTATGTGTGTATCAATTAAAGTTAAACATATTTTGATGTGGAACAGTTGGAAAATAATTGAAGTATAGAGTAGTGATAATCAAGATGATCAAAAATACCATTTAAAGAGTTTCAAAATCCTTACTATTGCCTTACTTTATTGATATACATTTTCAAATAATAGAAATAAAACAATTTTTTAGCAAGTAATCAGGAATTATTTGGCCTATATTTGATTAAATAATTACTTATGTTGATACCAAATCTTGGATATGGCAAAGCCGAACTTCATATAGGAATCAAAATATATTCATAAACAAAGAAATGAAAATTATGTTATAAAAATATTTTTTTCATCTTCACATCCCCAAATTCAATTAATTCAGAAAAATATAAATCATTACAGAAATATAAAAAAAAGAAAATACAAAAAGGTTAAAAATAACCTGAATTTTGGTTTTCTTCCACGCCAACCTCTGCAGCTTGAGTCTGAATGTATTTGTGCGCCTTTCAAGTGTTGTAATCAGATTTCCTACTTTTTGGATGCAGAAATATGTAAAGCCTTCCTATAATTTAACAGGTACGTGCTTTGATGGCAGACATGGGCTTCCGTACATTCCAAGAAATGATTGGTCGCACTGATAAAGTTCAGTTCAAGCCATCTGGTGGTAACAACAAGGCTGAGCTTCTGGACTTCAGCAACATCCTGGCTAATGCTCTTGAATTTCGACCCAATACCAACATCAAGGGAGGATCTATAGTTCAGAATTTTGAGCATGAGAAGCGCTTGGTTAGGACATAATCGTTTTCTGTCAGTCTTTTATTTCTTTTATGTCTTATCCTTTCTTTAGCTTTGTCCTCCCTTGTTTTCCTTCTCTCTACTCTCTCTTTCTATCTCACTTTCTCTCTCTCTCTCTCTCTCTCTCTCTCTCTCTCTCTCTCTCTCTCTATATATATATATATATATATATATATATATATATATATATATATATATATATACACACACACACACACACATATATATATATATATATATATATATATATATATCACTCTCTCTTTTTTTTCTTGAATCTTTTTCCTGTGCATCTGAATTTGAAAATTATGGGTTTTAAATAAAATTCATTATCCTTTTATTCCATATTTGAATCTCTGAAATGCAAATAGACCCAAGGCATGGTAGGATAAACCCAATCAGAAAATAAATTTAATTGAAGAAATTAGATTCAAGAATTAAGGACCAGATGCTTGCAACATGCCATGGCTTTATATTTTATGGATTTCTTCTACTTTTCCTTGATTTTAAGTTCAACATTCTGTATTGATTGGTCATCTTAGGACAAAAAAGTGCTTGAGCTAGCCAAAGATGTTCTGGATGGAAACAGCAAGAGTGTTTCAATGGATTTGACCATTTGTAATGAGGACCGTACATTTGGAGCCACTCTGAGCAATGAGATCTCCAAGTAAGTTTTGATTTATTATTGCGAAAAAGCAGAGTTTTAGTAGCTGGAGCAGATAACAAGACAACATAACTTTGATTTTCCTCTGCCTGATTGATCTGGACAATTTAGAGATTTTGCTGCAAACATGAGTTAGAAATTGCATCCTTGTTTGCATTAAGTTATTTACTTTAAAGTGAAGATATATCCTTTTCTAATGGGAAAGCAATTAATTTTCTAGATCTGTTTGTTTAACAATGTGATGTATGTTTTTTCAGTTAAAAATGGAGTTGCCCTTTCTTCCTTGCAGGCGCACTGCTGAAGATGGCCTTCCGCCTAAGTCTATTCAGATTAATTTGAAGGGCTCAGGTGGTCAGAGTTTCTGTGCTTTCCTTGCCAAGGGAGTCAGTGTTCGTCTGGAAGGGGATGCTAATGACTATGTGTGCAAGGTATGAAATTGTCTAGACTGCTTACTGTCGTACAATACAAAACTCTTAACTGAATATGCTTTTGATCATTTTATTACACTCATGCTAGGATAGTCTTTTACATTTTATACTGATAAAAATCATTATCCTTTAATGAAGTGAAAATATTTTTGATTTGTAATTGTTATGTTGATCATTTTTTTATTTAATATTTCAAAGGGTCAGAATCTTTCATTGTTTATTAAAATCAATGTGCTATTTGCTTTAAATGAAAAGAAGCCAATAAACAATGAAAGAAAATAAATTTCAAAATAAGGAAAAAAAGTATTCAGTGATTTTGAGCAATTTTCAATGTTTGAATATAGTGCTTTTTGTCAAAAATTGACATCTAAGACTTTCAATCTATGAACAATGTATCAAATAATGTACCTTTACAAAAGGAACTTCGTCTTAACTTTTTTTTTGTTCTTACAGTGTCTCTCAGGTGGTGAGGTTGTGGTGACACCGCCAGATAATATAGCCCCATCTTTCAAATCTGAGGACAACATTGTGGTTGGCAATGTGTGCCTGTATGGTGCCACCACAGGCAGAGCTTACTTCAGAGGTCAGGCAGCTGAGAGGTTTTGTGTACGCAACTCAGGGGCCACTGCTGTTGTTGAGGTATATGAAAATGTCATCCAAATGTTTAACAAAGAGTTATTAAATTAGTCAAAATATAAGCATAGAAAGTTTCTCAATTTTTGTTCTTTCACAACGAAAGTTTCTTGAAAATGATATTTATTCTCATTCTGCCCAGGGTTGTGGTGACCATGGCTGTGAGTACATGACTGGAGGTCGGGCAGTTGTATTAGGTCTGACTGGTCGTAACTTTGCAGCTGGCATGTCAGGTGGCATTGCATATGTATATGACAAGTAAGCAGTTTCTTTCCTTTTTTATAGAAAGATTAGCTAATACTCTGGATTTTTCTAATGTTAATCTGAGTTTAACATTCAGTTTCAGAATTGTAATATAATAATATTAGTTTTTGAACTAAAGATTGACATATTGAAAACTAATGTCTTCTAACGAGTTTTATTTCTCTAACAATTATCCTTGAAGAGCAAAAGCATTCTGTATGGTAAAATGATTTACTGAGCTAAATAAGCCATACTGTTGAGAATCTGAAATTAAACTTAAAATGCACCAAAACTTTGCGATGATAAAAAGTTAAAACATCTAAGAAAATAAAAGAGAATTTAAGCATTTTTAAATCCTTTGTCTTTTTCCTTTTTTATCTCTCTGAGCTCTGTTTTGATACATACTTCAAAGGCAAATTCCTTTAAGATGCCATCATTTCTAAACATTATAAATATAATTATTTAGTATAAGCATTGCCTTTGATTTCCACTTAAACTATGCACCGTATATTACTGTTAGACTGAAGAAGTTCAAAGAGCGGGCCAATCCTGAGTCAGTTGATCTGCTGCCTTTGGAAAAGAAGGAAGATTTGGACTTCCTTCATGATATTCTGACGGATTTCCAAAAACAGACTGGTTCAACTTTGGCTAAATCTATTCTGGATAACTGGGAGGCAGAGCAAAAGGAATTTGTAAAGGTGAAGAAAATTATGAGATCATACTAGACTATTTTGAAATTTCAAAAAGAGCCCTTAAGTTATGCTTCTTACAGATTCTTTTTGTATACCTTTGGCACATTTATTTTTATGTCCAAGCTTTATTTAAGTGTCTTTCAAAGGTTTTTTTTCTTTAATCTCTTTTGAGTAGATAATATCAACAAAGTTTAGGGCAAGTAGCTAGAAAGTTCAGGACAGTCATTGAACATTAATGAGGTCGAATGCGTACTAGCAAGTGAATATATTATATCTCTCTCTATAAAAACATCTGTTCCAACATGACTGGAAGAAATTGTTTATCATATTTATGTCCATAAATTTATGAAGTAAATCTGTGATTGAAACTGCAAGTTCCCAAGTTTGTTTATCATCAAAGCATCAAGATTAGGGTAAAATTTTTTGCTCTCTCTTTGTTTTCAGGTGTTCCCCATTGAGTACCAGCGAGCCCTTAAAGAGGCAGCGGATGAGGAGGAAGCTTTGAAGAAAGCGCAGACACCTAAGGCAGAAATCCTTGTGAATGGAGTAGCCAATGGTGGTGGCCACCTCCTGGGTATTCCAAATACTGGAATGCATCGAATAAGCTCTCTTTCCAACGTCTATGGCGAGGACATGATAAATAAGCTGCAAGATGAAGATGTAAGTTGCCTGATCTGTTTTAACACAATAATTATAACTTTTATGTTCTTTTTGTTGTTTCTGGTATTATTAGTTCCTAGGATTTATCAGTTGTTTCTTTAAGAGTTGTTCCTTTCTTTAAAGTTATCAGGTCATTTGTTCATATTTTTTTTAGTTTTCTGTTGTTTAATTTTCAGTTAAAAATAGCACATTTTAACAAGTTTTATGGCTTGCAAGTTACAATCTATTTATCCTTTACACTTCAATTTTTGGATGTTGCCAAATGGTTTTCATCTTTCTTTAGAAAGATTGGCTTGAAATAAAGTTGAAAGAAACAAGGAAATTGGCTGTGGAATTAATTTGTGGCGTTTCTCTGTGTGCACCATTATTGTCAGTTTGAACATATGTAGTTTATAGTATATTGATATTTTATGAATTTATGAGATTTTTGTTAGTCAACTGTGCCTTCAGGTATAGTAGTATCAACAACATAATATTTATGGTTCTTTAAAAAAAAAAAGAAAGATGTAGCTGTGAGATCTTGAATTTGTTCAAGCAATAGGAGTTGCTGACCATTAATTTTAACTCCAGCCATGTGAACTTTATGTTGCATTTTCCAGCTTTGTTTCTATCTATTTCCTGCAATTTTTTACTCTTGTCAAGTTGCATTGTATCAACGTGACTATTTTTTATAGCTGAATGGTTGACTTCATTCTTTTGTTCACTATAATTTAGGTCCAAATCTTCCATAGATTTGAGGTAAAACCCATGCTTATGAATTAGAGGCAAAAATAAATTCTGGGCTTGATTCTCTTTACCAGATATTCATGGTTTGACTTTTTATTTTTTATTCTATTAAAATTTTATATATTCCTCAATAGACCAGCTCATTGAATCTGCGAATTGGCAAAAAAAAATTGATTGATTAAACAAAATGTAACAGCCCCTCTCTCAAGAGCCTTGCTGGCATTTTTTTTATATTTTTATTTCTCAAATTTGTATTTTGATTGTGGTAAATGGTGGAGAATAATTATGTTGCTGAGACCCAAGGAAAGGGATTTTGGTAATTTGGATTAGATGGTGGAATGTCACTATTATGTATTGCTACAGAAATTCTCTTATAATGACATGGTTTGTTTGAAAAATGTTAAAATCATATTCATTCATGTGATCAAGGATAAAAGAGTTGGGTTTTGCTTTATTTCAGACTAATTATGGTAATTTCAGGTTGAGCTATTTACAAATCAAATCAATTAGTCAGAACAAAGCGATGAATGAAGTAATCTTGTAGAATCTCTTGATAGTTTTTTCAAGTATTTTATTCGCTTGTTTTCTTTTTGAATCACTTTGTGCAAAGAGCTTTCTTGTTTCTGCAATTTTTTGTTTGTTTTTTTTCCCATTTGCGTATTGTATTAAGCCAGAAGAGATGTTTGAAAACAAAAGTGTTTTACTTATGTTTTTCTTACTTGTTTGAGCTATTGATTTTAATAGATCAATTTTCTTGGTCTCTTTTTCAAAAAAATCTTTTATACTTTCGTCAAATTTGTAAAAAAAAAGGCTTTTGCTTCTCTGTTCAAACATTCTTTTTTACTTTATTTAAGGACCATTTATTTTATTTTATTTTTTTTTATGGTATGCAATGATTTTTGACACTTCATTCTTCAGAATAACAGCAGACACTCCAGCCCTAATAGGGTATAATTTCTTTTGCAGATATCTTTTTTCACTTAACTCACTTGTGTGTGTCACTAATAAAATAAGTAATCAGAAATCGATTTAAAAAAAAAATATGATGTCAACAATTACAGTATACAATGCAATGGCTCAATTCTTAAGCATTTCTTTGATAGTGAGATTCCTTTGTTAACAGAGGTGAGGGGTAGGAATGAAAATAGATTTAAACCAGCAATCATAGACATTAAACTTATATGAATAGAAAAAAAAATTCTGAATGAACGTATGACCGATCTAGCGTGTAAGGACAGCATTTTTAAAATTTCGTTTATTTTTGTGATTTTTTTTATTTATTCTGTTCATGTATTTTTGAGTCGTTAGACTGCTTTTAAGCCTCAATAAACACATAGCTTTTTCAAGTTTTCTTTTTTAAATTTAGCTAGTTGTTTTTTTTTAAGAATAGGTATGATTTGTTTGAAGAGCCCTTTTATTTTATATGGAACTGCAATTCAAAGATAAATGATGAATTTTTTTTTTCTTCTGTATTTGTAATTTTTGGAGACAATCTGTTTATTAGATTTTATAAGAACTACTGTGCAGAGGTAGATATTAACTCTCATCTAAAAACAATAATTATGGAGAAGGATCAATAACTCTTTTCACTCGATCAGCTCCTCTGTTAATTTAAAGACATGTAGATCAATTTGTAGAATTTTTTTTTTATCAAATTTCTTTTTTTCATTTCATTTTTCCACTATTAATGAAATTCTGACTATTATATGCCATACGTTTCTTTGTAGATTATGACAATTAACATATGATGTGCCACAAATACAATGTTTTGTGCTTTATAGGTAATAATTTGATTCGAGAAAGGAAGTGTGCATGACAACATATTTATTATACTGGCTTTTTCTGAAATGTAAATGAATAATGGATATATTTGTATTTTCTTCAGCTCATTAAGTTGACCTATGTTCAAAAGCACTAAGAAATCAAGTCATGCTTGGCCCATTCACATTTATAATCCCAACACATGTCTAATAAAATTCTAGCCTGTAACTTTATTATCTGAACAAGATTTGTGTCCAGTAAAATCGCCCCCTCCCTCCTTCATAACATTGCATGATGAAATCACCTTTGAGCTGATCTCTCACACCTAAAAAATTTTTTTGCTCTTGCTCAGCAAGTAGATGTTTACATTTGCAGTTCCACTAAAAGTCTTAAGCTTCTGCAAAATTAGAGGTCTCATTTTTTTAAGCTTACCCAAGTGATGATTATTTTCAGTAATTGTTCAAATGCATAGTTAAATACAACCATGCTGTCATCTGTATATGTCACTCTATTTAAATGTTTCAACAAATTTATTTGGAATATCCTTTAAATGTCATTTCATCAAATATGAAAAAGCTCATCACAATTACATCTTTAGTGTTTTCATGAATTTTATTAATTCTTTTGGCTTCTGATGCGATCAAGCATTCTGGTATGGTAAGTGGAGATAAAAGTTATTAAGGTAGATTATTTTTTTTTGCAATAGGTTTATGCTATGCAAAAGTTAATATATGCTACATTGCGTGCATATGAATCAGCTCTGTAATTTTTCCCATGAAAATTTGAAGTTCTGAAAAGTTTTGAGTAGAACATTCTGGATTCTTCAAATTATGTTTACATTGAAAAGCTTCTATTGTGAGTTTTCTGTTGGCTTACATCTACTATTAAGAATGTGGCCCAAGGAAAGACCAAATGCATCTTTATTTTTGTAATTTGATCCTTGGATTTTATTCAATTGTCATTTCCTTACTAATATTCCATATTTCTATTTAGGACAACCAAAAAGTCAATGACAAGGGTATTGGAGATATTGAAGATGCCATTCGCAACACAACCCAAGAGGGCAAGGTGCTGGATGCAGTTCTGGACAAGACAAGGTATGTTGCTTTCTCAAAATAGAAATTTTGTAGGATTTTACACATGAGCAGAGTGTTATCAGAGGATATGAGCTGGTAGCATCAGCTTTATATTTTATATCTCAGTAGTTTGCATCAGTTTTAAACTCTCAGAAAAGGAAAAGTGGACATTTGCATTACTTGCAATGGGTTTCAGAAGCTCAACTCTTTAAAATCTGCTTTTAATATATCTAAATTGTTCTGAAATCAAATTTGTGTTGTTTTCCCATATGAAAAAATATTATATAAGAAGAAAGTGTTTGAACATTTAATAATTTGAAAAAGTCCCTTAAGTAGTTACAGGAAATTTTCGCTTTACTACTGTGGATTATTCACTTTTTTCCCTCTAATCTAGAATATATGTGTGTGTTTATATGACTATATGATCCGTTTAAAACATTTTATTCTGTTGTAAATAAAGAAGGAATGTATTTTAGTATATATTAACCTTAAAGTTAATCTTTAATTTTTCAAGGGGATTTGTAAAGTACAAGCGGGCCAATTGTCAGTACAGAGATGGCTCAGACAGACAGAAAGATTGGAAAGAAATCTTTAATCACAAGAAGGTCAAGGAAGGCCTGCGTGTCCAAGCTGCTAGGTAAGGGTCCAAAGAACTTTTTTGTTATCTTTTCATGTCTCTTTTTGATTTAATAGAGTTTTTACTCCCCATTCTGTGGCATAAAGATAGTAGCATTTCCTTTTTTTTTTTTTACTTTCATTACTAGTTTTTAAAAATTGTAATACATCCCATGATTTTTGTAAACCTCACTGATTCCTGAGTATATTATTTTTAAGGTGCATGGACTGTGGTGTACCATTTTGTCAATCAGACCATGGGTGTCCACTGGGCAATCTTATCCCCAAGTGGAATAATTTGGTCTTCAAAGTGAGTACAAGTATTATGATATATTTTATGTATTCATGTTTGCAGTAAAATTTCCTTTAGGATTTACATTTATCTCTTCAATATAAGATGAGATGCCCTTTTTTTGCTTTTACTTCCATCACCATCTTTATCATAACATATATCATAATGAAAATGATTTGTCTCAATTGTTACATTCATTTCAAACATGACCTCATCCCAAACAATTTAATAGTTATAAATATTAAAATTATCACACACAGCATAGCTATTTCATTATTATAGTCATCGTCATCATCATCCTCATCATCATCATCCTTAGTGACATAAACAACACCATCATCATAATTTCAAGTGTTAACTCATCAATTCAATGGCTATTGTATAATCTAATGTTTTCAAATGACTCACATAAACTTAACCTTTGTATCCTCTCTCGAAAGCCCATTCAATTTTTTATTTTATTATGTACTTGACTTTTCCACACCAGAATGAATGGAAGCTGGCTTTAGACTATCTCCATCAGACCAACAATTTCCCAGAATTTACAGGAAGAGTCTGCCCTGCTCCCTGTGAGGTCAGTTAGACATAAAGGAATTCTTGTAATATAACTGTTTAGTTTTGAGCATTGAGTGCAGAATAAATGAAAGCTTAGTTGATAAAACATCTCCTCGGACAAGTAGAGCCAAAATTTCGTTACTAGAGGGGCTGTTTAGTGATATAGATATTCTATAAGTTATCTTTATTAAGAAGGGCAACTTTGAACTTTTTCTTTGCTTTCTTCTTCCAAACCACTTCATGTACGCAGAAATAAAGGTTACTGAATTTTGATTTACCAACACTATGTAGCAAAACTGAAGAAAGATTACAGAATTGAACTATAAAATGTTCTTGAAAATTCAATGCATTTTTGCAATAGGCCTATTGTTCAATGAGCGGTTGTTACAAAAATGACCAACCATGGGTCTCTTTGTTAACCAACTGACTCACAAAACAAGTTGATCAAGCCATTCAAAGCTTCATGAGCAATACAAAATGATGCATCTGAGGCTAGTATTCGAGCTGTGTTGCCCAGACTTTAGGCCATGTAAATCTAGACCTTACACCAAATCTTTACATAAAAAGTCTTAAATATTGTGTACAAGAAAAAAAATTGATCCTTTTACCTCACATTAAGTAATAAAGAGTTTGAACTTTCTTTTCTCTAAACATTTAGGTTTTTTTCCTTGAAAAATACAATCTTTGCAGATTATTTTCATCAAAACAGTCAGTCCATCTACATTCACAGCTTTGTATATTTAGAAGCTTTTCAATAAATAAAACCAGATTCAATAATTTTCAGCATTCAGCGTTAATTATGTTTAAAGTTTTGACTCACATTTTGAACAAAATGAACACAGAACAAAGTATTTCACCTAAAAATTACAAGTTTTGTTTAGAATTATTATGGACATGTGACCAGTCTTTATTTTAATTCAAAATTATGTTGAAGCATTAAATTCAAGAAGCTTTGAAATAAAAAAGAAAAACTGATTCTCAAAATGATCACAACTTTTTTTTTTAATTAAAGCTGTATGCATGTACAAGATAAGTATTTAAAATGTGCGGCTTTATGAGTACCTCCTTTAAGACTATAATATCTACAACAGAGGCAGTTAAGACTGGTGATCGATTTCCATGTTTGCACTCTACATTTTATCTACAGCAGACCAGATTGACATTAATTAGTTATGGTCTCAGTGGAGAGAAAAACCAAAAGAGGACTGCATGCAAAAAAGTACCCAGATTTTGTTTACTTTTTAGCTTGAGATCTGTACTCCATTTATAACAAAAAAAAATTTACTCTTGGCAACATATATGAGAAGAATTTAAATCTTTCAATGTTATGGCAAGGTTTCCAACCTATTGGTTTAAGTTCAAATCAGCTGTGTTATAGCTTATTATCCTCTCTGAAGTTTATTTGCTGTTTTTTTTTCTCTCACACCAGGGTGCTTGTGTGTTAGGCATTAACTCACCTGCTGTGACCATCAAGAATATTGAGAATGCCATCATTGATCATGGCTATGAGCATGGTTGGGTAAGGCCACTGGTACCAAGCAATCGCACAGGACAAAAAGTAGCCATCATTGGTAGTGGGCCCGCTGGCTTGGCTTGTGCTGCTCAATTGAATAAGGTAAGTATAGGCTAGAGCATATATACATTGCATTCTATTTTAGCTGTACATAATCAGAAATAAAGCATTGAAGATGTATTTACCATAAAATATTATTTGAAGATTTTAAATAGATTTTGGAGAAATGTAAATACAATTATAGATTTACATATTCTGGCTAAATTGTGATTAAAATGAATTTAAGAATCTAAAGCTGGTACTTTTTTTGCAAGCACTAACCTTTTTTATGGTAAAATGTTTGCTTGCATGAGGTAAATTTATTTTTTTTTGCCTCAGAGACTTTTTTCGCAATTTTTTTTTAAATAATCAAGTCTAAAAAAAGAATAACATCTCTGAATTTTTAAAAAGATTCTCTAGGAATTTGTTTTTAAATGCAATCTAAGAAAAATATTACTTGAAAAAATCTCTTCTAGTCTCATTAAGTCTTAAAATGATTGTGTTGCTTCATTGAAGCATTGAAATGATAGTTTTGTGTGAAACTATGTGTCATCTTGGTTCTTTCTATGATGAATATTTTTTTGATTCACAAGGCTGGTCATCTAGTGACAGTGTATGAGCGTAATGACCGCATTGGTGGTTTGCTGACATATGGTATACCCACCATGAAATTGGACAAGAGGGTAAGTATTATTAAGACTTTCTTATGTCATATAATTATTAATTCCTTTAAACATTTTATGCGATATTCACACCTTTCAGATTTTCATTTCACTTTCTTTTTTAAGTACGCTGATATTTGTCATCTGAGTTATTTATTTTAATGTAATTATTGGGTATAGAGGCATGTTACTGCAATGATAAAAGAATCTTCTGACATTATATGTGATTTTAGTCTGTAAGAAAATAAGGCTGAGCTAGAAATCTGGAAAAGTTTTGAGCAATTAACTCTGTTAAGAAAAGACTTTAAATTCATAAACATTTCATTTTAAAGCAGTGCAGTCATCTTAAATTGAAATCTCTTAATTTAGCATTCCCCTCTCCAAGTCTATTGTAATTCTCTTGTGATTGTTACTATTTACATTTTTACCCAAATTGACATATTACTCAGCTTTTTTCATGTAAGTCTACATGTCGCCACCAAACTTTTTGAGCTTGGCCTTGTTATTTTTTTATTTGTTACTGTGTGCTAGAACTGACAAGAGGAAAGTGGGTTTAAAAGATGTGGCATTAAGCACAGCATTAAACATAACATTACAATGGGTTAATGCAGACTGGTAGTGGCTAGCAATTCAGTTTATGAACATTATGTCATATGCATATGTATCTAGGGAGGGCTAGCTTTAAATCGAATTTCTGTTCAATGTAAACAAAAAGCTTCACTCAATAAAAGGTTAGGCGATCAAACTAGGCAGGACTGAAAGAATAAATTGGAAGGTGGATGAAGAATTATGCGAAGAAATCTTAACCAATAGTGTCTGTTCCAATATCTAATTAACAGTGACTCTTGAGAAATCAAAATCCAGTAATAAGATTCAAATGTAATATATATACGCATTTCAAAACTGGGACTGGTTTTCATAATTCTATTTTCTCTTCCATATCAGTGTGTAAGTTGAACTGATCAGATCCCACAAAAAGTGATTTAAGACAAGAAAAAAAATTTTTTTTAACACTTAACGAAAAAAGTATCAGTATTCCTAACATTTATGTCTTCAGGAATGAAACTTGTCAAAATCATGAGGACAGTTAATAGCGAACAATAATCTGGCTAAGAAAACAAATCGTGAAGGTTATAGTTCTATGAAATTTAAAAAAAAAATTAAATTAAAGGTATAACTTCTATAATGTGAAAGAATGTTTTATATATTTTTGTCAGGTTGTTAAACGACGTGTCGACATCTTGGAAAGGGAAGGCATTACTTTCAAGACCAACATTAATGTGGGCAAGGATGTGACAGCAAAATCTATCATGGATCAAAATGATGCTGTCGTTTGTGCACTGGGAGCCACTTGGCCACGTGATCTTCCTATTCCAGGTACACTAGTCTCAGACGTAAAGACTAGAATGTTTTTTACGATAAAAGTTGAAATTTGATGGAATAAATTGCAAGTGAGGAGTCCTACAAAACTTTCTTCAATACCCAAAGTATTTTTTATTGTTTATCAGTTTCTGCAATAATTTTAGATTTTCCTATGCTTTATGGAAATCTTGGAGAGCTTTCGTTCACACAATTGGAACAGCTAAATAAATAGATCATATCTTGGCTAAGTTAGATTTAAATGCAAGCAAACATTAGGTAAGGCTGGATTAAAAAGATATCTTTATCAATCAAAGTATTTAGATGTGCCTGATTCTGTTTTTGGTCAATTTTGGCAGACTTCTGCAGCTTTTATTTCCATATGGAACAATTTGAGGTTGTGCAACTAAAAAGAGATCAGGTCCACAAAAATAATATATCCTGATTTTTTACTAACCTTTTTTGTCTGTTTTCTCTCAGGACGAGAATTGTCTGGAATCCACTATGCCATGAACTTCCTTGAGTCTTGGCAAAAACGACAGGAGGGCAATGATAATCCCTTCATTTCAGCTAAAGGCAAGGACGTGATTGTTATTGGAGGAGGAGACACTGGTTGTGACTGCATTGCCACCTCTCTACGACATGTAAGCATCTGGAATTTTCAAGAAATATGTTTTAATATCTTCTTTAACATTTTAAATGTTCACAACTATTTCAAATTTTGATTTTGTGCATATTGCGAAATTTCAACTTAGTTTTTCCATTTTCTTGGGGGGACAAACTGAAAATATAATTTTTTTTTCCAATTTGTGACATAAGAACTCTGAGGACTGTATTCATTATTGCTTTGAATACTTTTTATTTGAAATTTTAACCTTGTTTTTCGGGTGGTTTTTTTTTTTTGCTCCCAGGGTGCTAAATCCATCACGACATTTGAGATTCTCCCTGAACCACCAGCAACAAGGGCAGACAGCAACCCATGGCCAACTTGGCCACGTATCTTCCGCGTTGACTACGGTCATGAAGAAGTCAAGCTCAAATGGGGCCGTGATCCCAGAGTTTTCAATGTCAAGAGCTTGGTAAGCTTAATTATAATAAATTATTTTTTTAAATCAATCTGTTCCTTTTCTTATAATTTTTTGTTTGTCTATTTTATCTACTTTATCTAACCAAAATTTGCTCCATTTTTTTTTAACTTTATTTAAGAAATATTCAGATAGGGTAGGAGAGAATCCCAGTTTGCTAACTTTGTAACATTCATTTATGGTTTAAGACTAATGACTAAACAGAATGTATAACACATATAGAAAACAAGTTATGTGGTGGTACAACTTAGAAGAAAAGATATATTTTAATGTTAAACAGTTAGATATTTGAAAACTATGAAGTTCTTTTGAGATGAAGAAGAAATTCAAATCACATAAAAACAATTGTTATAAAGAAAAATTCATTTCAATAAGTTATGATAAATACATACTGATAAATAAATAATGACTTGCATGCAAATGCAATTTTCACAGTCAAAGCTGTCAATATTTAGAAAGTGTATTAAAGAGAGGGAAAAATGGAAATATTATACCTCTGAATGGTCATGTTCCATTTTTTTTTCCTTTTGTTCTTAAAAAATATGTACTTTTCATCTCTCACCCCTAGCCTACGAAAATTTGCCTGTAGACCATGATAATAAATAGAAGCTAGAAATAGAAAGCTGGGTCCAGAGATGAAAATGAGTGTTTCCGTTTTAGAGTCAGATAAGTCTGACAATTGTAGCCTAACTATATTGATAAACAAAATGAAGGGATTCATGTCTTTTTTTTGGTTCTGGGAAGTGGAAAGAAATTTAATTAAAAGCAACTTTATACATGCACGTGTACATTGAATGTGTTGAGGATGTAATACATACAAGAATTTTTATTTTTAACCATGCCAGAACTTTGAAGGAGATGCTAATGGAAATGTGACCGGTGTCAAAACAATTCTAGTGCACTGGTCTAAAGATGATACAGGTCGCTGGTCAATGAAGGATGTAGAAGGTGAGCTTTTTGTTTTTTTGAAAAATAAGCAATTAAAATTCAAAATGATTAAGTATTCAAAGGATTGATGTTGGTTGCGGTAGGAAAGTAGGTTTCATATTTTAAAAAGGATGATTAAGTTATTAATAAATTACCTTTGAAAAGTTAATAAGGTGTATAACACAAGAGTACTGATGACAGCAGAAACTATTTATGTCTCAAACAGTCAGTACATGGGTTTAAAAAAGGCTGGGGAATATTAATGAAAATCTCCACGTCAATTGTTGTTTTAGATACCAGATAGCTCAGTACAGAGTTAGATTGTGATACCGTCTCAGTATAATATTATTCTGTAACTCAATCTAGGTAAAACAAACCAAAGATTTTTAGTGATAGTTCATTCTCTGTGATATTCAACCTTGGGCAGAACTTAGACCTACTAATTTCCAGAGAAAAGGAATCAAAAGGGAAATAGCAAGAGGAGGATGTTGGATCATATAGTAGACAAAAGAGCAGGAGGAAAATAGAGAGATCTGGACAAAGAAAAGAGTGAGTAGGAGAAAAAGAAAAAGATATGAATAAGGTTAGGAAAGAGAAAGGGTGATGAAGGGTGACCTGGACAAAGGAAAGAGGTAAAAGAAGAACAGCAGAGAAAGAGGATCATGCAGAGGAGAGGTAGTAGCATAGAGAAGGAGGAAATCGTGTCAAGTAGAAGAGGAGGAGAAAAGGAAGTGGAAAAGGAATTTTAGGTGGAGGAGGAGATTGATTTTCTTATGAGGAATGGCCCTTTTAACCATCTTTTCTAATGGTTTTGTCTAGTAAATATGTTAAGAAAAGATAAAATGCTCTGACATCAAATTAAAACAAAAAATTACCAAGAGTTTTAAGTATTTTTAAATTACAGATTCATTTGAATCTCTAATTTCTGTAACGATCACATTAAATGAGAAGTAAATCTATAGAACATTTAGTAAATGTGGTTATTGCGTTTGAACATTTGAACATAGTTTCCGAAAGATCAAATTCTTCAAAAATTTTGAAAAATTCATATGTGACTGCGGACTTCGCCTACTTCAGCATTTCACTTCTGGTCTTTATTTTGACTTCCTTTGTCAAATACAAGTAAGTTACTTGTTTAAAAATGTCTTGAGTGCTTGTGGTTTTGAAGTTTTGAATGTAGAAATCCCTTTTTAGACATTTAATTATTATTTACCAGAATTGCCCCCGTCTCATGTGATTGATGAGTTTTCTTTTAAGCCATTTTTTTGTTATATTTCAGTTTATTTCACTTCATGCTAAATGTTTTTTATTATCCTTCAAAAGGTTCTGAGAAAACCTACAAATGCGACCTGGTGCTGCTGGCCATGGGTTTTCTGGGGCCAGAGCGATCAATTGTTGAGGAGTTGAGTGTAGGTCTAGACCCACGAGGTAACCTGCAGACTCCTCGCAGCAAGTACAGCACGAGCATTCCCAACCTTTATGCTGCGGGTGGTAAGCATTTCATCTACACGTATAAACTTGCAAATATTTGAATTATGTCGTTTCGCCTTTATGGTACGTCAAGGTGCAAAAAGTTTTTATGCAATTGAACTGCTGAAAGTTTTTAGGGTTTGAAGTTAAAAATACATCTTGATCATATATAAAATTATTATTTGTCTTCTCCTTCTTATTTGAAACGGCAGTAATGTAGTTGAGTTTAAGAGGACATTGTATTTATTACCAATATTTTAAACTTATGTGTTATAACTTGGAATAAAAAATTTGGTATTGGCAGTCTTGGTTTCATTAGAATTTCAAAGTTTGATTTTTTGCTCAAATTATATGTGCATTTTATCAGATATTATATGACTTTAAGTCTATCCATATGTGTCGCAGACTGCACCATAGCACTTTTAGTAGGCTCTGGTGCAGAGTGCACCAAAGCATACGTATTAGATTTGTTTAGTCATTTAGATATTATTTTTTGCGTATGGTTTTAAAAAATTTACTTTTTATATTTAACTAAAGTACCTTTAGTCTATTTTCAATGTTTTGTATTTGCCTATAGGCTATAATTTTGTTATTTTTTATACAAATCTAAGTGTGTTTACATTGCCTAGCAACAGCAAATTGTCAATATGAACATGAACAGTCACGGAAAGTAGATCGCTAGTCACAGCTATAAGGAAAATACTGCTCTGTGCTAAAATGTTACCTTATTAAAACAGATCAAACATGTTTTGACTTCATTTAGGAGTAAATTGTGGAGATATAGCTGGAATATGCATACAATAAATCAAGAAAATGATTGTGTGCCAAAGGTCATTGTGTTACTCATCATACAGATTTTTCTAGATCTAATATAAAACGGTTATCATGTTTAGAATTTTAGAGCTATTTTTTGGGTAGAACTTGAAAATTCACTTCTTAAATTGGAAGAAAATAAATTCATATTTTAAGAAAATCATTCTGTTTCTTAATTATGACATTGAAGAAATAAGCAAAAAAAAAACTTATTTTCTTAATATATGAAATGAATTAAGGGACTAATAGTCAGGACTATTTAAATTCAAGGACAATGAAAAAGAACATTTTTTCCTCTAAACATTTGAATTAGCTTTAAGCAATTTTTATTTTCACAGATTATGTCTCCACTATAATTATGTTATCAGCCTTTTTTTTAGAGGTATACATATTTATAATTTTTCTGTTTGGTTTTTCAGAATCTGCATGTTTGCATGTGAAAAAACACAAAGTGTAAAATACAAAACTCCTAATTAAGTGTGGGCTTTAATCATCTATGAAAGCATGTTTTAAAAAACATTCATTGAGAGATTGTTTTTTTTTTTTCTAAAAAAAAGATTGTCGTCGTGGCCAGTCTCTGGTTGTGTGGGCCATCCATGAAGGCAGGCAGTGTGCCCAGCAAGTGGACGCAGATCTCATGGGTTTTTCAAGCTTGGCAGGACCGGGAGGCATTGTCACCACATTAATGTAATTGCAACCAAGCCAGTGGATGATACCAGAAACTGAGGGAGATAGGGACTGCTGGTCAAGGCCAGTAGGCAGAGTTAGGCAGCGCATTGATAATGGTTCCATTCACCCCACAATGTGGCTCACTTGAAACACATACTTGATTCAAAGAATGCTGCACATGCAGTCACAATTATTGTAATGTAATATATACCTCATTTTGTTTTTAGAAACAGTTTCCTTCAAAGTATCATTCTTTATCATGTAATGACACTTCGTTCTTGTTTTTTGAAGGATTTTATTATCATTTTTATTAAGTGACTTGAACCTTTCTTTTTTTCCAAATCCAATCTTGTTGGCATGGGTTTTGGTGATCCTTATTGATGAACATAGAGCCTCTTTGTTTTGTCCTCGTGGACAGATTATATTGACTGTGATTAATTGTAAAATGTGAACCAAAAGATGTATGCTCATGTAATATCTGAATAAATATGACAGAAAAAAAACGAGGAAATCGTCAGAATTAAGGTAACGATTTTATCATGTTTAAAGTGTTCTCTGTTGAAGATACATAGACCAATATGTTTAATTTGTATTCAAACTTCTACTTTAAGGAATAACTCTGTTAGTCTTGATTCTAATTGACAACTGACAAAGAAAGTAGTGATTGCTATGTAGCTCCGACAAATCTTCTCCTTGATTGTATCATTGATTGCTATCACAGTTGGTCGTCTAAAGATGCCACTATACAAGACTACTTTTTTAAGATTCAGAGGAGAATCATTCACTATTCTTGTATTTCAGCAGGTCTTCATATTTAGTTAATTGTTCAAAATGGTATAAAGCAGCTTTTCTTCACTATTTATAAGTGGTTTATCAAAAAATAAATTAATATAATTACAGATCAGCTCTGTCTATAGACAAGACTAGAATGGCAATGACTTCAAACAATCTGCTATTAGAACTATTTTCATAAGACCTCTTCAAAGCGTATATTAATATTATGTTATGGAAAGTCGAGTTTGCAAAACTTGTGCTTGCTAATTGATTTAGACTTTGTAAAGGGTCTACTATATGTGTGAAACATTGTTTTCCATTTTAATTTTATTGAAGTATTACCCGCTGTCTGTATTAACCATAGAACAATATTGCATAAATTATAGTAATCACATATTATTGAATTTTTTTGTAGCAATGTAAACAGTTGAATGAAAATTCAAAATATTATGTTGCAGAAATTATAAAGTAGCTCCATAACCATATTGAAAGAGTTACACAAAGCATAAACAGGACTACAGTGCTAAAATGAAAGTCAAGGGACAGCAAGTGTCAGGTTTATAACTTTTTTTGCTTTAGCCAGGAAGGTAGAGGAATCATACTTACAGGGACAAAAACACAAATTGTTTAAACCATCTATTTTGGTTGAACGTAGTTTTATTGTATATACACTGTAAAAAAGGAATCAGCTTCTTTTTCCTGCAATTTTTTATTAATTTTACACACGTTTTATCCTCAGAGCAGTTTGGTCAGGTCCAAATCTGTCATAAAACAATTAATTAACTTGAATTTCAATATATTGCACTTGTGTATTTAAAAGCACTCGATACTCTTAGTGGCATCTATCGGCTTCTGATAAATGAAATATATACACTCATATTTCAAACCCAAGTTTAAGTTAACTGTACTTTATTATATACTTGTCTTTGTTTGTACATTAGCATTAGGTTTACCCAGCTGCACAGCCAAGTTTTTATATCTAACTAAATGCTAACATGTCATATTAAGCTTTTGAGGTTCTGTGAATTTGAATGACAAGAACATTTTGAAAATGTTTTTGTTTTTTTTTCTGTCTTTTGCAAATTTTAATTCAGTCTTCATAGACCTGTTTCCTCTAAATATCAATAATACTGCAATAGCTTCATTTTGATCACATTATCATGCTTTGCTTGCTTATTTATATCAAGATGCCCCTTACTCTAATTAATTACATTAAAAGTATAGTATACAGTTTACACTGGTGTGAAATGCTGTCTTTTGTTTTGTTTCCTGTCTTTTAGTATTCAATATATATATATATATATATATATATATATCAACAATATATTACATTAAAGTCATATATTAGGGAGCAATCTATTCCTCTACTGCTGTCAGCAATTGTGTTGAAAAAAAGGTTAATGATCCAAAATTTACATTTGCAAGAATGAATTTCTGTTGTCACTATTTAAAAGCATATTTTTTGGGAAACTTGTCCATCATTTTCTTTTGTCAGGTATCTTTAGTCACTTTTGTTCCTTTTTATATATACAGTGAAATCCGCTTGAAGTCAACACTACGCTGCAGTCCCATTTTTTTCCTTCTTTGTTTAAGTAACTGATTTTCTAAATAAAGTCAACTGCTTGGAGGACATTTTCGCTTTAAGTCAACACCTTGTGGTGGATGGGAAAAGGTAAAACCCATAAAAGCGGGGATGCCTAGGGATGAATGGGCGGGATACAACTCTTTGCAAACCCAATAGTCAGGATGTCACTGTGTATTAGAATGCTTATTAAGGCCTAGTTAAGTAAGTGTGGTCTTGTGCAGATGTGACAGTAACAAAAAAAGGGCATGGACGGGATAGAGGCTGTGTATTTATAGATCTAGACCTAACTTATCGTGAGCTCGTATAAATTGAGGCAAACAGTGCAGTTTTCTCCCCACTGCCGCTCGCCTTAATCAACAGCATCCTTTTCAGAACCTCCAATAATAATTTTTTTTTAAAATTAGGTCATTATTTATATTTTTTGGGGGGAAAGCAAAACGAAAGTAATGTTGGTCCCAAGCCCATATTAAAAGAGGGTAAAGCTGAAAAAAAAATAGCAAGAATTGTGGGTGTATACACATATTTCATGTTTTTGTGCAGAACATCAAGTTGTTTTTAAACCTCTTTTCAAACGTGTGGTTTTCACTTTACATGAATTGTATACTGCACGCGCACTATAGTAGAAGTAACAAAAATATGAAGACACTGCAAAGGGAGACCACCTGTTTTTATAACCTGAATTTTTGGACTTGTTTCTTGGAAATGGATAGTCAACCTTGCTTAAAGTCAACACTTTCTTTTGGTCCCAAGGTGTTGACTTTAAGCGGATTCCACTGTGTATGTATGTATATATATATACATATATATGCACACATATATATATTGAGAGATAAATAATTTTTTCTTGTTGGGGACTGATTGTCCATAAATCTATATTAAGGTGGTATACATGCTTTAAACAGCTATTTTATGCATGATTCTAAAAAAGAAATTATCAATTCAATGAAGATTCGGGCAATGTAAAATTTAATGAAAAGAAGCAAGAAATCTACATGTAGTTAAAACACTAGCAACTTGAGACATAAATTTAATCTAGTCTTCCCCCTAAATTTACTTCACATTTTTTTGCCTACATTCAAAATCAGAGTAAAACTGGCAGCTTTTACTATGTTAAGCCAAATTAAGCCAAATACATGTCGTGCAACAACAATGTTTTACTGTCGCATTATACTAGTCAAAAGGACAGCCATGAGAGAGGAGGGATCTTATGTCAACCCACAAACAACTGACTAAATAACACCCCACTCTCTATTTTTACCTGCATTTTTACTCTCAGATTGTTTACATTGTTTACTGGCACTATCAAATTGTTAGCTCATAGGACTGCCCACCAGTGACAATTGATCTCAGCCATTCAGGTTTCAGGATTAATATCCCTTCCCTACCTACAAGAACAAGTCATTTACAGTAGAAACCTTATAATTGTATGGGAATGAATTGAAACTTCGAATTAAGAGGATTTGATTTACAATAAAGTGCATAACTGAACCTATGGCTCATTGAATGAGTATGTATATGTTCTATGCCTGCAATGAACAACTCTCCCTTTCCCCTGTTCCACATTGCTGCCAGTTATCAGTGTTAATACACGTACTGGCATTTCTTTCTCAGTGTGTTAGCTCTCTCCTACTCCTAGGGCAGTGATTAGCATTGCTTGCAGCTTCAAAGACACACATGTAGTACTTTAGTAATGTCTTATGGGGTGTTATCGACTTCAAATTAAGAGAATTGAACTAGAATTGACTTCGAAACAAGAGTCAGATTCTAAGAAACCCAAAGAGAAAAAAAATAAATATCCTTTTGCAAAATTTGGTTGATGAGAAATTTGAATAACCAGACTTCGATTTTTTAGGTTTCCACTGAATGTAATCAGCATGTAAGCAACTAATTATTAAGTAAAAATTAGGGTACAAAAAGATACATGGATGCAATTTATAGCAGTGTATCAATACTATCAATATGCAAACTTCATTTGTTCAAGTTTTTGGAGTAAGCAAAGGGACAGCTTCAATGGTTTGAAAATGCATCAAATTTCCATAATTATGCAACAAATAGGTTGATTAGGACATATTGATTCTTCAAGATAAGAAAAGGGAAAGAAATTTACTTGCAAATGTTTTTCAAAACTCTATTTTACAATACTATAAAAAAAAGTTTGGTTTAGTGTTATCTTTTCCCAATTTTAAAGCAATATCAGAAAAAATTATTAAGAAAAAAAAATAGGTTTGAAAAACTAGGTTTTCGCCTCATGAAGTTGTTTATCCATTTGCTACTCTTTCAAAAATATGTAGGTCTAGGTTTACCATAAGGGAATCAAAATATGCCATTTTCCTTCTCTAATAACAGATACGCACTTTTGAGACCTAAAATTTTAATCTTTGGAAAAATAAGTATAAGCATTATGGTGATGAGGTTTTATTGGTAAAAAAAAACAAAAACAAGCAATATTTTTAAAAACCTATGATGTTATCAAAAGTAGGTTATTTCTATCATAGTAATAAATCAATGCTTTGGTATTTTTGGTCTTATTTAAGAATGTAATGGTGGGTTCCAATTTATCTCACAGTGATAGAGATATACTGAATACAGAAGATATTTAGTAAAGAAAAGAACACAAACATTCAAATTCAAATAAAATATATTTCTTTTTGAAATAAATAACATTTGTTAATTTATCTTACAGTGCATACAGCTATGTGCTGTGGACATCTAAAACTGAGAAAAAAATGTTTTGACATATATGCAATTAAAATTTGATAAAAACAAAGGTGGTCATATTTTCTTTACACGCACATTGGAAATTCAGATTTTTCATGATCCTGTCAAAGTGTCAGTGATTTACTTATCTCCAAAACTATTCGAAAGCACTTTAAGACTTTTAACAGGCTTAGGACCAAATTTTAAAAATTACCTTCAGAGATGTCAAGTGAAAGTTTATTTTACATGAATACCATAAACAAGTAAAATTTTCCAACTTTATGTCTTTATTTATACTTAACAGTATTAAGACATAGTTCAAAGTAAAATAAATGTATTTGAAGTGAAAGAGGATACATTGTTTTACATCATGCCAAATTTAATTGAAAATTTGTCCAAATACTTATTTATCATATCAATACTTCTGTATTTCAATTAAAAAGAAAAGAAAAATGGCTTTTATTTAACTCACTTGAAAGAGGGCAGAAAAAAAAATTGAAACACACTCATATATCTTTTTCAAAGTAAATCAGCATGCATTAGTTTATAATAATGTTACTGACACTTAGTTAAAATAATGCAGCTGGGGTTTTTTTCACAACAAATTTATTCAAAAGCATGAACCAGAGGAGAAAATCAGAAGTCATCGTTAATCTTAGCTATTTTTTTAACCCATGAAAACTTCAAACAAATCAAAATTAGAAATCATCATTAAAAAAATAGAGCTGTTCATGTCATTTTATAAAACCAAAAATGAAATACATGGTAATGGTTTTATTTCAATTATGTATGCTTTCTAGATCTGCTTTGTAGGATAAATTTAAAAATATACTCTTCCCAATAAAAAGATAAAAGAAATAAACAAAACAGGGTTTTACTTTTAAAACAAATACAAGTTGGACATGAAAATCATATTACATTATCATCATTTATTATATCTATAAGAAAGCTATGATTCATACATTGCTTCAGTTCTGATTTTTTTTTAAGTGAGATGAAACTCAAGGCAATATACATAATGCTAGTGGTTTTTCAAACTTAGTAAGTTTTACATCTTGTAAGTGTAAGTCTAATGTGCCACTTTTAGTAAAAAGAAGTTTCACAAGTCTCTATTTTCACAAAACATTTTTTACAAAGAGTTTGCCAGCTCAAAGATAGCTTTCCAAATGCAAAACTATGGTAATTTATTTCTTCTTAAAAGAAAAATAATTTAAGAATAATTCATATACATTTATATGTACCAATTTCAAATGAGAAAAAGTCAGACCTAGAAACACAGACAGTGTGTTTTGCCATTTGCTTTCAAATTTACTGTGTTTTCTTAAAGTATAAATAAACATTGATTGCACCAAACTTCTGCTATAAGCAAGTTTCACATGTAATCAAGGCTGCAGTGAACGAGCACAATTGCCCTGCCACCCCACCCCTCATCTTTTTTTTTTTAAACAATTTTTGAGATTTAAAAAATTAAGAATTAATATGAAGTTTCAGAAGAGATTCCTACATAGAGGACAAGAGGACTTTTGACTAGTGCTAAACCATTTATACAAACAAGTGGAGTGGAATTTTTTACGGCATGTGCGACATGAAAGACGAGGAAGTTGCAGGGTTGTTCCATGGATCACAGAGAAGCATATCATACAATCATCTAGACCCTCAAATTTCTTGTCAATGTTGCCCTTCCATAGACGTAAACCCTCCATGATACTACCGTTTTGGTGCTGGAGAAAAATGTTAAGCTGCAGCAACCATCTATCCCACTGTGCTTGGGAGACACCCACTCTCTTGTCACAGGCTACTTCTAGCTTGCCCAAGGGAAAATTCTCTGGCAGAGTTATGGTCATGTTTACAGTCACCTCAGCCATTTCATAAGTTGCAAGAACCTCTCGGGTCGCAGGCCTTGTCTTGATAGTGATGCCTTCAACTCTATTGTCCTCATTAGCCTGAGATGATGTGATCTGCTGCCAGATAAGCTCAGTGCTCAGGTACTGGGTTGTGAAGCGGTCTACAAAATTAGATGATTTTCGATCTTGCTCCATCCACCAGGTACGTACTAAAGCTGGGAGGATCTCAAGACAGCCACGATAAACCTGCAGAGCTAGCCACTCTAACTCTTTATTTGATTCATCTTTTCCATTCAGTTTTAAAGTCAGTTCTGTGGAACATTCGATCATGGCAGGGTCTGGGTGTTGTGGCATTAAGCGAAACAGATGATCTAGCAGACGACTGACTGAGGCTTGGGCTTTGAGGTATTGTGCATATTTGGCACGAAGTTCACCTTGAGAATACTTGAAAAGAAATAATAAGAGCCGCCACACAAGCAGATAGCCCATAGCTTGAGATCTTTCCTCTGTGCCTTGATCCATGACAATGTGATCATCAACTTGAACAACTTTAAGGCAGTCAAGAAAGTGCCCTGCTGCTTCCAACTGGACCATTAAAGCTTCTGGGGGACTTTTTGTTTCTTCCTCCTCGTCTTTTCCGTCTTTAGCATTTTCTCTGGCCTCTGAATCTTGTTTGGCAATTTCCTCGACAACACTCCTCAAAATAAGATAGGCAGCCAGCTCTACAAACCTGTCTCTTGACATCAGCAAAGGACATAAGTGATTCAATAGAGTTTTCATACTATCCGACAAGTTGGATGTATCTGAGGCAGTCAGGTGCGGAGGCAACTGATGTGCCAGTACAAGCCAGCCTGGGCACAGGCTTACAGCTGAGGACAAGGGTGCTTGGACCAAGGCCCACAAAGCAGGATTCCATCTCTTACTTGGTGAAGCCAAGAATACAAACATTGGGAGCAAGGGTGAGAACACCCCTTCTGCAAAAAACTCACTCCATTCTGTTTTTGCTTTCTCCGTAACACCTCCACTAGAGGAAACCTCTAAAGACATTTGCCCCTCCTCAGAACTGGAACTAAAAGTGTGGGCAGCTTCAAATGACAACTCAAACACAGAAACTGCTAAAGCCTGCATGTTTGCATCATTATATAAATTCTCTTTGCTTTCCAACAAAAACTGTATCCATTCTACCAATGTGCACAGGGTAAATTCCCAGTACTGATCACTGCTGGCTACCACAAAATGTTTTAAAGACCTGGCAATACTTACATTTAGCTCCAACAGATGGATAGGCACAGGCATTGCATCACTACTATTAAGGAGGTGAATATTCCTGTCCTTGAGTTTATTGATAACCATCATCAGCTGCTGGAAGAATTCCATTTTTAGATCCTCATTAAGTGAATTATATCCTGAGGTCAAACTCAAAAAACCTGACAAGCACAAAGTTATTGACTTTATCTTAGTATTTTCATTGTCAAAGTCCATTATTTCATGGGAAACCAAAGAAAAGGCTTTACTTAAAGAAACTTCTGATACCCCTGAATCATCAAACAATTTTATAACTTCTGACATAACCATCTCTGACAACTGACAGCTACTGATAAAATTGCATTTTAGTTTAAAGATAGCACTTTCAACCACCAACATTTTTTTTCTTGAAATCTGGCTTTTGTTGACAATAATCTGTAAAATTTGCATCATCCCTATCACATCCAGAGAAGACGGTTTGGTAGAGTCTTCCTTCAGTGCATAATCCACTAATTTACTCAGCTGTACAGATGTCAACATGTTCAAACATTTCATCAGTCCTGAGCAAAGATCCGGCATACATCCAGAAAACTCTTGAAATTGACAAGACTCCATCTTATTTGCTGCTGAGAGAAGGACAAATTTTCCACAAAGACCTTTCAGACAGATGATTTGAACATCTGAAATAATGCATGTGTCAATGTCAGATTCTTTTCCATGGTCTGCCCTTTGAGGAAGCTCCAAAAACATGTTAAGCATGGAGAGATTATAGAGAGATGATATCAGTTCCGTCTGAAGCGGCAGTTGCACTTTCTTTTCTGCATCTGATTCAGGGCCACAAAACAAGGTCTGGGAACCACTGCTGATATAGAGATAATCGCAGATCTGCGGAAATAACAAAAATAGCTGAAATTATTTTCAAATAAACCAACTAATTTAAGTTCTTGTTGACACATATATATACTTACCCTACAAAGTATGTGAATTTGGCAATTTTACTTTTAATTTAAAACTTGGGAAAAATAATTGTAATCATGCCAATAAAAATGATCAAGGCTTTGGACATGGGCGTAAAATTTAATACTTATTAGGCAAAGATTCACTTTCATGTTCAAATTATATTTAAGCTTTGAAGAAAACAATGGTAATTCTAAACATTTTTTTTTTCTTTGGCACAGTTTGATATGCAAGGTACTTAGTTCAATACACCCTATTTTTTTCATAACATGCGAAAGAATATATCAAGAGCGCACGAACATACAAATAAGAGCTGACAAAAATACAAGTGGTAGAATACATATATTATCATATATCAAAACTCTGATTACTTTTGCAAGCAACCCCAATTTTTTTTATATTGCAATATCTGTAGGAAAACAATTTAATAAAATCTGATGAAGCATTTAAGACGTACTCTCACCTCTCTAAAATTTTGCATTTGATGATTTCCTTTAATAAGCAGGGTATCAGCAACGGTAGATAAAGTATTTATATCAATATCTTGGATTTCTATCTTGGGATCAAGGTTAAGGGCACTCAATCTGCAGCTGATGTCACTTTCATCAGAATGTTCATCCCATGGTGATATGATGGAACTCAAGAAGAGTCTTACTATCCTTTTAAAGCAAACCAAGCTAAGATGTAAAAAAGGAAAGAAAGAAATTATATATTGATAAAAAGTTAAAAGGCTAGAGAGAAATATTTGAACATCCAAAACAATGATGAAATCACAATACTTTTTCTTTTTATCTATAGAAGTATTTTGTTGCGGTTTTTTATTTAAATTCTTTTTTTTTTTTTTGTCAAACAATACACATCATAGAATCAGCTTTAGCCTTTTGAACTTAAGCATTGCAGGTTGGCGCAGTCTTTCTAAAAATAATTAATATACCATTTCTTGGCTGCCCTTGCAAGCTCTTTGAAGAACACAAAATATTAGTGAAATGAAATATGATAAATCCTGATTTTGTAAGAATCTTTTGTGCCTTGTCTATCAATTATTTTCCTTTTTACCAGTGATTGATATATTATTATATTTTCACAAATGTATGGGAGAAGCTACAGATTTCGTTTGAATTGGAAGAAGAATAAACAGTATAAATTTGGTTCGTCAATAAGCTCTTATAGTAAAAAAAAATAAAATTGCAGCTTATATTCTCACGCACTTGTCCATAGAGCGGATTGTGCTCAAAACTGATTTGTGAATGACTTGGCACATTTGATGCAAAAGACCATGAATCTCCACTTGAGACTTGCTTTTCAAGATTAAACCAAAGCCTTTCAACCACAGTTGTTCTAAGTTAGAGAGATCCACTGAAAACATATCAAACAAGAATAAAGTTAATGTTTTTTAGCAAATCTCATTTGATGCAAAAAATATAAAAAAAAAATATAGAAATCAAGAATGCTTATGTGGTTGTGAAACAAATGCCAAATTAAAAGAGACATTTCAATTTAATAAACAAAAATTTTGAAGATGGTCTCAATATAAGAGAAAAATATTGAATTTAAAATAATTTGATGAACCAAAAAAGGAAAAGGGTGATGGCAAGGCAAACAGCTGAACAAAGACTCTATTCAAGCCATCCCTTTCCCTTTTGAGTTTTAGAGACTCTCATTCCCTTAAGACAAGAAAAGAATATCATTTTTATTTCCCTCACCATACCATGTCAAACCTACTTTATCTCTTCAAAAATAAAGAAATTTTTGAATCAATTCTATTATATATGCATCTTTCAATTCTATGATAAATTTATTTAATTTGTGTAATATTTTATCTTCTTACCTTTCTCTGGTTGCCCTGTTTGGAGACGGAGATGCAACAAGTTAACCACTAGTTCTCCCAACAAAGGATGCATCAAAACCTGGTATTAACAGAGAGCACGAATAAAGATTTGATAAAATTACTTATATTGATTTATGAATCATTGTAATTAATACCACTTCCCTGTCTATCACAAAGACAGCATCACTCTGTTTATTGCAGGGCTTATCTTTAGAATTGAAAAATAAAAATTTTCAGCACACAGTAACTGTAAGGGCTATTTTACCAGTGCTGACATATAATAAAAATGTATTTGTTACAGCCAAATTAATCAATTATGGATTGTAAATTAAGCGTCTTCTGTAAAAAGGAAAATGCATGGTATCATGGTAGAAAATTGAAAACATATAAGAAAAGATTAACGCACCCTTTTCTTAGAAAACAAAATTTCCACCAGACTCAACATGGCCCTACAAGCTTCCAACTCTTGGGTTGATCCAGTGGAGCTGCTGCCCACCACCAAACATTTCAGATAAGACACACAGCTGGACATAATAGCATCTAAGCAAGGTTGGGACACCTGGAGATCTGGATTAAGATGATCATACATTCAATTTATCAGTTATAGACAAACTCTAAATAAAAGAAAAATAAAAACCTTTTGTGTTGGACAGAAATAAAAGAAATAATAGAGGATAAAATGAAAAATTAATGTTCCAGCAAATAAAATTAAAAAAAAAATGTTCTTTTAGTACAATATCTTACATTATTGTAAAAAATATATTTTCATTGAGCTTATGAATATAAATCAAGGGAAGAAGCATCATCCAATTAACCAAAGAGCTAAAGAACTTTTTGCTATTTTTCTCTACCAAATGCTTTGAAAAAAATTTTAGACAATGTGATTTATGATATTAACATTATTCTACATATATATATAAGTATATAGGAAGGAGTTAAGTTATTATCATTACATGCATACTGAACATAGTTAGTGGAAGAAAAAAAAAGTGCAAAACTAAAACATTTTTATCTATCATATCAAAACTCCTGCTTATGGCACATTAATGTACTGCTAGAGAAGTTCTTTTATTTACCATCACCACCATCCATTGTGCTGATTACAGATGTAAGCATCTTCCACACATAAGAGGAGGTTTTTGTAGAATTATTATCTTCGTTTCCAGCTGCACCGAGAGCAAGTTTTTCAACATGTTTGGCAAAAGACAGTCCTTCGGACAATTTCTGGCAAGCTGGAATAGCTTTGGACATCAAGATTGTATTTTCAATCAACTGGCAGATCATGAAGGGCTCAGACACTCCCTGAAATTCAAGGGTCAAAAATGAGCATATGCAGTCAGTCTATAAAGTGATAATGTTAAGAGCATTCTGAGTGGGCATATAAAATGCAATTGAGTCCGAATAATTTTAATCCAGAAAGTTTGAATTCTTTGACTCTTATTTTGTAAAATAAATATCAGATCAAAGTATAACAAACAGATCCAATGGATTTGAAGTTATCAGTTAGTTTTTCCAGCACTTAAAAGGCACTGTTCCTGGTTACAGAAAGGACAATGTTCTCCTCTATGCAGCAAGTGTTTCCACGGTAGGGTTCATGTACAAACTAGTTCTGGATTAGGAGAGGGAGGGGTGATGTGCGTATACAATTAAGTTTAACTATACCAATCACTGCTGTCTACAAGGTTGAGGCAGCCCTTTAGATCATGAGATGAACTGTGGGTAGAATGAGGATTTCCCAATTTTTTGCCTGGCTGTTTAAGATTCATATTTTTTTTACAACTAAAAGAGGCAATAAGTCCATCCGATGAATCATTGTAAACTATAATAAAATTTTGTGCAGAGATATATTTATTTGAAACTGGAAAAAAAAAATGGACATTTTTTTTCCTCACTTGAGAGAAATGTAGTGCGGTCTCAGTGCACAGGAACTTAGCAACAAATGTACTTTGTTATCGGGGTGACAGTTTTTAATTTGGGTTAAATGCAAAAAGACAATAGTGCTGATTTGATGATTCTTCAGCCATCTCAATCTAATTTTGTGCTAACAAGCTCTTTAAAACCCTAGCTCAGTTGCCATTGTGTATTCTTCTCCTCCTAAGTTTGTTGTTCATCTTTAGAGCTTAGTTTACAATGATCTGTCAGAGAAACACATAACTAGATTTAATATACCTAATAAATTCTTTTAAAAAGGAAAAATAAAAATCCTTTGATCACGGGTTAAATACTTGTTGTTCTCTATGATGTACTTAGATTTTTAAATTCTGTATAGAGAAGCTTAGGATTTGTTTTTTTACATATAAGATGTACCTAGAAGATTTAAGTGCCCTAATAAATGATTCCAATAAATGACAGGCTATTTAACAGAGTTCAATTACTTGGAAATTGCAGGCAAAAGCTACAATGTTATTTTGCAATGAAGCAATAGGTGATAACAGGGACTTTCTTTTATCATTCACAACATGTCTACTTACCTCTATGACCGATGATAGAATTTCCAGTGCAGTGGCATTCTCCACATTGTGCAGAAATGCAAAAAGAGTCATTACAGCACTGCACTCAAGCTGTTCAGAGTGCTTGCTTTCAGCATAAAACAAGAATGGAAGCAGGTGTGTCACAACAAATTCTTTGTAATATTCAGCTCTGCCAGACACATCTGTGGTAACTGATGATAGCTGTAATTCCAAATGGGCAATGACATCTTTGCCAGCATTCCTTGTTAGGCAATGCCCAGGTTCCACAGAGAGATCCTCCGTGACACGAATGCAAACACCATCAGTTCTAGAGTTGAGTCTCACCACAGCTGAATCTGGAACATCTAACACAACTAACTCGCTAAATAGAGAGATAAACTGAAAAGCCACTTTTTCATCAATGGTAGCCATCTTAAAAGCTGCAACAAGTATATCCCCAATGAAATCCTCAGCAAAAGGAGAGAGTTTTGCTCTTTGTTTTCCTCTAGGATCTTTCCCTAACCTGAGAGGACTGACACCTGACTTTTCGTCATTTCCATCAGCAGTGGTGAATTTTACCCTTTCTCGCCTGCTTCCACCTGATGCAGATTCCTGAAATACCATTCCTCTCACTAGTAACTTAAGCCTCTCAAATAGTTCTGGGGAAGTCGTTGTAGAAGGTTGGTTAGAATTTGTAGCTAGTTGAAACTCTACTTGCAGTCTACCAATAGTGAATGCCGAAAGGTCTGACCAGAAACACTTCTCTGCGTCATTACCAATGTCTGAGGCAGAAGATAGCAGAGTATTCAGATTTGAATACAGCTCTGTCTTTGAGAGATTTGCTTTTGGCTCTGTAAGGGAACCTTTTACAACTGTCAACATCTGAAATGAAGTTTTTTTTTTTTACAAATTGATAAATATTTATTGAACGACAGAACTGAAAGTATCAGAACTTTTCAAGCAAAGGCATTTTGCAGTCCTGCCAAATTCAATAGATTGGAATGTTTGAGTCATACAATAAAAAAATTACTGACTTCAATGTTGATATGGTTTTTTATTGTTAAAAATAGATGCATTACATATTTGATTATGGATTTATAAAATCAAAAGTAGATAGCCAATGCTGCATGCTCTTTGTCATGCATTGTCTGATTTGTTTGAAAAAAATTGCCATAATGGTACAGAAAGAGAAAAATTGAAAATAATCACAGCATGTTGGGGGTATAATATCAAAAGTACCTGATCCAGAAGAAGGCCTTTTATCTCTGCTGATTTTCCTTCCATGATCAACCTTTTAATGACATACTGCATGCATTCTTCTAGACTTTTGACCATCGCATTCAATTCTGAGGGGCTTTTCAGTACACTTTCCTCGATGAGACTGGAGTATAAAAATTTAAAAAACTTAAAGCTTAAGTGAACCCTTCTTAAAGTGCCTGTTGTCAACAGCATGGACCTCTATTTTATGTGCTTAAAACAACATCCTTTCCTAATATAACTTTCTAGGTGTTTACTTTCATTGACTAATATTACTGGAAATATCTCTGCAAGTCATTTATAAACTTCATTCACGTTTAGAGTACACTTCACGCTTTTTTATGGTTATTTCTGTCTAGAAATGGATCTCAAAGGGCACTTCAGAAATGACTGTTTTTGGCAGCAATTTTTCAGAGATTTCTATTCTACTTGAGTTTACCTTTACTAGGGCAACATAAATTAAAAAAATAATTAAAAAAAAAAAAAGCAACAATCAACATAAGTTGAGGTTCTAACTGTAAGCTAAATCACTGTAAAGATGGGTTTTTTTAAAGAACCATACCAGTCCTCTCCTGGTAAAAATATTCTTCATGGAACACAAGAAGACAAAAAAAGAGTTTTTAAAATTGTATACATACCCTACTTGAAAAGACTCAAAAAAACGAGCAAAGTTGATTTCTGGTATTTTGCTGAGTAGTGGCAATAGACATGGAGCCACTATGCCAGCTTGTCCTGAGCAACCATTCTCCAGAACAGATTTCAATTTTGGCCATACTGCTTTCTGCCAATTCACATGTTGCCAACAGTCCTATAATTAAATAGAAAAGGAAACAAGAGAACAGTTGTGCAATTGTTAGAAGTCATAAAGTTCTTTTATATGTTTCTTCTGAATACTCTCTTAAGAAAGAATTAAAAAGAAAAGGGTTATCACATGAAATTATTTTAAAAGGAGAAAAGATTTTGATTTCATTGCCATGAGAAAAAAATTGGATCATAAATGCTTTTTAATCGATTGTAGTAGTTATGTATATGTATAAATTATTCAGTTGCATAATGTATGTAAGAAAATGAAATTCTGGTATCTAGGAACTGATATACATGGTAAATAAAAGCTGCATTCTCCAAATAGCTCACAGTAGCAACATAAAAAGCAATTTTTATATCTATCATAGACAGGATCAAAATCTACCTCATGTGCGCTGACCATCGACAGTGTCGCTTCCCAAGCATATGAGATAATGCTGGGTTCTGCGCAATCCAAGAAGGAAAACACAAAGGGAGATACTTTGGAGATAGATTCAGCAGATGCAGATGGGCAATACTGGCAAATGGCAGACAACAGGCTCAGCATTCCACCTTTAACCTGTGAATACATAATCACCACACAAAAGCCATTTGATTTTTATTAAACTATTAAGTACATTTAAGAATTACCTTATTCCCTATGGTAAATGATTAATGTAATATGTTTTCTAACATTTGAATTAAAATAGGAATCAATTTATTACCGCATGCTCAGAAGTATTTTGGAATACGTTTATACAAAAGGTAAGAAGAACATTAACATATTATCATAGCGTAGTCATTACAGCTATATACTAACTCAGGGGCGAGTTCATTTCCCTGGTTAAAACTCTGAGAGAGACTTAGAGGGTTGAAACAATTTTCATCTACTACACGGATGACTTCCTTGATTCATCCTTGGTAAACTATTTTTAAAAAATGAGTTAAGTAATTTCTGATCGGTTGACAATTGGTTTTTTTCTTTTGTGAGAGCACTTTTCTTTAAAATTTTGAAATGAATTTATTGTCAAAGCAGCTAGTAAATTTTAAAATAGTAAATGCAGATTTTGAGTTTTTAATTTATCAGACACTTTACCGATGGAACAGGTGATTTGGCATGTTTCCAAAAGGCAGAGCTTCGCAACAAAGTGATCATGTGGTCTGACGTAGAACTAGAGACAGAGTCTGGAGGAAGCATCACCAAAACTTTGCGTAGTCCTTGAAGACTGGAAGTGATGATACGTTGATATTTGGCTTCCATATCCTCGTCGCTAGTGGTCCTTTAAAAAGAAGTTAATATTTTATTGATGATATTGACAACTGCATAAAAAATTAAATACCTGCAGTGCAATTAGCAAAACATGAAAATAAAAACAAGAGCAAGGTTTTTTTTTTCATTGCCAAAGTGATAATTGTTGACATTTGACTTCCATATCCTCATCACTGGTAGTTCAAGAACAAAAATAAAGTTATCATTTAAGACTATTATTCACTCATCATTGCATAGCAAAATTCACAACAGTTGGTGAGCAATCAACAAAATAAGCTAATGTAAGCAAAGGTATGATTTGCTTTATTCCCATTTCAGTCTCCTCAAAAAACATTGAAAGAGCATTTGTTCCTTAAAAAGCAAAGAAAATTAACTTAAACATAACTGTTTCAAGCAATATAAGCAAGGCATCCCTTACTTCAATTAATTTTAATGAATTTATATGTCAGTAAAGTGTGAATGAAAGACAAATATGCATTTCCAAAGCTTTGGAAGCCAAATACTGTTGTTTTCGTTTTTTTTTTTTTTAGAAACAGCAATAAATTACTGGGGTAGCTTAGAAAAAATCAAATACAGGTCAAGTTTTTCATTCATTCAGTTAATAGCACTATATTTTCTCCTATTTCATTCACAAAATATATTATAAGGATATTTTGGTCCAAATGTTTCTTTCTAAAGTGCAGCACAAAAAACACCATATCTTTCGAGGGCCCAGTTTTACTCAGATTGCCTTATGACATCTGCTTATCACATGGCAATTTTAAAAGTTAGAAAAAGATAATCAAAAATATATAAATAATGAGCCTAGAAGATAACACGAAAGATGACTTACTGTGGATCACTCAGTGTTTGCTTGGTGTGGTTTAGGATGTTTTTTGATAAGCACTGAAAGTTAACAAAAAAAAAATTTTGAAACATGTTGCATTTCTTGAGTATAAATGATAATGTAAGTAATTTTTCTTATTATTATTACTAATTTTAACAATGTTGACAAACAATGTCATATTTGTATAAAACCAGTTGCTCTTACAAAATCAGCCATCAGACCCAGGTCCTCCATTTAGCTTTTGGGTGACAGAATTGTCTTGTGGCCAGAATGAATGTGCTGGTCTGGAGATAATGGGACTCTTTGATGTATATGCTTTGTTTTTTGAAGGTATGCAAAATGGAAGCAACACAAGTTCAAACTTAGAGAAGAAACATTTATTAACAAGTTTGGTAAATAATAGAAAAAGAGAATTTTGTAATTTCAAATACTTTCCCCTGGATGGATGATATTTTATTAGTTTCATTCATTGGTTTGTAAATGAACACCCCCCTCCCTCCAAATATATATGTCAAGTACAATAAGGCTAAAATGCAAAGAACCTGTATTCCATTGCTCAGAGGTGAGGAGTTTAAGTTCACTAAAAGGATTTACAAAATGGGTAAATGTCAAAACAAAAAAGAAAAAAATATTCTGCAATAAATTAGTACCAAGCATATCTTTTAAATTCTGATTGTTGGACAGGGAATTTTAATACTTTCAACCAGATAGCACAACCTTTCTTGAAATAGTATTGTGGATCCGGATAGATCTACAAGGACGTGTTCTATGAAAATGTCATTCTGGAAATACTGGCACCCTATTGGTTCTTACCCAATATTCTTTGAAATACAACATAAAGCAGTCATTAATTGAACTTGAGTACAAAATATTCAGCAAACCAATTGTATTTGACATAGAAACATTTCGCCTTTCTTTGTGGATTCTTCAGTATGACAATGAAAAAAAGAAGATGAGAAACAAAAGTTACACATAGAATAGCAGAAGCTCAACATAAATTCAAGATTTTAGACTTTATACCATATTATTCCAGTGCAGCCACTGATAATTTTGTATATACACACACACACAAATATTTATATACATGCTTACACATCTTCATTGTCTAGAAAATAATTTTAATTATGTGAAAAAAATTCAAAAGGTATCATATTTTCTCACCTCTACAATTTCTGCCAAGCAAAAGCGAACTGCCTCTGTTTGCTTAGCACCTGAAAACCTGGATGTGAAGGCCTGATTTGCTGCAGAGGCAACAGTTGGGTATGTGTCACACATACTGACCACCCATATACCCATGATGCTTTTCAGGTGGGGCGCCATAGACTTGCCTGTCCGACTGGCCAGAGATGCTGTGGCCCTCTGAGACAGCTCACGTACTTTGTGATCAACATCCTAGAACATTGATGACATTAGCTCTTCAAATAAACCAAATCTTTCTATGACCTCAAAACAACCAGAGCACTACTCCACAAAAAGAATATTTTTTTTAATTGTAAAAGAAAATTAGGAAATGAGATATTTAACCAAAAAAGGAAAACAACATTATATTGGATTTCAAGCTTTTCTGCTTCTGGTAAGAATCTCTTACAAAGATTATAAATAAGGAGAAAGGTAGTAATGTAACTACTTATTAAAATTACTTTAAGAGGCTAAACATATCCTAATGTTATGAAAGAAATTTTGAAAGCCCTTATAAGTAGGTTTTTTTATAGGCTAAATATTGAACATTTTCTTCAATTATTTTTTACAGGTTTAATATTGAATACTTTCTTCAATTATTTTTAAACAAGTATCCACACAGATCAAGAAAGCTAAGAGGATTCTAAAATCTTTAAAATGCAAAGTCAAAAAAACAAGTGACAGAAGTATCTGTACATTTTCCAGGCTTGGCCTTGACTAAGTATTATGCTTGATCCAGAATACTACTCACAATTGCAACTCTGTTATATATTCTAGGCCAAAAAGGGACAATGGTTTTGACAGTCTCCTCATCTTTAGATGAACAAAGGCTGGAAAATTCTTGTAGCGCCTGAAAAACAATTTTAAGTTATTTTAATAGTTTCAAAGGAGAAAACAGTCATAAGAATAAAAGGAAGCAAAACCGCTCATGATGCAAAAAGAAGCACCACTTAAATGGATTTTTATCAACCCTTTTTTGGACACAGCGTAGAATTTCGCCCTAAAAGCTGCATTTTAGTTCTGAACAATGGGGGGATAGGCCCGAAAGCTAGTTTGAACTTAGGCGACTCAAGTATTGTTATAGCGGGCCGGGCTCAGGTAACGTCATCAATCACTGTCAGGGTCAGGCCCGCCCATGACCGCAGATAATCGCTGTCTGCACAAGCCAGTGCACAAATCTGCTGAATTTTATGTAATAAAATAGAAAATTCCTCTTTTTAACTTACAATATCTTCAGAACTACTCATAGTACAGACATCGTTCAACTTTAAACAGTTTCTTCTAAATCTAATTTGAAACCCGGTGTTTCTTTGATATTTCTATCATCATATTTGTGAGTGTGGTTACTGCGTTTTCATAGTCCATGTTTTTATCTAAAATTTTACCTGGAATTCGCTCCTATTAGGTTTAATTGCTAATTAATTAAAAAGTACACGCTAGATTATCACTTTTCAATACTTATCTGAAACAACTGAAACCCTAGATTAAAATGATATAAGTTTTGTTCCGTTAGATGGGTTCAAAGCGGGTCTCTGCTCGTTTTCATCATTCTATTCCTTCCCATTCAGTTCTAGATAATTATCCTGAGTTAAGTCAATCAAAATATGGAACATTCTACTGATTATAATTGAATCACACACACGTCGTATAAACGATTTGTGCAGAATTTGAGGCAGACTTTGTGCTATAACACCTAAACAGAAAAAGAACGTTTACACAGATCTTACAGAAACAATCATCAAGCAAACACAAACCCTTACCAAACAATCTATTCCGTATAGACAAAGCACATACAATACAGATAATTTTTAACGATCTCAATGGCGCATTCAGGACAATTCACAAGTTTATATACCACACAGCACCTATAGATGACAGCTCTTTACCATATTTTCAAACATTAATAGACAATTACATGACAACTTACAGAAGAATCTCGAGCTAGATCTAGGTTTGTGGTTGATTTTCCTACACTAATTATTTCTTTATTTGCATTCACTTGCATCTTAAAATCCTTAGATCTAGCTTCGTCTGCCTCAGCCTCTAACGTTCTGTGACTGCTTTCTTTAATTCTATATTCATTTATGTCTTTCGGTTTCAGTCAAATGTGCATCTTTCTAAGATCCGTTAGAGGCTAGTTTTTTTATGTTCTAAATGGACTTGATAGTTCTTAGCGATTCAACTTCTTAGTCTATTCAAGCCAGCATGAAAGTCACTGTCTCTGAAGCATCTATTTTTTGTAGATGCGGATATTCAGTGGTTAAGTGCCTGCTTTTGTCTCGGTAAGGCGACGGGTGCCGCATCGAGGCGCAGGTTCGATCCCTGTTCATTCCATCTGTTATAATGTTTCCACGTCTTTCTTCTTATTTGTCGGTCTCGAGCTAAATCTAGGTTTGTGGTTGACATTTCTATACTAATTATTTCTTTATTTGCAGTCACTTGCATCTTTAGATCCTTAGATCTAGCTTCGTCTGTCTCAGCCTCTAACGTTCCTTGACTGCTTTCTTTATTTCTATATATAGCTGAGTAATATAAAGCTCGCTCAAGACAGAGACATGTACGAAAAATCCGTCTCCTGCAAAAAGTATTCCATCTAACATAAAAAAATTTCGTGAGTAGTTTATTCAAAACTGATAAGTTCTATATGTGAAATTTTAAAAAAATTCCACGTTCCGTTTAGTTGTTACGACCTTCTAAAAATCACTCTATTGTTTTCTAATATACTACAATAAATGTACTTTTTATGGCCATGTAACAAAAAAAGTATTTGAGTTAGAGTTTTCGTTCTTGCTTGTGTCTATAGCCTGTTTTATTTATTTTTCAATGCAAACTTTAAAATAAAACATGATTATCATTATTGTGGTTAGAAATTACAGTCAAATGTCGAAAAAAACATAAAATGCCGTGCAGGCACAGAGCCGCCCGAGTCTACCTGAGTTGACAACTAGGTCACGGGGTCAGGTCATTGACACCGTGTGGGCCTGGGCAACTAAAGTAGCGCTTATGCGACGCCGTGTGGAGAGAAAAAATTTTGGGGTTTGCACCAGAATGATTTTTTTTTTCCTCTGATTTCAACTCCAGACATAGTTTGCGATCTGTTGAAAATCTTAAGGGACTTTAAAATTCTGTAAGATTAAAAAAAATAAAAGATCAATTGGTTTATTTCTTGTTTCAATCAAAAGTTCCTTAAGGGCAAGACTATTCTATGCAAGGTTTATTAATCATCTTAGAGAGGAAAACTAGAGGCAAAATCACATCAATTGATTCTATTGAATGAAACTTTCATTATAGAAACTTACCTTAATCTTTGTCACTGTATCACGCTTTGATAATTTGCGCAACACTAGGCGAAAATCACTATCAAGGGCGGATTCAGCTTCATCAAATGTTTCACTGACAGGAACAAATGCAGGTTGGTTTGAAAAGCCAATAAAGCCTGTTGTTGTATGACCAGATGCTGCCAAAAGTTGAGCCGCTTGGCTGCTGCTGGAAGGCTGCATGAAGATACAAATTATCAACTTTTTCTTTAATTTTAAATTTTAAGGTGCCTTACATTATCTGGTTGACTTTCATTTGTTTTTTTTCTAGTGCTCTCTAACATTTGATAGCATAAAAAATATATCAGATTTCAACAAATGCATCCTTCAGTAAGCTATTGTTGACTATCTTTTTACGTTTGAAAAGAGAGTTCATTCAGATTTCAAATCTAATTTTAAATTACTGTTACATTCACAGAGATAATTTATAATCATCAAATTACTTATTTTACCCATATTATTAATAAGATGTAGACCCCTCCCCCTCCTCATTAGGCCTTAAAGTCTTTTTTTTTAATTAATCATCAGGTCAAGATTTATTGTAGGCCTACTTGAACTTTACCTTGACATTCCCTTTTGTTCTTTGAGCTTTCTTAGGTCCTGGCATTTTGTTTGCTTGTTGTACTAAAAATGGGGTAAGAAAAAATATTGATATTAAGACTATGATAATTTTTTAAATTTCATTTTTCAGGTTGAAAAAAAAATTTACAAGTTGATCTTGTCTACATATCTAGGCTTACATCTAGATCTAGATTTAGAGACCCTATAGATTAGCCTAACAGGATGTGAAAGATTCATAACAAAATTTATCCAAATCACTAACTTGTTGAAATGGCATTTAAATTCGCTATAAATTTTTGTGAATTTATAATCTTTCTCTCTTGGTCATGAATTTTTTTTTTTGTAGAATTGCAGATATCAGCCCACCTCACATCGGGCTTCACAATTGAATGTTTCCCGACGAAATCGAAACTTGCAGTTTGATGGGATTTTAGAGCAACACAAATATACTTATATCTTAAAAAGTATTTATTTGCAACGAATAAAATGGAAAGAGTTCCTTTTAGGTACGGACTAATTTACAGACCAAAGAGGGCTTCCTTGACCGGAAATACTACCCGTGTGTAAATTAGTCTGCACCTAAAATGAACTCTTTCCAATAAAACCATTTTTGTGTTCAGCATATCAAATTCATTGAGATCAGAAAAATTTCAATGCTTAGGCCAATATCTGCAATAACTTTTTTTTTTGCGAATAATCTTACGCTCATAGTCATTTTTTGTTTTAATTATTATCATTTACAAAAGTTTATCACAAAATCAACCTCATGACATTTAGACTTAAATTTTGATCCAGTCTTAGCTTATAGATCTAGATCTAGATCTAGAATCTAGATCTACATTCTCAAAAATAAATTTCCCTCAGCGTGCTTGATCTGCTTATCTAGATCTAGATCTAGACCAGATTTAGAATCTGGTATCTAAATGCATCAATTTACGTGAATTACTCACAATGATCATCAAAATTCTACATTCGATTTAATAATAATTTCAGTGTATTATAGATTAAAGATCTAATCTACATTTGATGGATAGGAATTTAAATGTCCATTCGCGTCTTTGTCATGTAATCATGCTTTGTCCACGTCTCGTTCCGTTCACGAAAATGGTAGGAAAACTATAGTTTCGTTATCGATATTGCGTTATAAAATTTCGTTGCTCCAGTGCAATACGGATTGTTGCGGAAGTAAGTATTATGGAGGTCAGAGGTTGTGATTGAGATGCCAAAGGTCAACATCCACGATGTAAACACCCAAGAGAAGTAAAGAAGATCAAGAGTGACGGTGGACCGACCTGAAGTCTCATCGAAAGATAAGATAGATCTAGGACCAACCGAGTTTTAACATCGAAGAAAATCTAAACTCAAGATATTGACGTACAAGTTGGAGTCATGGTAAAAGGATTTTAGACCTTATAATGTAGATGACTTACAAATGAAACTGGATTTTTTTTTTTACTCTCAAGATGTTTTCTATTTGTCCAAATAGATCTAGATCTAGATTTCTAGATGTAGCCTAGATACCGGTACTAGATCTAATAGCCTAGTTTTCGTTAGATGTGGGGGTTAAATAGAGAGAAATGCTCTGTAGTTAAAACAAAATATCCATAATGAAATGAAGAGTTGCAGTCTTAAGTTTAGATCAGGCTATAGATTTCAGAAAGTGTTGCCAAACTTGATTCCGTTCAGAAGACAAATTTATTTAGAAATACATTTGATAGGACTTCTGGCTAGGTACGTTGGTTGAGTATATTATGATATATGATATTGGATATATGATGTCTTAATTTTTTTTGTTGGTAATTCATTGTTAGAAAATGATGTACTTTTACTTGAGGCATTAATAAGTTCTGTAATTATTTGGCCCGATCAAATGAAGCCCTTTAGTATGATAGATGTAGCGTACCCATTTGGAAGTCCTTCCTTACATTTTTACTGCCGTTTTATTTAATCATGGAATAAAACAAGCTTAACCGTGGACTGCTCTTGTTAATGTTATTTTATTATATCAATCAATCAGGTGCCCTATTCTTTAGCATAGGAAATCATGTCCTTTCACACATCTCATCCCTGGAACCTTTTATTGCATTTACCTCTTGCTCCACATTAGCCACATTTTAGTCCATCCAACATATTTTCTTGCTTTTTTTCCCTGATGCATTTTTTTAATCCTTCTAGTTGTCACAAGATATACCTTTTTCTCTCTCCTCATCACATGGCATATATGTATTCTATTAATGAGTGATCTTGTTATGTGACCTTATCTCAACACTGTTGATTTGATTTCTTTGCAGTCCATGGGATTTTTAGCATTCTCTGTTGGAACCACATTTCTGTCACTCTAGTTACTTTTGTAGCTGTTTTTAAATTGTTCAGGTCTCACATCCATAGATCAGGATGTGTTCAATATAGCACTCTAAGGCTCTTCTTCTTGTTTGGATGTGGATGGAGATGTATATATTTGTTCTCTGGAAATTCACTTTGGTTGTGCTATTCTTGATGTGATTTCAGTGTTATTGCATCCATTGCTTGATAATGAAGTACCCAAGTATTTGACCCCTTTGACTGTATTCCAGTGATAAAGATGTTGATCTGTGTACACTCATTGTTTCAAGTGATGATCATTACATTTTTCTTTTTCCTGTTCAATCCCAAACCTTTCTCTCTGCTTCCTTCTTCAACAATGTCTAATAATCATTGCAAGTCTTCTTCATTTATTCAATTAATACAGAGTCATCAGCTTATCTCAAGATATTTACGTTGTATCGCCAACTTTAATTCCGGGGTATCTTTCAAGGTTTGGCATGATTATTTCATTGAAGAGAGGAAAGGTCGGGCAAAAGCACACATTCTTGTCTAGCACCACATTTTATTATTTTTAAGGAGTTGATTACCCTATCAACTTGCATTGCTGAGCATTCTCAGTATGTTCTTGATCACTTGAGAATTTTTTCTATCTATCTTCAGCTGTGTTAGTCGTGTGATTATCTCATCATGTTATTCTGTGTCGAATGCCTTGGTGTAATGGTATGCCTCTTTTTGTACTTCCAGAGCTTGTTTGATCATAGTTTGAAGGATGTAGATAGCATTTGTTGTAACTTTTTCTTCCACAAAGCCACATTGTTCCTCATCTATTTCTGATTTGATTTTGTTTCTGACTTGGATCATGATGATTCTTAAAAGTATCAAGAAAAATATATTTAAACGAATCATCTAGTAAGAGAGATCATGTGTATCTGTGTACCCCCACTACAGCATGATTGCAAACTAGGCTCAAAACCAAACTGAGCTGAAAATACTCAGTTTCATTGCATCAGCCAGCAGATGAGGTCCTTTCCCCTAATTATTCTCTTAGCGTTAAAACCAGGGTTTTGGAATTTTAATAAAAGAAAAGGTAAGCATGAATGCAGTAAAGAGGTGATTTTAGACTGACACCACTTAGTAAGATTTGTTGTCAGGGAGAAGATACAAAAGTGCCATATTATCAAATACCTGCTAAATAATTTTTAGAGTTTTCATAGCTCTCGCACTTTATCTCTTCTGCTTCTGTATGGGTCAGTTGAAGTTATAATTTGTAATTTTGTTAAACCTTGGAATCATAACTATGATAGTTTTTTTTTTTTCCTTTTATAATACAATCACAAACTTGATTATAGAAACAATTAAAAGTCTTAAATCAGTTAACTATCACTAAATTGTTCTGTATGGTCACATTGTTCACTCATTAACCACTATTTCAGCCATCTTTGACAGAGGGTAAGTCTGGCAGGAGTTGGCATTGTCTTGATTATAAATGTTATATTTGATCAAGAAAAAAAAAAAAAAAAAACTAGCAGTAAAAAAGCCTAAAAGATGCTAGAGCAATAATCTCATTGTAATGGTAGTATACAAGTTTCTTAATCATATTACAACCTGTGTATAATTTCTAAACTGTAATGATGAGGAGGAGGGGGGGTAGAGAGAGAGAGAGAGAGAGAGAGAGACACACACAGAAAGATAGAGAGTCGAAATTGTTAACAGGCATAAGAAGAAAAAAGCGAGGGAGGAAAAGAAAAAATGAGGAGAGGAAAGATAAGCAGACAAAACAGACAAGGGGACAGAGAAAAGAGAGGATATTCGTGTGGGGTGGGTAGAGGGTAGACAGTCAGTTTGCAAATAAGCAAGCACCAAAGGGGAGACAGAAAAGAGATGAAAAGAAAACGATGTAGACATTAAAAAGGGAAGAATGAGATTAAGACATAAGGAGATATCAAAAAGAAAACAAAAGGCAAAGACAAAGTTAGGGAATAAGGCGAGCGAGAAATACAGAAGTTTTAAAAGTTTTGTATTTTGTGAGAGACATAAAGGGTGAGATTTGTTTCTTTGTTACCCAGAGCAAGCTTATGCACCTTTATCTTACGTGTGAGCACCTAGTCAGGTTTTTTTTCTTTTTAAAGTTAGCTCATTCAAATTTTCATGAAGTTTATGCTATGCTCAACTTAGAAGTTTTCATTTCTGCAGGTCTTTAAGTTTCAACAATAGGCCCATTCCTCTTGAGGTGCCTAGTGTCTGAGTAAAATTTTTTTGAAATAATGACAATAGACTACACTTATCTCTGGATTCGCTGTCATGAGACTAAACTTATTTGAAATACACCCAAAGATGTGAAAAAAAATTTAGATATGTTGCCCTGTTTGATATTTGATCTTAGTCTCTAGCGTGACCAAAGTATTTTCAATCGCCATAAAGGACCTCATTCTGGTTTGAAGAGTGGTATGATTCATACATTTTCAACAATGCTGAATTCAACAATGAAATTGGATTTTAAATTGCTTTGCATTCAGTGCCTCTTTTACGCTGAATAATAAACAAAGTGCTTTGTACATCTAAGCATCATGGAAACGGCAAAATTGACGGATTCAAGGATGTATAATGTACGTGGGCTAGGCATCTTGTCACAAAAAACCGGACGTATGGCCTATGTTATATGTCACAAAGTGGTTAAGTGAGAAGTCAAAAACTATAAAAAATTTTCTCCTTTTGATTTGTGAAGGTTCAAAGAGGGAGTGTAGCAGACACAAACTATTTTTATGGCTATACATGTATACACTGTACTTATATATCAACTTACACGCAAAGTGAATGTTTATTGGATTGTCAAAATCTTTCCAATTAATTGTCTCTGGGTTTGTTTTGTCTTTTTGTTTTTCTTTCCCAACAATACCAGCCGTATATTATGATAGATCACATGAACACATTAATTTTCTAAATACAAATTGTCATGTTAGTTGTTGTGACTTTCTCATGCGTCACTAATATGCATCTTTTGTGGCTTTAACTTTTTCAAACTTATTTTATAGCATTCAATTTTATCAAAGTATTTCGTCTTTGAAAGGAAATGGCTAAGTAAGTCTTTCTCCAAAATATTTAAGTCCAGTTCCAATTCCAGCATTAGTTCTGCAGTCAACTTTTTGTGGGCAGTTTTTATCAAATGATCAAAGACAATCTGATCTTAACCATAATAATAACAACCATAACTTCAGCCAACCGTAAACAAACACAAATCCTAATCTTAAAGCTGCCCTTATCATAATCCTAACCTTATCATAATTTCAATCAAGTTTTCACCCATTTAAAACTATTTAAGCTTTCTCAGCATAATTATTATTATCACACAGTTGGCCTGAATTACGACAGAAATGCTAGTTTTAAAAGAGTGAATAAAAAATTGTGAGCCATTGGTTTTGTTGGACTTGGAGTAATATGCTCTCTCTCTCTCTCTCTCTCTCTCTCTCTCTCTCTCTCTCTCTCTCTCTCTCTCTCTCTCTCTCTCTCTCTCTCTCTCTCTCTCTCTCTCTCTCTCTCTCTCTCTCTCTCTCTCTCTCTCTCTCTCTCTCTCTCTCTCTCTGTCTCTCTCTCTCTCTCTCTCTCTCTCTCTCTCTCTCTCTCTCTCTCTCTCTCTCTCTCTCTCTCTCTCTCTCTCTCTCTCTCTCTCTCTCTCTCTCTCTCTCTCTCTCTCTCTCTCTCTCTCTCACTCACTCTCTCTTTCTCTGTCTGTCTGTCTCTTTGTCTCTTTCTCTCTCATTCTCTTTTTTGCTTATCAAATCATTTATTTACTTGCTCAAGAGCTGGATCAAAAAATTACCCTCAAAATTAGTTGAACTACACACTCTGAGATTTTGAATGTTCAATAGCATGGGAAGGCATTGTATTCATGTCCACTTTCATTTTTCTCTCTGTGACACAATAGCGGCAGGGGGCCAATTTCTAGGTCAAATAAGATTATAATTATTATTAACTTACATATTCATAGTCACTGTGTATACATGAAATTTTATATCTTTGGGAAACAAAGGCCAAGAGAGATTAGCCATGGCTGTTGAACATGTGCTTTTTTTTTGTCTATGCATTTAGACAATTGTAATTGTAATAAGTTTTAAGTCAGATTCTAGAGAGATCAAAAGGTCATCAACTCTGCCTCTGAAGTCATGAAATGCTGCTTGAAAGTAATGAGTTGTTGTTGTTTTTTGTCTCTCTCTGTGTCTTTCCTTGACTCCTAAAAACAATAAAAAAAAATATCTACAAAAGATATATTATCCTTGATATCAATAAGATAAGATTTAAAAATTGCAAAATAAATATAACTGATCAAGACAGTTTGTTCTAAACAACAATACATAGAGTTCATACACTGCTTTTCTGTTCAACTTAGTGATGTAGCAGCATCAGTGCTCCTCACTACCTGCTGGCCTGCAAAAGCAGTATTAACACAATTGATGACCAAGACCAAATGATTAACATATTGACCTAGTTACCTCTGTCAGAGATATATAACTGCAATCTTATCAGTGTCCTGTTTCACAATAACCAAGATGTATATACCGGTATGTGTTACATGCTTACGGTTTTAAGCTTTCTGATGTTTGAAGCTGATTCTCGATCTGTTTACTTATCTTCTGTGCGTCATTGCATACACAAATGTATGCTATCAGTAGCAAGTTTCACTTATTATCAAGAAAGGACTACATTGACTTTTGATGTATGGTTGCTGCTGTAAGAGGATTTCTTTAAATAAGAATTTGATTTTAACTTCGCTTCTCTTTCCAGGTGTTAATGCAACTCTCAAACATTGGCAAAAGAGTTTTGGCTCTAACTATATTCTCCCAAGCAAGGCGTCAATTGTCAGACATGAGTAGTAATTGGGCACTGTTCACAAATGCTAAGCAAATAGAGCTTTATGCTCAGTTCCGTCCACGATATACAGAGGAGGTTTTTAAGACCATCATAGACTATTGTGGGGAGACATCATCAGACTTTCAACTTGCTGTAGATGTTGGATGTGGATCAGGTCAAAGCACAGAACCTTTGGCAAAACATTTTAGAAGGGTATGATTTTAATGTGTAGTTAATTCTTTTACTTTACATTGTGTGGCTTTCAGATTATATATATTCACAAATCACTATAAATACAAAGGGAGAGCCTATAATTTTTTGTGTATATTTTTTTTTCATCTTTAAGTATCTTATTTGGATCATAGGAATCTTGGGGAGTATTGTAGGATTTAAACCCTTGCTTCTGCTTCTTGGTGTGGTCTTCAAGATTATTATTATTAAATTGAAACTTTTCTTGTATTAATTTCTTCACTTCTTCAAAATAATTTTTAAATGAATTGTCCTAAATTTTCAGTTACGGTCCTAGATTTATATACATGTAATTCAAAGAATCTAGATTCAGACAGAATCATATTAATTTGGTAGCAAAAGAATAAACTTATCTCAATTTTAGGTTTAAAATCAATCCAGATTTATCCTAATGTTACATGTTTGAAATGTTCATTCATTCTTAATTCTTAAGTATCTAATTTGGGCTCAGATTGTAGAAATCTTCTTGATCTGGATGTACATTATATGTTTACTTTAATTTAATGATGATTTGCTTATAAATATTAAAAAGTATAGGTTCAATGCCTTTGTACTACCTCATCATACAAAAAATAGATTTTTTTTTGTAGTGGACTGGGATATTTATAATGGGACTAAAGTTTAAGCATTGGAATATTGAATTGTTTCCAACTTTAAGAAGCTTCCTGGGAATAATTATGTAACCTTTTTTCCCTAATTCTCAGTGTGAAGAAGATGTTGTCATGAATTGCTAGACCACTTACGATTATGTCAATGTATTTACCTCCTTTGTGCGACCTCTAGCTTAGTTAAATAAATTAATTGACTCGAGTTGAAAAGGGCCTAAAGATATATCACACTCACTTCAAATAATAAGTTGAATATTGAAGTTATGTTTCTATATATTGATGATTATAAGTTTAATAATGGTGGCGAGAAGCTTCAGTAGAGAGTAGTTTTTATAAAATTACAATGAAATATATTGATGATTATGATGGTGTAACTCACATATAATAATCTTGTTACAGTTTGAATTTATATGCATGCATTATTTTGTGTTTTTAGGTTTTAGGTTTGGATGTAAGTGCAATGCAGATTGCAAAAGCTCCAACAAACATTCCCAACTGTACATTCAAAGTATGTAAAGCAGAAGATTTGTCCAGTGTAAAAACCGGGACTGCTGATCTTGTGACAGTGGCTCAGGCATTTCATTGGATGGATGAGAAAAAGTAAGTCAGACATAATTATTAATTGAAACTTTGAACATTTCCTTGATCAATTTTTTTTTACATGCATGATTCTTATGGAGGGTTATAGAGATTAATCTCACATCATTTTGCATTGAGGTGTATAGTGATTGATGTTCTAGATCTATTCTCTAAAGTTTTCAAACACATAAAACAAAATTATGAAGTTCACACCCAGTCAGTGAAAGACAAATGGCCTGACTTCAGTGCATTTACAAAGTATCCAGATTTTTTTAAACAAAATAAAGCAGTGGAAATGATTTCTGCTCCCAATTCTGTCTTATTTGTATATACTCTCTCTCTCTCTCTCTCTCTCTCTCTCTCTCTCTCTCTCTCTCTCTCTCTCTCTCTCTCTCTCTCTCTCTCTCTCTCTCTCTCTCTCTCTCTCCCTCTCTCTCTCTCTCTCTCTCTCTCTCTCTCTCTCTCTCTCTCTCTCTCTCTCTCTCTCTCTCTCTCTCTCTCTCTCTCTCTCTCTCTCTCTCTCTCTCTCTCTCTCTCTCTCTCTCTCACTCTGTACTTAAACCCCTTTACAAGCTTTTAGAAAGTTAGGCTGGAATATGCTATACATTCACTCCAGAATAACATAGTAGAGTGATATACAGAAAACATCCAGAGCAAGATTTTCATTCCTCTATCTAAATACTCACATACACACTAACGAACAGTTTCATACAGATTAGAAGATATAAGGAAGTTAATGTCACACTTAAATTTTGAATAATAATGATCTCATTCCTGCATTCTTTGTTGCTAGGTTCTTTGCAGAGGTAGACAGAATATTGAAACCTGGAGGCTCATTGATCATTTATGGTTATTCCACATGTAGTCTTGCTCCGAAAGAACTGGACGATTATTTCCAGAAGGTAAAGTTTGAGCATTTTGAATTTTCATTAGTGTCTAATTTTTTTTGCTTTAACTAATCATTTCTAACTCTTTTTTTTTTTCAGTAAAATATAATTGATTCATATAACCTCAATTGTTATTTACTTGAACTAAAATTCCCCTCAGTTCTCAGATGCTGCAGAACTTTGATTACTATTTTACTGTACTTAAAAAAAAAGGAATTTTTTAAAAGAAAATAACGAAGAGCAAGCAAGTTTTTGTACATTCTCGCATTTTGATTTTTTTAAATTTTCTACACCCTAAATATAGATTAAGTCTAGATTAAGTATTTGGTAAGTATATGTCTTAGACCATACTATTTGTGTCAAAAATTTTTGTTTCAGTCATCTTAAGTTTTGCATGAGATTCTTTGCTTGAAACCTAATGAACAATCATTACATATAATTGCCTCTTCTTGTAATGCTTTTACTAGTTTATCAATTTTATAGGTTTCTTTGGGATGTTCATGCATTAAATGTAGAAGTTCTGTAGTAAATATATATATATGAGCTTGTCCTGTGTATCATATTTTTTCCCTTTTGGCATTTATTAATGATGTGTCAGAAGTTGATATGAAATTGATCATATATTTTTGGGTAATTTCTTAATATTATTATTCTGTTAAAGAAAACAAAATCTTCCTATGGAATTGGGTCAAGATAGTCACTGGCTAGTTGTTGGTTTTTTTCTCTCATTCTTTTTCTTTTGTGTTAGATTTTCTTTTTAGGGACAGGGTGCAAAATGTAAATAAAACAATCATGGTCTTGTAACAATGAAATGAAATCTCATTTTTCAGTTTTACCACAGTGTTCTTCCTGAATATTGGACTGGAGGACGTAAAGCAGTGGAAGATAACTATACATGCTTTAGTATTCCATATGAAGGATGGAAAAGGTAAGATCAAAGATAATCTAATACCTTTTATGCCTATAATTTTGCGCGCAACTTGAGATATATATATTGCGATTTATATTTTATTGTTTAGGAAAAAATATTTAAAATATAATTAGGTAAGTAATTGAACTTGTGCTCTTTCTATTTTTTCAGGTTTTAAATATTTGTATTGTAAATTTAAGTGTCTAATTTATATTTTGAATAAATTGTTCTTCTATGTTTGATCTTTCAAATTGAGTGTAAAAATCATCTTTTTCTAAACAATTTGGTTCTTTGATATTCATGTAATTATTATCGTTGCTTAAATCAATAGTCAGGGAACATAAAATTTGAGACTGACTCAGGTAAAAAAAAAATTGATTATGAAAAAAAAACCCAGAAAAGTGGAGGGAGATGGAAGAAACAAGCGAGAAAGGAAGAAGGCAGTGCATGATTGAGATGTACTGACAAAAAAGGATGGTTGAATAGTAAGGGCCTTGTCAATTTTTCACCACTATCAATTGTTGATGGTTGGAAGAAAAAACAAAACTTTGTAATTGTAATAATACATTTTTGCTTTCTTGAATGAAACTATTTTACACTTGATTTGCTCAACTTATGAAAAATGATTTGTTTACCTTTTGATGAACTTTCTTCACCTGAGAAAAATGCATGTTTCATGATTTTTGTTAACAAAAAGGGTGAATTTGATCTACATCAACTGTTCATAAAGAAGAATAGATAGACAATTTTTTTCATTCAAGCTGTGTTTCTACAAAGATGTTGTGTCTTTCTGTAAAAAAGCAAAATATGTGGGGGAACCTGATATCAGTGGTAAGTAGTCCTGTTCACTGATAACCTTCAATTTACTGTGGGCAACGATGATGGTTAAAAAGTGTTATTGTGAAGTAAAAGAAAAGGCTGGGCTGACACCTACAATGTACAGAACGATGAATATAGAGGTTTTAGGATCAATCGGCAGTATTAATTTCCATCTTTTTACGAATTAAAATCTAAGGGTCGCATTTTAATCTGTTGGACTACTGATCTCATATGAATAGGCCAAGATAAGCAAGGGGAGTTAATTTAGAGTTGGAACATAATAAAGTAAAATAATGTTGCAGCTTTTGGGAGATAGACATATCTGACAATTGAGTTCTGCATAAAAACCTTTTCATGCACCTTCCTAGTGGGTAATTCCAAGCAAAAAGTTGATCTTGAATGAAAATTAACTCAATGAATGTTGGCTATTGATTTCTTTTATTGTCAGGGTGGTTCACATATTCATGTCATAGATATTCTTCAAGTTCTTTGATTTTGAGAGCATGATACAAAGATAGTTCAGGGACAGGCTCATTTGGATCAACTACACCTTTTTTTATAATTCCACATGCATGATACAGCCCACTTGCAATGGACAATTGTCATGAAATTGTTCTCTTGTTCTTTATCTGCCTCATTCCATGACCTTACTTTTTTGTTAGCTGTTGCAATACATCCACATGTTTCATGTCAATAAGTAATGCATATCATTGTTATTTTTATTTTTCAGAAACGATGAAATGAGTATTGAAAAAGATTGGAGCATTGATGAGTTTGTTGGTTACCTTGGCTCATGGTCTGCTGTAAATGAGTACAACCAAAAAAATCCCTCTGGGAACATATTAGAAAAAGTTCAACACGAGTAAGTTTTTTTATGGGAAAACTGCTTCAACGAAAAATTATCAATAGAAATTTTTATTTTTACAAGTTACCTATGTGAATTATAATATACACGGTCCATTGCATATAATGGCATTATTTCATATCTTGAAATACTGTAATCTTTGTTTGCACATTTTGAAATGCATGTTATTATGACTTTATGAGTTGTGCTAAAAATAATTTTCCAGTCCAGGATCCTTTCCTTCGGTTATCTCTTTTGTATAGAAAGGAAAGAAAACATATTGCTCACTTTGAGAAATGGATTACTATTTTCCAATAGAGATTCCTCCAAAATTTACAGTTAAGTTGCATTTTAGATCAAATTTAAAATAAATATAACTATTATTTATAACCACCATAAAATTATCAAGTTTGAGTATTGAATTGCTATTATTTATGTGAAGATATGTGCCTGTATACTAAGTACATTTATTCTATGCTATTTTTTTTTCTTTCAGGTTTAAAAATATCAATCAGTCAGCAAACAGAGAAAACAACAGACAGACAACTGATCTTCGTGTCACATGGCCAGTATTTATGTTGATGGGACATAAGCCTAAATGAATGGCTGCAGCGATTTTATTTTGCATAACAGCTTTTATCAACACAATGATTTTTCTTCTAAAATGATCTATAGTTTTAAACCCACTGATTTGTTTAGGCTGTGTTGAATGTATGTGTAAAGACTGTAGATCTGGATATACTTCATTTATTATTTGAAAATTCTAGATCATATTGATGTGAAACTGGACAGGGAAATTTGAGTCTTTTGAGATTGCTATAAATGATGTGTAGATTTCTTAGCATCTATAACTGTTATTTGTTATCACTTTACCGTTTAAAATTTTCCATCGGCCCTTATTTTCTTTTTTATTATGGTAATGCATGTTTTAAGGCATTAACACACACCCAAACCAAAATTGAAATCAGTGGACTATATTTAGACCATTTTACCATTTAAGAGGGAACTTTTGTCATCAAAATAACATTTTTGATGTGAAATAATGAATTAAATAAAAAAAAATCATAAAACAGGATGTATAGCACATATAGGCCTTCTCATTTTAGATCATAAAGTAAACAATTACAGAGGACTCAGCTGGTAAAGGTAGTGTATACCATCTTAATAAAACTTCTTTTGCAAACTTTTAATTAGCATAAAACTTATTTTTTTTATTATGATGGTTTCAAGTGTATGTTTCCATGCATAATTTGATTTGAATTCAAACTTATTTTTTATTATGATATTTGAAGTATATTTTACCATACATAATTTGATTTAAATCATTAGGCTAATAAATGATCAGCATTCATTTTTCTTGCTGATGAAACTCAAATCTTTGCAAATCAAACGTCTCAATTCACTTTTATTGCTTGGGTTGTTTTTGTTAAATTGTAGTCATTGACATTTTTTATTAACCCAATGGTTTACATTTGAAATTTTAACAAAAAAAAAGAAATAAAGAGTAATTCTCCTAGACAAGTGAATTTACAAAATTTGTCAGAAGCTGAAATTAGTCAATTAACCAATATAATCATCTACATTTAGTGATGAAAGTAAGCTATTTTTATGCCTTTCAAATTTAAATTGTTTGATGTTTGCAATGAATTTTTTTTTTAATATGAAAGTTTGCTTTTCATGTGAAGTTCTCAAAATTTTTATCATTTGCATATAATTCATAAAAAAGGGTATAGCAACTATTTATGCCTATATATTGTAGGCTTTTCATGTGTCATATTTTGCATTCCAAACAACAACCTTTCCTTTCAATTTAAGTTAAAGTTGAATTTGGAGAAACTCATACAGTACCATCCACTTATATTGGCTGGTTTATCTTCATTTTGATATGTGGACATAAATAATCAGGGACATCAAATTATTACTTTACTACCATTTCTTAGTGACTCATTTTCCAGGATTTTTTTTCATTTAACCCTCCTGCATCAAGAGCTGTGGGGAAAGAGGCAATATTTTTCCCAATAGACCTTCATAATTTTTTGTTAGAAATACATACTCTTAGAAACCAACACAGTCACACTCACTTCAGTTGTATCAGTGCACTTGGAAAAATCCTAGATCCAGACAATTTAAGCTGTCTTCTGCGATGATGTGGAAAAACTAATTTCCATCTATCATGTCATTCCTTTTTTTTCTCTGTTGCGTCTCTCTTTTTGGACAGAAGGAAAGAAATATTGGCCAATTATGTCTTTTGTTTCCCTATCCCTTAGTTTTATTACTGTTTTTTTTTCTATGAAACTTTTTTCAAGTTTCTACTTTTTATGATCTTTTTTTAGCTGCATTGAGGTTTGCTTTTGTTTTTTCTATTAGAATGTATTGAAGTGTATTTAATAAAAATGTAGGTGTGTGTGTTGAAACTTTACTTCTGCAGCGCTCTCCTTCTTTTCATATTCTTTTTTTTTTTTTTTTTGTAATTTACTTAGCTAGTTTTATCTAGTTTTGTTATAAATTTATGATAAAATTGTTATTTGAAAATTGTTTTTATGAGTTATAAAAGTAGCATTCGATTGATTTTCATGAAGATAGTCATGAAATTTCAGAATCTCTTGTTTGTACTGTCTGTTTTTATTTGGGTTAAATTTTATCACACAATGTTCAAAAACTTTGTTATCTCTCCAACTTTATTATTGATTTAATATTTTCACAACTTTTGGGATTTAAGACATGAATGAATTGTTTGCTTTCATTTTCATCAATGCCATATTTGCAATTAGTCATGCTTTAAAACCCAATCCTTCTTTTGTGTTTTTCTTTGTTTTTTTTTTGTGTGTGCATGTATATTGCATGAATTCCCCAATGCTGACGCTTTTAGTGATACATAGCTGTATACTGTGAAAAAAGTTGAACCAAAGTTCCAGGTCTTTTGTGAATAATAAACTCTTGAACCAGATTTTTTTTGGAATATGATGCCTACACTCTATTCACTTGTATTTTCATTCTTAAACAAACATTCCTATGTCGTCACTAAAGGGAAAATACTTGGCCTTAGAGTATACAGAGGCAAAATCCACATTTTTATGGAGCTATTTTCGAGTCCAAAATTTGGACCTGCATAGGTGATACCTTTTGTACCACTACTTTGTTAAAAATTATACAATTCTCACATAACACATATCAAAATAAAGGGCTTTACGGTCATTATAAAATGTTTATTTTAGTATGGTATGCACTTTTGTGTTTGTCACTGGATCCTGTTTCTTTTGCAAGTGTAGGTCTAGATCTAGATCTTTCATAATCATTTTCTCTGTCATAGGTGTCTGAATCAGAACCGATTCATGAACTATAGTTGCATGCATCACAATTTATCCGATTTTCAATTGTTTTTTGCGCTTCAGAACCTATATAAGGTTGAGGCCTATTCTCCATGTTTACTAGGATCAGCTGTTCACATTAAGAGACAGCAACAATATAAACAATGCAAAAGAAAATCTGCTGAAAAGACTAATTCTTCCCTCAATATTGAAAAAAGTTCCAAACTGAAAGCCAATGTGGTCAAAATCTGGTTTCTATAAGTTGGGTTGGCTTTTATTGGATAATGATAGGATTAGAATATGTAAGTCAGGGCCCCACACTGTGTGTCAAGCCGTAAAAATGGTAATATTTATGTGCCACAGACTGTGGCCAGCGGCCTACATTTCAAGAGTGCAATGAACATACGTGTATTTGCATATTTTCCTGCTTCACTAAAATTTAGCCACAAACGTTAGGGTCTAGATTTCTTTAAACTAAGTTAAGGCCGAAGTAAAACATAAGTGGTCAGTTCAATTTACTACTCAATTTCTTAGATGTAGATTACTTGTATTTTTAACAGGCAACAAGAGGGGAAGATTTTGATAAAATATTTGCAAGTACAACATAGGAAAAAACAAAGCGGACTTTCTGTGTGATCAATTTTAATGATGATGTGTTAATAAGCTCTAAAAGGTTGGAGTCATTTATTTCCATTCAACCCTAAATTAAGACAATGTTGGAAATTTTTACATGAATATTTGCTGTATATAAATATATACATTCATACATTATGTTATGCTTGTCAGTGGTTTGTATAAAGTCTTTGGCTAAGATTTAAGCAAATACTGTCAATGAAACCCAACATTTTGATTTTCATCATGCCATTTAATAAGACAAAGTTTTAGTTTTCTTAAATATAAGAACTTTCCATTCATTCTTTTTTTCCTCGTTCAAAAGTGTAACAAGCCCATACTGAATATAAAGAATTGAAGCATAGTCATATTAATATACATGAAGATAGGGCAGTGCAATGTGTGAGCATTGTTTGCAAAATGAGCATTTGTTAATTACTTGCAGAAACAAAAAAATTGTTTAATATGTGGGAAACATAATGAAGTAAGTATGAGATGGTGATAAGAAACTTCAAACTTTTTCAGTAAGGTATGGTGAGCCTGAAAAAAAATGCTACATTTGAAAAGAATTGTTAAAGATATAAACATATTTATATATGTATCCATATTCTCAAATTCTTTCTCCAGTTTAATGACAAAATTGTTCTTTCTCCAGTTTAATGACAAAATTGAACTGCCAATCAACACAATTACACTACATGTATTATAAAATGTGAAGTGAAATTTTTTATCTTAACAAGATCCTCATGTATTTTCTGATGCTTTTTTAATTTTTTTTTAGACCTACAGTGCTTTAATCTGGTACATATAATACTCAAGTACCAGATATATAGACATTTTGGACATGAATAATATGGTAGTGAAAATACATTGTAAAAGTGAGGATTTGATAATAGATATCTCAATTATGCAATTGATTATGTAGTTAAAAATCTACAACAACTTTTACATGTTAGCTGTTTTATAGAATCAAACTTACCTGGTAATCAAGAATTAAAAAAAAAAAAATTCTTATGTTTGAATTGATGGTATTTTTTTTTTTTTTGGAAACGAAATTAACTTTTAGGCTTTTCACAAACTAAAGGTGCAATGTGTGTTGAACGATATCGATAGTAAAAGATTCATATTGAGCAGGTTATTTTTTGGTTTAAAACATTTAAAACAAAAACAAATTGGAAAGTTAGCAAAACGCAGGAGACAACCTGGAAAGCTTAACATGCAGATCCTCCCAGTGTGTTTGGTATGGCAATTGCATCAAAAGTATGCTGAGATGGGCTTGAGATATTTTTTACCTGTGTAGGATTATTTTCCTCTGAAAAGAAAGTTTCATTTTGTAGCAGAACCAAGTTCTTGTTTGACGAAGATGGCAATGTGTTCTCATTGTCTTGATCCTGTCTGGAAGAAGACGCAGGATTTGAGGAACAAGCCTTGAATTTTCCTTTTTTATTCCTCTCTTCTTGGTTCCAAGTTTCCTTTTGTGCATTTCCACCCTGTGAATACTGTTGCATCTCTCCGTGTGGCTTCTTTGGAGTCATTTTTCCATGTTGTTGATGTGGCTGAAATGATAGTTTTTCTTCAACACCAGGGATGGAACCACTGCTGATTGAGTCTTGGCTCTCTGAGAGAATGGAGCATGGGTCAGCAATACTCTCTTCTCCAATAGGAGCCACGCGAAGTTTGGACTCGTCAGAATGAGAGCCATCTAATTTCTTCCTCATGCGAAGGTCATGGGAGTTTTTTCGAGTAGTCTCGGTTCGGCTAACACAGGGAAGACAATCTAGCTTGATGCAGACAGATCCACAGTCACCAGAGGATCTTGATGCATGGTCTCTTCCTTCTTTTTCGTCATTTCTGAAAAATGAGTAGGTGAAAGCATTTGTAGAAAACTTTGATATGATCTCAATGATGTTTTTAATACTTGGTTATTGTACTTTTTGAGAAATGGTCAAAATTTCTACACAATATTCACAATTTCAAGCTTACTATCCTTAATATTAATTTATATCATGTGTAAAGCCCAAAGAATGATATTCTTACCAAAAGGAAAAATTATATCAATTGCATTTTAGTGTAAAAAAAACATAAGCTGCCCTGTATACATGAAGAAATCTCATTTACAAGTTCAGTACTGTGTTTTCATTCAAGCACCTTTTTTGGACAAGAACTAACTTAACTTTATTTTTTCAAAACTGATTTTTATTCACTATATCTTGTGATGTGTGAAAATACTCATATTAAATAAGAGGCATAATAAAAAACTTTTAATGTTTTACAATAACATATATTTGAGACATGAGTAATCCTCGAGGGAAATATTTCTCTCAATTTCTAGGTAGTATTATGATGAACTCCACAGCATTTTTATACAGTTTCATCATTTAGATACGGAATCAATTTTGTTAAATAACCATATAGAAATCTGCATGTAAGACAAGTGGGAGGATTTGGCATTAGTTACAATTATGTAAGTTTTGGAACTTTGAAACGAGAAGAATATTCATTTTTTGAATAGAAAACCAGAATTATAATTATTCTTTGTTGTTTTTCCAAATTTTAATTTTTACACTTTTTTGTTCTTGCTTGAGTGAGATTATCTCATGTCATCACAAATCAATATTTTTCTTACCAGTCAGTCTCACTACATGTTAAAACAAGAATCTAAAAAGTCATATATTAACATTTTTATTAATCTGTAATAAAGAATTTTATCTGCGCAAGAGGTTAGTGTCCTCTAACAAGATCCTGACAGAGACTTTTAAGATGTTTAACCATCAAGAACTACAGGACTGTTTTTTATTTGTGGAGAAAAATAATTAGCTTTGATTTGTTTGTCACTGTTCTGTGTGCTCTTAATGTTTTCATCCTGTCAGACTAATTTTCAGACATGCTGAAAATTGAGGGATGAAAAATCTCACAAATATCTAAGGGACGATCTAAAAACTTGCAGGAAAATTAAAAAAGATGAAGATAAAAAAAAAAGAGACGAAGAAAATTAAGGAGGCCCAGTGGACCACCTACACTTACTGAAGAAGTCTTCTTATGACCATAACAATTGCAATGATTAAGAACACAACTGTGATGAAGGCAGTCAGAGCACAACCAATGATTAATCCGATTTCTGGAGACAGAAAAAAAATTCTTTAAAAAAGCATAGACCTACATAAATTTTATTGTTCATATCGAGCTTTGTTTTATATATATATATATATATGAATTTATATCAAAGCTAATTATGTTAAAGAAGGAATTCATCTAGCTAAGTACTTGAGGATTTCTCTCTCTCTCTCTCTCTCTCTCTCTCTCTCTCTCTCTCTCTCTCTCTCTCTCTCTCTCTCTCTCTCTCTCTCTCTCTCTCTCTCTCTCTCTCTCTCTCTCTCTCTCTCTCTCTCTCTCACCCCTCTCCGAGATAGGCAAGAAAAAATTCTTTGAAGGAAAAATAGCGATCAATATCCGAAAATGTCATTATCATAAAAAGAAAGCCTAAATTTGACTCTGCTCGTGGGTAGACATCATAGTTATTTAATCAAACTATTTCGTAATAAATAATTGTGTGTACTGCCCCCCTTAAGTAGATAACAGTGATATTCTGAAATTCGAAATATGAGGTCGAATTTTTCAATCCGTTATTAAATAAAAAATTAATAGCAATTCAACGAATGCAGCAATTCATGATTACCTTCCATATCCTTAGAATCTGACTTCGAACCAGGGTATCCTGGCTGATTTGGTTTGTTAGTGGGAAATTGGCGTGGCTTGATGGTATCGTCACTAGACCACGAGTGTGACACCGTGACGGGAGTATCAGTAGAAGGAGTTGCTGGAGGATCTGTAAAAGCTGAAATAAAACGAGCCATTCATTTAACTATTTTTTTCATAAATTTTAAAAAGGTTGCACAACAGACTGTAAACTTTGAATTGCCCTCCCCGCTTTTCCTTTTCTCTCTATCTATCTATGTCTCTGTCTGTGTGTGTGTGTGTGTGTCTCTCTCTCTCTCTTACCTCTCTCGATTTCTATTTTATGTCTTTCACCTTCTACTTTCCTTCAAAGATTAAATTCTAAACCATAACTAGCGTTCGGACTTCTTTCATAGTACAGAAACACATTGGCAATAGGCTATACTGATGAAAAAATTGAACAGAATAAAACAACAGAGAGCTGAAACCCAATATTATGACATCAAATCCCCTTGAAAAAACGTGGAACATTTTGGGGGCAATAAAAGAGGCAAAGGGAGAGTGGAGGGTGGGAGTGTCCTAGGTCTATTAAAATTGGCAGTAAATTATTCCTTTGTTGTTTTCCCTGTACTAATTATACAGTAGATCACTATGATAGCTTTTACATGAACACTGAGCAAATTAAAATTATAATCATGCCTTGAATGAATCGAGTCTCTAGTCTCTACCAAGGTTGAGGTACATGTATTTTATGACGCATGTTGTATTTATAGCTTTACCGTTTCATCGATTATCTGCCTGTATTTGCGGTAAAGCAAGGTGTTCATTTACCAGCGAGAAGCTCAGGGCTTGTTTCACACGTTGTAACCAGTGACACCTTGGTGTAAATGTAAGGAAAATAATTGACTCGAATTTTCGAGGGCGAAGATACGGTGAACTTCTGGTAGATCGTAACTGCCCTCAGATCAATCATCAAATCAGATCTTTCGGCCTGGCTATGATTGTCTCCCCGGCGGAAGAATTGATGAACATAGATTTAAAAAACAAAAAACAAAAAAACAATACTTTTTGATCTTCAAATCTCATTATCCAACAGGACGAATGCCAACATAGAGGTGCTTGATAAGCTAGAGAAGGCTAGTGGTAGAATTATGCATTCTAATGATTTTCTACCTCAATGACCAGTTATTTAAGATGCACTGGTTTTCACATATCGGTATAATTTGGAAGTAAAGTGATGGTTATTACTCTGATAAATTATGGGCCATTGATTTGAATTTGGCAGAGGCAAGTAATTCTTTGGTGAGATAACATAAACGCGTTTTTCTGACAGTATTTATATAGAAATGACCTTTGCTGTGGTTGTATCAGTAATAAAACTTGCTACATATACAGAAGCATCCAGTGCTCCACCCTGGAACTCTTAAGTGGGCTTGCGAGAGCTACAGAATAATGTTTCAAATCTTTTTCAGAGCTTGGAGTCGAGCCGGTACCTTGAAAAATCCTAAGAAATCAATCTCCTCACCGTTCCATTTCAGGAACAAAGCTTGACGATTGAGATTCTGAATGAAAACAACATTTCTTATCGGTAACCAACACACAATCGTGGCTTGAAAAATTCTATTAAATTTTATTCAATATTTTTTAATTTAGTCATTTGTTATTGTTACACGTATTATCGTTGTTGCTGTTGTTGTAATTGTTGTCATTATTATTTATTTTAATGAACAGTCAATAAAATTTATCGCAGGCTGCTGGTAGGCCCAAGTTAGTTTCAAGAATAGGGTTCGACCATACTTCCTGATAGACTGGTCACCTGATAACAGTCTAAGGTTGATATATGTAGTAATTTGAAAGTTGGCTGAGATTTATGATTGGCCTTTGCTACAAAACTCTATATTAGTGAACTATTTAAAAAAAAAAAAAAATTTTTTTTTAAATTGATAATGAAGGGAAAAAATATCTTCTTTCACCCGCTCAGGATTAACCACACAATGTTACAACGCAATGTAAGATGCAACTTGTCCTTATTTGAACGGTGGCCTTATTGTTTGTGTTATTGAAAGTCTTCAATACTAAGAAGAAAAAAAACAACAAGCAGCTGCTCTTTTCAGACTCTCTTCACATTTATTTTTACGACAAAATCATTTTGGACCGGATGCAGCCTTGAGAGAGGCGGTCTTACTGTTTGATAAAATCTATTGCATAAATAAACACTTCGTGTAACAGCTGTTCTCTTTTGTTTCTTTTGTATCTTTTTCTTTAAATAGGCATACTCACTTGCAATTGTTATTAAAGTTTCCGAGTAAAAAGGGAGCCTCCTTTTAAAAGAAAACAAAAAAGGATTCTAACGCAAACAACAATGATAACTCACATAATTTTATTTACGTCACTCTTTGATCAAGACACATTCAAAAAGTCCTATATTTCGGACAATCATGTATGCCATGGTTTACGTCACAAGAGGTATATACCACCATTTTTATCAATCGATTACAAAATTAAAACAGTAAACTGTTTCCTCTGTACCGTGATTTTTTTTTCCATTTTTTGTCTGTTCTTCTTTAAACAACTTTCCCCACCATTCTGTCTCCCCCGGGCCTATTTCCGTGCATAAACAAGGTGGTTGCATTATTGGAATGAAAACTATCTTATTGCTAATCGTACTTCCATAAAAGTAATTATTAACTATAAAAGATGTAAATATGTTTTATTAATAATAAACCTGGAATATTACCTGTGACGTTTACTGAAATCCGTAAGGCTTATGTCGAGTCGTAACGGCAGTTTAATAAAGAGAAAACAAAATTACCTCATGGTTTTGTTTAAAGTTAGGCTCTTTTTTTAATTTATTTTTATTTATTTTTGTTTGTTTTTAAATTGCGATGAAATTATATTGGAAATGTAGTAGTATTGGGCACACATATTGTTGAAAATATTATTGCACGTTAAATCAGAAGCCATGGGAATTTGAGATTTGCATTTTTTTTTTATTTAGTATTAATCGATACTTTATAACCCCCGGAGAGTTTTGAGGTCAAAACGTAGATGCGCACGCTATGAACCAGGAGCTGTGGGCTGAATATTGTAACTAAGGCAGAATGGATGTTCTTCTGGTTACTCTTCGCATTGATTACATTGTTGTAGATAGCGGGTAAACAGACTGTCCCCACAAACGTAGGCCTACACATAAATCGTCGGAAGTGAAAGGAGAAAAGGGAGTTATATTGACGAAAGATTACTGATCTTTCACACGTTATTGTTCTCACGAAACGAGACGTAGGTTGACACTTTGGGTGAATGGATAGAGCCGAGCTTATGTATGTGAGCGATGTGGTTAAGATGGCTTAGCTCTAACCTTGTGTGCTTAAAAAATACTATCATAACCTGATAGTATTACAATGTTTCGCAATAAGCACTATCAAATAGGAGGTAAATAATTTGGAGTAAAATATGTGCCATGAAGTTTGAGATTATCTTGGACGTAGCCTTCTTGTGGTATCATTTTAAAATTGTAGATGGAAGAAACATACGCACATGCGTATTAAAAATGAAAAATTGAGTACCTAAAATAAAAGCCTAACAACTCTACGTGAAAGTACGAATACTATGTAAGCATTTTAGTCTTTTAAATAGATATAATCTGCTACGAACAGCCCATGCTTCAAATAATCGCAGTTACAGTTCTGAAGACCCAAGAGTGCCGTTTGAGATGTAAGCATTAAATGCATCCTTACACCTGATGCAGGAGTATCCCAGCACAAGCATGGTGCTGTAACCACATGTTCTGGTGAAAGTCTTGAAGGTGCGAGTACAGTTCACCTGGCCATCGCAAACCTGAAGGTAAAAATCATAATTTTAGTGATACTCGTTTTGTTTGTTTTTTTGGCGGGGGGGGGGGGGCATATATAGCTAAATTTAGATAAATCAAGATGTGTTGATTCTTTTTTTATTATTCTCATGTATACTTTCCCATAGCTCCTTCTTTCTCTGTTAAGTTTATTAATATCGTACTAAATTTAGGTAATAGGCCCATATTGTAGATTTTCAAACAGTGATCATATCACTTACGGCATTAAATTAAGAGGTTATTGACAGGGGAAAAAACCTTGAAATCACATTTCATGGCTGAATCGGTTTGTAAACACACCCTCATCAGCCAAAGAGAAATTATGGAGTTTCTGGCGAGTGGGTTAAAGCTTTTCTAGTTTCAAATGCACTTCGATTTATACTTTCATTAACACCCAATACTTGTTGAAATTTATTATTATAGGGACTTGTTATTGTAATCTGAAAATTTCTTTACGCGCGTTTTAGCACACGCCATCATCTTTTGCAATGCTCCTACTGGTCACCACTTCAAGTTTATATTTCTTGTGGTGAAAAATAAAATCGGCAGGTATAATATTTACATCTAATAAAATTGTTATCTGGCTGTATGAACTGATAGATTATGTGAAACACTGAGGCGTATGGGAGCACTTCAACAAGAAATACCTTTGAAAAACTTTTAATAATAAATAATTTATTACGACGTACCGCTCTTCGAATTGCAGAATGCCATGACCCTGAACATTTACCGACCCATTAATATTCGAAGAAAACCCGCTCTGCGATATATCGCCAAGCGAAAAAAAAGCTTACCTAAGTCGTAAATTGTTGCTTTGGCATGGTTCTTAGCATTTATTAATACCAGCTTAAATCGCATTATACATTAGCATCCCGTTCAGCGTTCTACTCTGAGCCAATTCATAAACTTTATAATTTTTCGGAGGTATGCACGTATCAAGGCGCTTAAATTAGAATGCGTAATACGCTGTTTCTACTCTATATTGTATCGATGTTGCAGGATGCTACCACAGTTACATTATTGTCGTAACCAAATCAGCTTACCTGGAATATTTTCGTTTGTTCAGTACAATCGTCCTCAGTGATGATACAGACTCCCCATTCGTTGGTTCCAAAGATCGCATCATCAATACTGATAACAGAGTTTTCTGGGCAGGTAATAACTATCGTTCCCTGCTTGTTCGGCTCGCTGGGGTCAAAACACTCCGACTTGGTGTAGTCAGCTAAAATAAAAAAAAATAATAATGATAATAATAATAATAATAATAATAATAATAATAATAATAATAATAATAATAATAATAATAATAATAATAATAATAATAATAATAATAATAATAATAATTTCATAGTTTGAAAATCTTCAAAGGTTGGCTCGGGGCTCAAATTTTTTAACGTCACCTAAATTTCCCTGAAAATCTTACAAGAGTACTCACGTAGACGTAGCAATGGGTCAAATCAGAAATGGTGTCTCAGATCAATGCTCTACCAATTGAGCTTTCTGATGTCCATCATTAAAGATAGTCATGGTCTTTTTATAAGAAAAACACAAAACTTGTCTAAGTTGAATTGCCGCAAGCAATTAAAAAAATACTTAAGCCTGCCAAGCCTATTTTATTATGAGAAGAATAGTTCGTCCTTTTATCATACGGGACGATATAATTTTTAACAAATATTTGAGTTCATCTCTTGTTATTCTTTCTAAACTTTCTGGAGCATGGCCAGAATGTTTTGAAAAAAAAATTTCATTTTATTTTGAACTAGATCTGGAGACGTAGGCTTTATTCACTTTGTTAATATATTGATTCCTTTTTCCTCCTCTCTCTCTATCCTTTCGTTCGCTTTGTAATGCTCCTCCCCTCCCTATATACATGTCTCTGTCTTTCTATCTGTCTGTCTGTCTGTTTCTCTCTCTCTCTCTCTCTCTCTCTCTCTCTCTCTCTCTCTCTCTCTCTCTCTCTCTCTCTCTCACTCTCTCTCTCTCTCTCCCTTTCAACCTTTGCTGTTGTCTATAATTGAACCTATCCATTTCTTTCCCAAATTCCCTTTCTTTTATTCACACTCTCTCTAACTATTGGTATCACAATTCCTTTATAGTTATATTCGAGTCTCTCTCATATCTCCCTTCCAACTTTTTTATTCTATGTAATATTATGTCTTGTTTGTCATTCTTTCTTAACGTTCCCCCTTTCCTTGTAGTTTCCTGTGTATCTGTTTTAAAAAATGTGCCGGATATTTCCTTTGATTGTATCTCAATGCATTTGTTCCTTATTTTCTTTTTTTTTTTTATGCTCCTCTCTGATTATTTTTTAAGGTTCTCTTTCATCTCTCCTTTCTACCATCGTTAATTCTTAGTATGACCCTTTATCCATGCAAGTATTTTTATTTATCCCTATTTCGAAATGCTGTGCTTGGGACTTTTCTCAAATTGTCTTAGACTACTATTACTAATACTGATGCTAGCTACAATTAATTTTTATCATAGCCACTATTATTGCTACTACTACTACCACTACTACCACTACTACTACTACTCTTACTACTACTACTACTACTACTACTACTACTACTACTACTACTACTACTACTACTACTACTACTACTACTACTACTACTACTACTACTATTACTTCTACTACTACTACTACTGCTACTACTACTACCACTACTACCACTACTACTATTACTACTACTACTACTACTACTACTACTACTACTACTACTACTACTACTACTACTACTACTACTACTACTACTACTTCTACTGCTATAACTACAAATACAACAACAAAAACAACAACAACAACAACAACAACAACAAACACTTCCACTATTACTACAATTACTACTATTACTACCTCTACTTCTTTTATTGGTGCTGCTATTAGTATTAGCTCAACAATTACCGATACAAATAAAAGACCGTTACTTCTGTTTTTTTGTTTTCAAACTATAGTAGGCCACAAAATATGTTCAATATTATGAGTGAGGTGCTGGTAAGGAAAAGAATAAGTAACTAAGAGCAATAAAACGCGCTTAAATTCCATAACTTATCACATATTGGTAATAGCAACCCGATGTATGACCTTATAAACATTTTTTTTTTTGTTAGATGATGTTTCTATCGAGTCAAAATGTAGCAGGGCGCGATCTGGTTTTGAAAACAGCTCCAGAATCATTGTAGTCTTTAGTTAAGCTAACATGTTTATCAAATTTTCGTTGGATATATTTCTTACGATCAGTTGTAATGATATTCTAGCCCATACGCCCTTTGAATCATTGCACGGGTAGATTTGATTGTCTGCCAAGAACTAAAAATTGAAGAAAAACAAAAACAAAAAAGGAAAAACAACGACACAAAAACACTTTATAACCTCACACAATTTCACAGGGTGTGTTAGATGCTGCTTTTTTTCATAAAGCCAAAAGTCTTTGACCGCGGGGCTTGATGGGGTTAAAACTATTTCTTGAGAAAATCTATCTTTTATCTTCTATTTCTCAGTTCCCTAAGCACACATCAATTTGATCTTTCTCACGTTATCCTCTCACCCGTGACGACCCTCCGTCCATAAACAAAAGTGTTTAAGGTATGCACTATATCAGGTTGAAGTTGATTGCAATAAGCTTAGTTATGGAGGCGGAAATAGGGGGAAACATAAATCATTTAGAAGTATAAAAAGAAAGCTACACCTAATAATACGCGTCTTGTTTTTTTTTTTCCTTTAAACTATATAAATATTGTCGTTGAAAAAGGGATATTTTTAATGAAATAGATGTGTATAAAATGTAAGTATACATATATATATATATATATATATATATATATATATATATATATATATATATATATATATATATATATATATATATATATATATTAAATTATTTTTATAATTTTTTTCTTTTCTTTTGTTTGTAATTCTGGTAGAAACCGAATATGCTTCTCATGCTCTTGCTGTATTTATAAAAAAGCATTTAATCAAGACCATTTTTATTTTAATGAAATTAAGCCTAAGGTCTTTTTTTTTATTATTAAGTTTTCCAACTATTTATTTTTTTCTTTTACATATAGCAACTTCTTATAAATATTATGCGATTAAAAAATTATAACAGCAGTCTACTTTTGTCTAAATTGAACATTTGTTTTCTTATTTTTGAATCGTCGACTATCTATATTTTTGAAAATATGGCCCCGTGTCAACTGACATGTATCGACTGTATCCTATTAACACTGTCTAAAGGTAACGACGCTTTAAGGTTCAAACCATGACCTTAATAATAATAATAATAATAATAATAATAATAATAATAATAATAATAATAATAATAATAATAATAATAATAATAATAATAATAATAATAATAATAATAATAATAATAATAATAATAATGATGATGATGATGATGATGATGATGATGATGATGATAATAATAATAATAATAATAATAATAATGATAATAATAATAATAATAATAATAATAATAATAATAATAATAATAATAATAATAATAATAACAATAACAATAACAATAACAATAACAATAATAATAATAATAATAATAATAATAATAATAATAATAATAATAATAATAATAATAATAATAATGATAGTAATAATAGTAATAATAACAATAACAATAATAATAACAATAATAATAATAATAATAATAATAATAATAATAATAATAATAATAATAATAATAATAATAATAATATTGTCCGTTGTTGTCCGTTTCAAATTTAGCTCTACATATACATGTATATGTTGTTTTTTTCTTTTTTAATTATGTATAATTTGTTGTGTTAGTTGCGGTGATCCTTACACTAAAATCTTGTTAAAATTTTTCCTACAGATTTTTAAAGACAGAAGTATTGGTTTTGTTACTATGCTAGTTTGACAATTATTTTATACCCCTTCGCATCCCCTTACCTTTCCGATTTCTCTCTCTCTCTCTCTCTCTCTCTCTCTCTCTATATATATATATATATATATATATATATATATATATATATATATATCACATACACACTCACTCACTCTCTCTCTCTCTCTCTCTACTCTTTATCCTTATCTCTCTCGCTCCTTCTTTCTCTCTTTCTCTCTTTTTCAACACTTATTTCCTCCTGTTCTGTGTCTTCTCCTCTGTCCCTGTTTGTATGACTGTAATGCTTATGTCAGTATCCATTCACGTCTTTCCCTCTTTCTCTTTCTCTATCAACCTGTTTCGCTATTTCTTCCTACACGTATAAAATTATGTATCTCTCTTTCTTTCTTGCCTATTCGCTTTATCTCTTGGACTCCCTAATTCCCCATGCCATTTTCCTTGTCCTATCTTCACCACCATCTCTCTTTATTTGCTGTTGCCTTTCTCCCGATTCTTCTCAGGTTATCATCATGCCCTTTATCACATCAAACAATAGGCCATCAGGATGGGCTGGGATGAAAAGTTCAGTCACAGGCTAAAATCCGCGAAACGCGAAGGAAAGCACAATAATAAAAAAAAAGAAAGCCGAGGTCTGCAGTCTCCCTTCCAAAGTGACCACGCTTAACTACTCCGTAGAAATTAACTTTGAGATAGGCATTTTACTAAGCCAGGGAACCACATAGAATTGTCGAATAAGCGAAGCATTCAATAACCACAAGTCGAAAGGTGGGTATAGAAATAAATGGCTATGATATAAAGAAAAAAAAATGAACGTGCCTGTTAATGAGGGGATAGACATCAAAGAACATGTATCGTACATGTGATTATGTACAATTTTAAGCTGTCCCAATTTCTCCGCATTTTTCAAAAGACTCATTTTAGCGACAAAACACTGTCACACAAAGAATTAACGGTACGCTGGAGACGACAGTAAATTTGTCAATGCCGCCAACCTTCAAATCATTCATAACTGTGACACTGAGTGTAAACAGTGCCAGAATGAGGAATAACATGAAAGAAATATGACAGTATCTTACAAATATTAGCTATACCAAAACGTGTGTGTGATTGTTGAGAGTAAGAACAATAATCATGCAGTATAAAAGGGTCAAACTATAACCAACCCACTGTAGGTTACGATGATACATTGAATAGGAAATAAAAAAGATATTAAGTTAGTTATGACTAGGTAAATCTTTCTCTTTCATTGAATTTCAAACCTCCATAACCATCATTGAATACATACCTAACACTGAAATCAATATACACAAATCTTAATAATTATGATAGACAGAAAAGCAGGGAGACAGACAGATAGATCGTTAGATGAATTTTATGCACAAGTATAAATTTATAGACTGATGAATGATAATAAGTATGCTGCCCAAGACTATCACCAAATCAAAACTTGGTTACAAAGATGCTGGTTGTGTAGGCACCAATGCGGGAACACAACTAACTGTGACTGGCCTAATCTAATTAAAATTGCTTCTGTACATTCATTACAATAATATAAAGCTTTGAGGGTACGAGTAGAAGTTGCCTAAAGAGGATTCAAAGCTGCACGTTAATTATTTTATTACAAAATACATGATATTGAGCGGCAAGTTTGAAACAAAGTACGTGTATTGGTCAAGAATGGAAAGAAATCATTTGGCTTGATTTAAAGAAGTATTTAAAACTATTTGATTTTTCTTTGTTACTCTCATTATTACGCTTCAGCACATCTCCTGAATTTGAGAGGAAGCCATCTGAAACACAAGATGCGCTCGATTTATAACGGAAAGCGCTTGCCAAAAGTTCAGTCCTTTAAATTTGAACCTGACCGCTGTTGGTAGTTGATGAGAGTGGAGTCGAACACATATAAAAAACGTATCGGTTTATCAATGAATATGCAGAATCAGACTATTCCGGAACAATTCATTATGTTGCGGGAACGACAAAAATGCAAGTAATCTTGACTCATGAAGAGTTTGGATTGTTTTTTTTTTCTTTGGTTTCGTTTTGATTTCGAATTTTTGGGGTTTTTTTTTGTTTTTGTTTGTTTGTTTGTTTGTTTGTTTTTTGCTTTTGTTTCTATTCTAGCAGCAATTTTGTTTAAAGGTTTCCTTCATTTTGCATAATAAATTGGAAGAAAAAGACCCACCTGTATAGGCCGCACCAAGCCAAAGTAGAAAAAGAAGGGCTACTTTGAGCCAACTCTGTAGGGCCATTGTGATACTGTGCGCTTGCAAGCCACTCGTTCAAGGGTCTGCTGGCCGTCTCCTTTTTGGTGTCATTTAATCCTTTAGGCTTGTAAAACGCTGGATTGAACTGCTGTAACTGGCCAAGATACGGAGAGATACAATCATGCTTAAATAAAATATATTGACGGGCATATTGCACTGGTTTGGTGTATTTGTATTTAAGGTTCTTACTCCTTTTCAGTTTCCCTGCAACTGCTAGGGTCTGGAATTCTGGCCTGCCTAATCTCTCTCTCTCTCTCTCTCTCTCTCTCTCTCTCTCTCTCTCTCTCTCTCTCTCTCTCTCTCTCTCTCTCTCTCTCTCTCTCTCTCTCTCTCTCTCTCTCTCTCTCTCTCTCTCTCTCTCTCTCTCTCTCTCTCTCTCTCTGTGAATCCGATCATATTTCTATCTATTTAAATCTATTCACTTTTCTTTCATTCTGTCCCCATACTTTCCAATCTTTTTTTCTAATCTCATTTGAATCTTTTTTAACATCTATGCTATATTTAAAATAAGTATCACCGTATATCACGTGCTTACTTACACAAAGGCAAAAAAAAAAAACACAAAAAACTCCATCCTTCACTACACTCTCTAGACTCTCATAGGAGCCCAGCCCATCAGTCCCAGTTGACCTCTTAAACTCTATCAGCTGCGTTTTGAAAATGTCGCATTATTTTCTGGTTGAAACTGAAATTCCAGATAGTTAATGCCCAACTATGATCTCAGGCCTTCCATCTGTTTCTCCAAAGCATTTCAAAGAGAATAATAAAGCATATAAACCTAAGTTCGTTTTCAATCACAAAGTTGCGAGGGATTAAAGTTATCTTTCAGGTATTTTGTTCATTACACATTTTATTGGCTCGAGCGGGGGGCGAGTGGAAACAACAACAACAAAATAAAAAGGTGGGAGAAGGGTGTAACGGCACCGCTAGGACTGAAAATCTTCCTGTGATCATATTTTCTGCTAGCATTAAAACAAGAAATGCATTTACTAATTTCTTGATTTAAAAAAGTAAAATACATCGCCAGGGAAAAAAGAGAATGCAAGAAGAATGTGGATGAAACGAATCCAACTAGCTCTATACACAGTAGTTATAAATATAAGGTAGGAGGTAAAGACCGACATTGAATCACAAATACGATACAAAGTTAAAACCTTAAGAACTTAAAGATGATAAATATTGTGGTGGTGTTGAGAAAATGGAAAAAAAAAAAAAAACAACTCTTGATGCAGATTTCATAAGAGCACAAAAACATTAAAAGCAACCAACATTTGATGATTATTGCTCGAGTTGTTTGCAGAAGATTTTTACATTGATGATCAGAATTTTTATTTCCGATATTTTTTCTTCCAATTTTATTGGTTGTAACTTACATGTCATCAAAAAGCATGAAAACTGTAATTTACCTTTTAATCTACTTAAATGTAATAAGGTCGAAAGCCTATAAAACTTTGGGTTTGTTATTTTTCTCTAAATGATTTACTGAGGATGGTTAACTTATTATTCCATTGTCACTTACCTTCAACCTCCAAAATCATATCAAAACAAAGCGTTCAACAGTTTTACAATCCAATTGTTCATTGTGCTTGCCGTTTTCGTTGTTTATATAAGAGAAAGAAAAAGGTGTTGCACTGGAAATATGGCAACATGCCACAGGCGCACAAAACTTTCCTGTGGGAATTTATTTCTCGATGGAACAGAAGTTCACCACGCTCTTCTGTATGAATTTCCTTCTCCCTCTCTTCGACACGGCTGGTCGGACTGGCGGGCTCTTGAGGTCTACAAACTGACAACAAAAAGCGGGTAGCATGGCCTAGCGGTTCTAAAAACATATAACATCCTCCCGTCGCAAGCGGAAATGGAATCAGAGACTAGCAAGCAAGGAGAAACATCAGACCTGAGATTAACCTGGGCCGGGGGATGAGTGAGGGAACGACGGCGTTTGTAAAATAAGTTGCCCTAAAATATGTGGTTGGAGAGGTGAAGAAAGGGGGAGGAAAGTTGTGTGTATGTCGGGGTGGGGGTTAACTGAGAAGCGTGCTAATGAGAGTAACCGCAAAAGTGTAACTAACGATATAACAGAAAGGCGTTTTATGATAGAACTTTCAGAGATAAACAGTAAATGTCCCAAATGTACCTAGGTTTTTAATAATCAGACCAACTGCTCACAAGTGCCAAAACCCACAACGGCTCACATATGCAAATTTAATTGAAAGAAAAAGCAAAGGTCAAAGGTGAAAAGTCGCAAACTGAGTGCGCAGATCAACGGCCGAAAAAACTCAGAGAGCAAGAAGAAGGAGAGCACGGTGTTTCAATTGTTATTTGATTTCCAAAGTTTTCTACACACTCTTATCTTGGATTGCCTGTTTAATTTTTTTTTTATTTGTAAACAATTTACAATGTGTCAATTTATACTTCTAAGATTGTTTTCCTTTTTTTTTTTCTATTCTTCTTCTCAATGACATCATTAGGTTCTTGTACCAACGAAAAGGCTTAGAATCGTTCCTTTTGTTCTTTGCTTTCAGTGGTATGGTATGATACTAAAATTGATGTTAATGTTGATAAAGATGCTGAGACGTTAAAAAATGATAGGGAGAGAGAAAAGAGGAGACCAAGTTAGAAAGAGCACAAATTAACGGGAGAGAGGGAGAAGCATGAGAGTAGACTGAGGGTGGGGAGGAGGGGTGTTAAACATAAAGAGACAGTTCGTATTATACGCACAGTGACTGCAGACAGACAGCGAGAGGCGAGAGAGGAAGTAGAGGAGTAAATACAAGGAGAAAGCTAGTATTACATGCAGACTGCCTGACACACAAGAGCACATCTGGATATCTGTGCATTTAACATGTAAATTTTAGACTTGGAAGATGTTAAAGTCGGCGACATTTAATTCTTCGCACTTGTTGGTTTCAAAGCAGCAAAAATCAAGAATGTAAGGCTAAGGCAAAAAGCTTAGTAAAAGGAAAAGACAGTTGTTTTTATTACTTTATTATTATTTTTTAAAGATCTCCTGACGGTCTGACCTGACTCTCCAGACGAACCAATCAGACGACGCGCAGACAGAGCAGCTGCTCCTTGTGTTGAGCTTCTGGTGCGCTCCAGTTTGACATCTGCCGAGGTTGCGACCTCAAATTGCCTTGTCTGACTGACGACATTCGTTGGATTATTTTTAGCGCAGCAATGTTGAACGAATTTGAACTGTGATATAATTTCATGGAATTGAATCGTTTCCGATTATGGTTCTTGTCTTTGGAATTAATGGGATATCATCATTGCAATATTTTGTAAGGTCCGAGATGAATTATTTATTATAAATAATAATGTCTATACCTTTCTCATTATAACAACTAGCACATGCTTCTTCGGTGATTTAAAACGCAAGGAAAAATATTAAAAAGTGGTAGAGAACAGTGAAAAAGAAGACGAAGGGAAACAAGATTGAGGGAGAAAGTTAGATAAAAGAAGAGAGACAGAAAGGGAGAGGGGAAAGAGGAGAGAGAGAGAGAGAGAGAGAGAGAGAGAGAGAGAGAGTGAGGGAGGGAGGGGAGGGGTGGGGGGGGGGGGGGGGCTAGTACGCGACGGGGAAAAGCACTGCCTCTGTCTCTCCTCTGGTTAATAAACTTCTATGTTTTGCTTTTAGCCTTTTGTCATGGTCACGGTCAATCGGTTAAAAAGGAAGGATCAAGACATAAGCTTTATCAAATCAAAACAATCAAGTTTTTAAGGCATCGGCACTGATATCGGTTCTAATTTGAGTTCTGTTGGAATCGATTATTTGGGAGGGTGCCTGACTTGAAATCATTCTAAACAGCGCCGTCATACTTCATGGCAGTCACCTTGTTGTGAAGACAAGCAACCAACCTAGTTCAAACGAATTGAATCCAGTTGCATCCCTATTTTTTTATAGTTTAGTTTCCATCTTTTCTTTTTTTTCCTCCCTTAGAGTTATGTAAACTTAATTAAATCGCATTCATTTTCCACAAACATACATATCCCTTGCCTCTCTCTCTCTCTCTCTCTCTCTCTCTCTCTCTCTCTCTCTCTCTCTCTCTCTCTCTCTCTCTCTCTCTCTCTCTCTCTCTCTCTCTCTCTCTTTCATATCATATCTCATCATCTCTCGACTGTAATTGTTGACTGTAAATAGTGCAAACTATATAATTATAATATAAAATAATTATATATATATATATATGTATAATATGCGGAGAGAGAGAGAGAGAGAGAGAGAGAGAGAGAGAGAGAGAGAGGTGGGCGTCTCACAGTTTTGATATCCACAAAGACGTTCTTCGCTTGTTCGACTAGAGTTTGGTTTGCAAACAGGCTTGAGAGCACCATGTTATGGAGGATAATATGAAACAGAAAAAAAAATCAAAATTCTTTCTATCCATCCACCTATCTGTTTACCTGTGTTTCCATATATCTACATTTCTGTCTACATATGTAACTTTAATTTATGTACACCTGTCTGAATTTCTATACACTTATCTTTCCAACCGTCTATGTAATTGTCTATCTTTTGGTTTCTCTCTCTCTCCCTCACTCTCTCTCTCTCTCTCTATCTATCTATCTATCTATCTATCTACCTAGCTATTTATCTCTCTATCTCTCTTTGTCTTCCACCCTCTCTTTTCTCTCTCTCTCTCTCTCTCTCTCTCTCTCTCTCTCTCTCTCTCTCTCTGTGTCTCATTGTCTCTGGTTGCATCCTTGCTGCCTGCCTTCCTCTGTCTATCTATTTATCTATCTGTCTTGCTGTCTATCATTCTGTTTATCTATCTATTATTTTATCATCGAACAATCTGTCTATCTGTTCTCCTATTTATCTTCCTACCTTTTTATCTCTATTATATATTTCTTTTATCATTTTCTATTTTATCTTCGCCAATCACCTTCTCTTCCCTATATCTCTAAGTCTCCTCTCTCTCTCTCCCTCTCTCTCTCTCTCTCTCTCTCTCTCTCTCTCTCTCTCTCTCTCTCTCTCTCTCTCTCTCTCTCTCTCTCTCTTCCTTTCTTTCTTTGTCTCTCCTCCTCGGTCTTCTTCTTTTTCAAATTATATTTCCGTGTTGTAAGGGGATAATTTGAGCGTAGTGTTTTACTGTATTTCACGCTTGAACTCTCTTTCCTTCTCTATCACGAGATCCAACCCAGCAGTAAAAAAAATATGACTATGTTCTATAAAATTCCCACTATCTTCCAAGCGTTTTTTGTTCGATTTTTTATTTGTCTACCCTATCACTTACTGCTACCTCACATCGTGCTCCCTCCTCTCTCTCTCTCTCTCTCTCTCTCTCTCTCTCTCTCTCTCTCTCTCTCTCTCTCTCTCTCTCTCTCTCTTGCTCTCTTTCTTTCATTTTTTATGTCCTACTCGCTTCTTACATAACTCCAAGCATTGTTCGTCTTCTTGAACTTCAAGTTGAAGAAGAGAAGAAAGAAAAGAAGTAAGGGTGTGTGGGTAGACGGGGAATTAGAATCTTCAAAAATAGACAATAAATATAAAAGCAACAACAGAAAGAGGAGGAGGAGGAGAAGGAGAAGAAGAAGAAGAAGAAGAAGAAGAAGAAGAAGAAGAAGAAGAAGAAGAAGAAGAAGAAGAAGAAGAAGAAGAAGAAGAAGAAGAAGAAGAAGAAGAAGAAGAAGAAGAAGAAGAAGAAGAAGAAGAAGAAGAAGAAGAAGGAGAAGGGGAAGGAGGAGGAGGAGGAGGAGGAATTGGAGGGAGAAAGAGAAATCAATAGGTAAAATAATAGAAATAGAAGAGATAACTGAAAGAGGTGGAAATGAAGAATGTGTGTTTGAACTCTTAATCTATCGCTCTCTACCTATCTATCAGCCTCTGTTTCTCTCATTCCCCTTTATTTTTATTTTCTTTACTCACTTGTAATTTTTTTTTTTTTAGTACGATATATCTTTACAATTTCTTTGATTTTCTTTTCTACTTTTTCCATGACTTTTTTTTTTAACCTTGTGATTGTTGTATTTAAAAGCCGTACGCAAAGACTATAAATTAATAGTAGTCCGTTGTGCTCACACATCTACACACATTCACACAGTTAAACAAAAAAAAAAAGACTAAGTATACGATTGCCGTTCTAGTAGTATGTGTGTTCGGTTTACCGTTAACACAGTTGGAATTACGGAAGTTCGATATCAAAACAAGTAAGGCCTAGGCCCTAGGATTAGATCTAGACTAGTGTCTCTCAGTTTCACCTGCATGACCAGCGGCCGTTGACCATGATTAATATCTAGATTTAGATCTGGATTTAAAGACATGACGTGCTATAAATAATTGTAATAATTGTTATTACTCTGTAAAATTGTGCCGCATAACAACATATATTTAATTCAGATTATATCTTTGTCACCAGTGTCATTCATAGTCTGACTTTGATCTGCCATGAAATTTCAAGGAAATTAATCGAAAATCGGCTCATAAGTAAGAATCCAGCTTCTTAACTAATCTAATATGTAGATTTATATCGTGTCAAAAACTCAATCTTTATCAAAAGATAAAGGACGAGGTCTAGAGTTACATCATCTACGTGAAATTATGGCTGAAGTGAAGACCATGGATTTTAATTAAGTGATTTAGTGAATACTTTGGTTCGATGGTATTATTGCAGATATCGGCCCAACACACCCTATGCTTTGAAATATATATTTTTTAATAAATTAGTTATGCTCAACATGAATGTGAAGGTTTTATCCATGGTAAATAAATACTTTTCAAGATATAGGCCTAAGCATTTTTGTGTTGCTCTAAAATCCTATTAAACTACAAGTTTCGATTTCGTCGGGAGACATTCAATTGTGAAGCCTGACATGAGTTGGGCCGATGCTTAAAAATGCTTATATCTTGAAAAGTATTTATTTGCGATGAATAAAACCTTAATTTTGGGTTCAGCATATCAAATTCATTAAATTAAGAAAATTTCAATTTTAAAGCTTAAACTGAGTTGGGCTGATAACTGCAATTATACCCAATCTGTTTCTTACTTGGTGCTTGTAAGAGGCATATAGGCCTACATACAAAATTTTATGTTCTACACTAACAGAAAAACTGATATTTGTAAGCCTATCCATTTTCAAATCTGAAAATTTTCACCCTCCTATTAAATATGGTGATTGGCTAAGCACTGTTATTATAAATAAGTTCTCATTGCAGAATTCTAATATTAAAAACAAAACAAAAATTTTTTTCTTCTATATAAGCTTAAAGATTTTTTTTTGACTTGTAGGCTAATTGCCAAATAAGTTTGTTTACTCTCAGGATGCTCTTAGAATGATAAGTGAATGCTGTTTTCACACCCTTATAAAATACTCTACCCTAAACCCAGTTTTTCTGACCTATGATAAAAGTCATAGCAGCCCTAGGAATTTCAATTTTTCTTCAAACTTCAAAATCAATTATTTTTCATAGTAATATTGAAATAGGATTCAATTAACTAGGAAAAGTCTGTTGGTTGCAAGGTTTTGTTGTAGTCTAGTCAGATGTAAGGCTAGAGAAAAAACATACTTCAATTAAATAATCTCCCATATATCTCTATATGCATTACTTTCATCTGATTACACCTAGCAGTACATTATATAATTTATATATATTACATTTTGTGAAAAAATTACCTCAGCTTTAATAAAATATCTAGGAAAATCAAAAATCCTGGGTTTGTGAAATCGGAGATCCTGTCCAGTTAATAGTTCCAGGAGAGATAAAAGTGGGATATTTTTTCTTAGGTTAACAGAGGCAAGGTGATATTGGGTCTGAGGTTGTTGGATGCAAAGTTCATTGTACTAATATTACTATACTTAACATGTAATAAACTCAGTAAAGGTCACACAATACTATAATGAACCATTTATGACTAGAAATGAATCTATGAAAGAATATATTATTTCTTATCCTATTCTCAACTAGGCCTAAACTCTATCTACTCAATCATACTAAGACTAAGAGAATGGATGTGTTTTTAAGGATGAAATGTCAAGACAGGACAAGTGGTTAGGAAAGTTTTCAATACTTTGTTGATGGAAGGAAATTTTTAGTGAACTTAAAGTAAGCTGTCTAGTTTCAAGTTCAAGATAAAAGATAGGTACTCCAACTAAGCAATTTATAAGGTTTGAAAAATAACAATTCTTTTAAAATAATTTTGTAGCTTCAGGAAATTCCAAAATGTTCTTATTTTAGAAGCATAATAGATTGTTGGCTGTACATTCTATACTTTCCACATCTTTCATAAGGATATGATCCTCCATCTCTCTCTATCAATAGAAATATTAAATCTTCATTACACCCTCGGTACCCTCTAAACAATTCTGCCATTATTCATATGTCATAGGAAATTATTTCAATAATTTTGCTTAAGTGGGATAAAATCTCATCCTAGGATGAGATGTATACATCTTTATCACTTTCAACAGTCTTGATGGATTTTTAGGTATCTACATGTGATTTTTGAAATATCCACATCTACTAGTATAACTATACAAAAGTTTTACATTGCTCATTAGATTTTTATAGACTCCAGGAAAAAAACAGATGCTCTGTGTAGACCCTTTGCAGTGCAAATGCTGGAATACTGTGGGGGACCTGAATCAAACATTTTGAGATCCAGGCTTTAGATGTAGACTTGTAGATTCATAGCATAGTGAATCTTTTTAGGGTAAAATTCAGTTATTTTTTTCTTTTATTCCAGATACTATGGCCAACTTTTGTTTGTTTGAGGAATTAGTTTCTTTTCATGATAAGCTTTGGAACTCCACATAAAAAGTTTGCATAAAGTGATCTGGAAAATCAGGGCAGCCTACATTCCAAATGCTTGAGGGTCTTGCAGCATGGGTCCTCAACACTTATGTTGGGGAATATGTGGAGAATCTCAACACCGCACAGCTGTCTATTGCCCTCCTCCAAGGTATTTCATTTTAGAGAAAGTATTCCCTGATTATTGATGGAATTTTTTTTGTATCCCTGTACTTTTTATTATTCTTTTGTTTTTGAGTCATATCTGGACACTCAAAGATTAAAGTTATGTCTGAATGACTAAGTGACTTGCTTTCTCCTGACAAACTCACCCTCCTGAGCTGCCTTGGGGTGGCACACCTAATTTATCTCTCAGTTCAAAAGTTTTTTTTATATAACTCTGAACCATTTGACTGCCTTTGCTTTGTTAGAACTAAATGAATCTAATAAATTTATATATTAGGAGAAATTATGGCAAGGAGGAAGGAAATTGAGTGAAGCATTGGTTTAGTGAAGATATTTTGTGAGTCATAATGCCTTGGGATACTGGCATACTAGTAGTTAGGTTAATCCAAGCACCGTTATGTTATTAATATAGTTATGGCTTTGTGAAACTGCTTTGTTTTCAAACATACTGCACTGATAAACGTCAAACCCATAAAGAGATATATTTTTTCATCAATTTATAAACCCAATATTCTTCCCAATGGTGAGTAAATATTAGCAAATAACAAAACATAAAAGGCTTGCTTTATAAGTTGAGTTATTTTTCATATCTATTGTACCATGAGGCATAGGTGCCAGATGTATATTTTGGTATGTCACTAAACAGCAATGCTCGGAAAACGAAGCACTAAAAAGATTGAGGAAGTTAAAACTATACCCTAGGTCACATAGTGCTCCACTCTCAATATTTCCTTTTGCATAACATTAGGTTCAGTGTATATGCATTTGACGTTAATTGTGTCAGTATCTTGACCAATGGGAGAAGTGATTTTTTTTTAGGCAGAACTTGGAATGTCAGAATGTTTCAAAATAAAGTACATGTAGTCTGTATTGTACAATATCATGTTTGACACTCAAAGCGGCAGAAGTTTTAGGTGACATGAAATATGCTGACATAACTCAAGTGGTGGGATGCTTAAATTTATTTGTCAATGGTATACTGTGTCTTGACGTCACAAAGTCTTGTCAATATCATTTTGAATTTTAAGATAGCCTTAATTTTACAGAGCAACAGAACTTGAGTCTTGCAAGTAAAGATTCGTTGCCTGTTTTTTCTTTTGTCATACAGTTTATTTATAGTCATGCCTTTTTTGTTCAAGATTAATCTTGCATCAACTATTTGTATTTTAATTTCTTGATTTGAATAACTTGAGAAAAAAACCTTTAAATTTCTGTGTTCACTTTCAATATTTTTTTTAACTCTTTGAAGGTGCGGTAGAATTGGAGAACTTGCCTCTGAAAAAAGATGCCTTAAAAAGCCTGGACATTCCCATCGAAGTTAAATCAGGTATACTTCATTACTTTTTAAATTTTATATCTATAAATGTATGTCTCTTTTTATGCAGTAGTTTTTTGCTGTACCATTTTTATCCTTTTTAATCTGAAATTGGTATAAGTGAATGATCAATCATTAGGTGGAGGTCTTTTGTGGTTGATCTGCAACTTTTAAGAAATTATACTTTTGTCTAAAGATCTATTCAGTTATCCAGATTAGATGAAGAATTTATACCTTTAAAGTTCAGTGTGAAGTGGACTTTGATGAATGTAACAATAGTATTTGGTTCCTTCATTGATCATTCAGGTATAATGGATGATTGGCAAAGAATACATTAATCCTTCAAACCGAGGAATATTCATTATGTCTAAAACCAATATTTTTCCTACAGGATTTATCGGTAAAATAACCTTACAGATACCTCTAAGACGTCTGAGAAGTGAGCCATGGGTCATTTCTATAGAAAAGCTTTACCTTGTAGCTGGGCCTTTAACAAACTTACAGGTGTGTATTAGTGTTTCTTGATTTCTGGAAAGGAATGTCAAAGAGTTTTATGTAAAATACTAATACTGTATCAGCTTTAACATAAAAGTGATTAACTTAAAACTCCTTCTCACCCATATTTCTTAAGTGAAAAAATAGAACACATTTTTCCCAAACATAAAATTGATAATTCAAAGAAGAGAATGTGTTGTTATTGTGGGCATCAATCCTTTTGAATGTTTACTTTGCCCTTCTGATTCATATGAACCTAAAAGAAGGGTGTAATTCAAAAAAGTATAAATTTGCTGTAATTGTCATAAATGAATAACAAATAGATTGTACTTGTGAATGAGCGGATGAAAAACATTTTGTTTCATCTAGCTGTGTATTGTTCAAAAGAGCAGAATTTCAAATCATCCAAATCGAAATTTTAAAATTTCTCTCATTTGCATCATTATACCCAGTCTTGTATATCCTATCTATACTTTTCCTTTTCAAGCAGATAGTTTTATATCTAGAGAGAGGCTATTTCATCTAGATTATAATTATTTTCTCCCTTTTCTCTTTAAAGAAAAAAAAAGTCATGCAATCTTCACTTTGCGATTTATTAGATAATATTGATGCGATCAAAGATTTTTTTTTTTCTAATCACAGTATAATGAAGGAAAAGAAAAGCAGACAGAACAGGAGCAGAAGCAAGCTATGTTGGATGCATTGGAAGCAAAATGGAAGGTTTGTAGCCATTTACTTTAACAGAACCTTTATTGCTACAAAAAGTTTTTCTCAGTTGTAAGTTGTACATACTCTTGTGAAATGAAGAGGTAGAAGGATCAAACATTTGGAATTTTATATCATTTAGTATTTAAAAGTCAATTACATATTTCTGAAATGATTAAAGAGTGCATGAGGACTTTTATTTTTGCAAAATAATAAAACTCTTGCTGAGGCCTTTCTTGGAATTTTTTGTGCAAGATAATAGTGATTTTAGCTCTTTCCAATATGTTAAGTTTTGATTAAGAGTTGAAGGAAGTTTTTAATGTATTTTACTTTTCAAAAGAACTTTCATGATTGATCAAATCTCAAAAAAATTCATTGATTTTTTTTTATTTCTTTGATTTATTAATGACATCTAACATAATTTTTCAGTAAGTTATTGATTGTTTAAAAAAATTTTGCTTTGTGGCTAGATATTCCAAGGTGTCCAACCTGATGCTTCCTCTACCTCCTCCTGGTTCTCATATGGAGCCTCAATGGCAACAAATATTTTGGAAAACATACAGGTGAGTCACAATGTTTTGATTAATTGATTTTACTTGCCAATCATTACCATAATTTTTCTGATATTTTGACTTCATTCATTTCTATTTCCAACTTCTTTCACAATGCCTGGATTTAGATTTTTTTTTTTTCATGGAGTGATCTGTGCATAAGAAATATAATTGGTTATTTAAATCGAAAAAAAGGTAGTAGATGTATATATGAATATGGTAGAAACAAGATAATTTGATAGATTATAAAATGGCATGTTTTTGGTGTTTTTTTTTTTTCATTTTGATTATTTAGCTTTAGAATACATTATTTTTAACTTGTTTTTTTATTTAAATATGTTTGAAAATCTTACTTTTGCCCTTTTGAAATCAGACTCATAGCTAGTGCTCATAATGTTGAATTTTTCTTTCTTTTATGCAGCTGAAAGTAAAAGATGTTCATTTGAGATATGAGGATGACAAGATGAACCCTGCTTGTCCATTTGCGTGTGGGGCGATTATAAAAAACCTCAGCGTTCAAAGTACTAATTCTACCTGGGTAAGAATGGCATTAAAACTGTTATCTGTGCTTTGGTTTTCTTTTTTTTCTTTTTTTTTTTTTTAATTAATCTCACTCCCCAGATGATATTTTATGAAAAATTAACTGAGATACTGAAGTCAGAGTTATGTGAGGCCATGACAGCATAGTTATTTTGTTTCCAATTGTTTTGAAACTAAGGCTCTCAAGACAAGGAAGGATTGAATAAGTTGCACTGAATTGTTCAGAGACAAGAGGTATCACTCTTTTTTTTAAGTTTTACTATTGATTCTTATTTCAGACACCAACATTTGTGAGTCATCAGGAGACAGACAAAATGTTCAAGCTTGTAGACTTGACAGATTTTGGTGCTTATTGTGATGCAAATGTGACAATGATGGGGGATTTGTCTCATTCAGATTTATCTGTGAGTATGATTTTTTTTTGAAAGTGTGACTTTTTTCGAGTACCTCTTTATTTTGCCCATAATGACGTATGTAAATGTCCATCCAATAGGAATCTTTATATATGTTTCTATTGATTCTACATATTATACTTGTGCATGCAGTTTACTGGTGATGAGATCTTGGAAAAGAAAGATATCTTGAAGTGTAAGAGTGTGTTTGTAAATTTAGTGGTTGAAAAATGGGTCTATTCTAACTGCTCCTTCATGAGGTAAAATAAAAATAGAATTTTTGCTTGTTAAATGAAAAAGACTCATTTTGTTTTTAAGTACCAAGACAAATATATGGTTATGTTAAATGTTGTATATACATGTACCCTCCTCAAAACTACTGTTTTGCATCCACGTTAAGAGTCTAGTCCATGTAACATGTAATCTCTTCCTACAACTCCCCCCCTCCCTCCCTTTCTTTTTCTTTTTTTTTTTTTTTGGGGGGGGGAGGAGTGGGTAAAACATATTTTTAATCACTCGATCTTTCAATGTAAATAAAAATGACTAATTGGTAGCAACCACCAAAATGATTACACAAAAAATAATTTACCTTCTATTTCATTCAGGATGCTTTTGCAAGAGATATGTTTTTGTCAAAGTCAGGACAGTTTCAGGTATATCCTTTTGTCTGCCTATAAATCCAGTGTCGCAGTTTTTATGTGGGTCATAGCCTTAAGCATAATCATCTAGAGGAACTCTCTAATCTTTGAATTATTATTTTCCTTTGAATATTTTATAAAATAAAACACTTTAATTTTTTTTCTTCTTTAGCTTTAATAAGATATAAATAAATTCAACAAAATTGTTTGAGTGATTAATTTATGAAGCACAAAATAAGAAGTAATTTTTTGGCGTACTTTTAGGCATTTGACTTTAGCAACAGATTTTACTTCGCCTTTTCTCAGGATCATGAGTACATCTTGCGTCCCATAACTGCCCAAGGAAAGGTCACACGTAACACATCTGCCCTTCCATTGAGGTCAGCCTCCACCCCTCGGATATCCCTGGAGCTGACCCTCAGTGATATGTCTGTCATGCTGGCTACTGACCAATATCAGAGCTTGAATCTCTGGCAAAGAGAATTCTCAAGACATGGTCGTCGAAGAAAGTTCCGCCAGGGCCGCCCAGCTTGCTCAGTGTTGTCAAGGTTTGTCAAGATCAAAGTAATTGATGATAAAAGGATTCAGCAAAATATTTCTCAATTAACACAAATTTGGCTGTAAAGATCAAATAGGAAAGATCTTGATGTATGAAAACTGGGGAATTTTTTAACAGACTTAACAGTTCTCCTAGGTAATGAAAAGTTGCAATGGATAATTCCCTCTCCCAGAAATAATTTTCAGATGATATAAACATTAAACCACTGTTAATGTATAAAAAAAATTGTAAGATAACTAACTGTTCATTTTCTACTGTTAAGTGGGGCTTAAAAGTCCTTTTCTATATCAATATCTATGTTTTTATGAATGTCAATAGTAACTTAGACAAGATTGTTTTCCACTGTCTTATCAGCCTTTAAATGACTATCCCTAAGTAATTCTCTATTGTTTTGTTGTAATGAGTTAGGGATATATTTTAAGTTTACATATCTTTTGATGTTTACTTACATTTTGTGTTGGCCTTAAAACACTTTAAGATTAGATTTTCCTTCTGCACAAGTTACAAAAAACTGTTTATCAAGTAGTATTTCCAAAGCCAAATGCTCTTTATTTTTATGTAGAGAATGAAACATATTGATAAGTGTTTGAAATTTCTATAAATCCTGATTTTAGGACAGATCATAACAGTAGAGGCACTTCCAAGAGATACCAACATATAACAAAAAGATATTTTTGTTTTCCTCTTCAGTCCCAAGGATTGGTGGCAGTTTGCACAGAGGTCTTTTTTGAACAGCATACATGAGAGAAATGAGAGGCTCACAAAGAAATTTTTGACACAAAGAGCGCATACTGTTGTTTGCTATGCAAAAATTTACTCAGAATATTTGAAAGGAGTCACACTTACCCCAGCTCAAAAGGTTTGAAAAATGAATAAATATTTCAATCCATATGGAAATCACTAGAAGAAGTAAGCATAAATACTACAGTTTTTTTTAACTTCTGTTCTTGCAGAAGTAAAGGAAATAAATATTTTTAAATTAAATTATTTTCAAATTAAAATTAAAAAGTGCCCTCAGAGCCTAGAATAGCAGAATTATTTACCTCAGCTTCCATAAAACAGATTTGTCGTTTAAAATTGTATGATTTGTTAAATTAAATTTTGTAGACAAATTATGGGCCGCACCCTCTTTAGGTCACTTTATTTTCTTTCCTCAAAGGTGAGCAAGCAAGAAATAGAGAAAGATTTGAGTTTTCAAGAGTTAAAAGTCATCAGAGAAGGGGCTTTTATGAAACTCAAAAGGGAAAATCAGCTGGTAAGTTACTGATTTTTTTGTAATGAGTTTTAGACATTACAGTGTACATTTTATTTTCAAAATATATTTACTTATATTTATTTCAGCTGCAATACAGTTCATCAATTGGTATTGATCATAAACAATGTTGGCTTTCAAATTTAAAGGAATAAAAACCTTTCCTATGATTTATGCATTAATTTTTAAGCAAATGCATGATTCTCCCTTTTACCTCATTATGCACATAAGAAAGATATTGTGGGAAAAAAAGTCTATTACAAACATAAGGCTCCTGTGAAACTTTGCTTTAATTTGTGGGACCAAATATTTTCTCATTTTAGCAACCTGAAAAGTTTTCACTAAATTTGGGCCTATTTTAGTTGTTTATGAAAATTATTGTTGTCTGATATTTCTCATTTAAATTAAGGTGATGTTAAAGAAAAAATAATTAGGCTTCATTATATTTCATTCAGAATCTTATGAAGAGAATTTGAAAGTTCTGAAAGAAAAAAATGTTCATACTTTCCTTTACAAACAGGCATCTGTTGAAACTGAAACTAGGAAGAGTCCCAAATTGGAAGAGCAAGTTGCTGCAACCTCTTTGCCTGCCGCCAGTGGTGTCCGTCAGGTGCCACCACCACCGTCTGCACCAAAGCTTCAACCAGATCCTGCCAATAGCACTTTGTTCCAACGCTGGTTTCCTGGTTGGTCAGGCTGGTCTTCTCAGCCGGCTACCACCTCTCCTGCAACATCATCCTCTGAGACGCTGTCAAACTCTGTTGATGCTGACGAGGACAATAGTTCTACTCTTTCTCTGGTGGAAACGCCATCTTCTTCTGTGCCATCATTATCCTCCTCAGCATCTGATTTGTCATCAAACACTGTTTTAGTGATTCCTTCAGACGAAGAGCTAGTAACGGAGGGAGAGATAGGTAAACTGATGTAAAAAATGATTTAAAATGATAATGGCTTGCACATGTTAATGGATTTAGACCATGCCCATTCTTAGCCATTGATATATCATAAGAGGAGGGCAGAAATTTTTTTTTATTTCAAATAGACATGACAAAGTGTCAGCTTACAGCCTTACTCTGAGGGAAAAAGTATGAGGAAGACGCATATTCTTTTCCATACATATCAAGTTATAGGTGAAGGCCAGTTTTATCCAACTCTTTACTCAAATTTGCAATTTACACAGAACTTTTAACTTATGTTTTAAGACACTTTATTAACTTAATTTGTCATTGGTTGAAATTGATGTCATATATATTATGCTTTGTCTACAAAGTGAGGTATTAAGATTTAGCATGCGACTTTTCAATATTTTGAATATTTGTAATATCTCTGAAAAAATACATCTGTTTGTACTTAATGTCAGGTTTGTTTGGTTTTTTTTTATTTATGAGCTTGAAGATGGTTTTATTCTAAATATCAGCAACTTCCTGAAAATAGCATAATCATTCCTGAATCTATGGCTCTTTCTTTTTGCTATTGAAAACAAAACAGAGCAAGAAATTCAAGATGTCATCAATGATTCATCAGAGAACAGCTCTTTTTTGCGCAAAGACTTGGTTTTTGCAAGGATGACATTTTTACTCAAGAAAGGCTCTTTTAAATTGAAAGAGAGTATTTTAAAAGACAAAGGTCAGTTCCAGTTTACATTACAAACCATGATTAAAGATAATTCTGTAAATTTTACCTGTTTTAGACCTCTGCTCAAGATTGTTCTTATGAACACATGTTCCTTAACTTTTTATATGTTGAATTGACTTCTTTTCTATAAGTAAGGATGCTGAAAACAAAACAAAGTCTTTTTTAAATATTGAAAATCTCTTTCAGCTTTGAATTTTTTGTTTATTGCTATAAATAATTTATCTTTTCAGATACTTACCAACATATACCATTGGTGGAACTTCAGTGTTCCACAATCGGTATGGAGTTTGAATCGCGGCCCCGCAGTAGTGCCATGAAATTTTCACTTGCTGTAGGCAGCCTTTTCATGCAAGACCAGACTGCAAAGAATTCTGTTTTCAATTACATCATTTGTCCTCAGGCGAAGGTATTTCTTCTATCTGCTGTTGATCAATTAATTTGATCTTTAACATAAAAAAAATTTTTTTTGTCTGTAAAGTTGATATTTTTTCTTGACGTTTTGAAACTTATTAAGACTGTCCTTTGTCAATAATTTCCTTTGATGTTGGTTTGAGAACTTGACGCTTTACAACCCACTCCATCTATGAACCTGATATTGCTATCTTACATATTTTTTTCTCTTTATTTAACATTAGTGAAAGCGCTTGCTTGGGGTAAAATCTATCTTTCAAGAGAGAAGGGAGTTAAAAAAAGGTTTTCCATCTTTAGACCTCTGTTTATTTATCTAACAAGTTGAGTGCCTCTACCCTCAACAGGATGTGTGTAAGGGAAATCAAAGGTGTCATTTTTTTCTGCTATTATTATCTGATGCCAGGTCAGTGTGGCTAAGTTTAGAACATGCAGGGAAGTCAAAGGGTCAACAAAATGTTGAGCAACACCTAGATCTAGCTTGCCCCCTCCCTCCCCTCCCCCCTTTATTTATTTGTTATGCAGGGCAAAGGAACACCTAGATCTGCCCAAAAAACTATTTTTCTTAACTCCAAAGGAGAGGATTCGTAAGCAGAAACCATTGTACCCATTTATAACTGAACATGGCTAATATGGAAAGAATGAGTGAAAAAGAGTTTAAGACTTCAAAAGTAACAGTTTGTAGTTGTTTTTATTTTTTTGGAGCATTTTAACTAATCCTCTGAGATTTTCTTAGTATTTAGCACTGACGTTTCCATTACTGTGTGACAGGATGCCCAATGCCGTTCTGCATTCAACCCAGTGTCACACCTCACAAGTGTTCACAGCTCCCCAAATTTATTGGCCAAAGAGACTGAGGGCATGGAATTTTTCAAACTGGCTTATGAAAAAAGGCCAGCAGGGCATTTTAAGTACAGGTAAGTGAACGAAATAATTGTGAGTGATTTTTTTTGCCCTTTCTGTTAACTGTTCTCAGTTTGTCACATATTTAAACCTCATAAGAAATTTCATGAATGCTTTTTGTCTTCATGATCAATATGATATTGGTTTAGTTCTGGTTTCTATCTCATATTATCTTCATAATAAAAAATTTATTCTCCAGCTTGAGTATCAAAACTCAACCTTTAGACATCATCTACACACCAGAGGTGATACGAAGAGTGAAAAACATGTTCAACACTCCACAGGCTGCTGTGACAAGAGCTGCAGACACAGGTAATAATTGTTTCATTTCTTGTCATATGGTTACTTTTTTGTAAAATAGATCCAATAATTATGAAGAAAAGTGTTTTAACACTTGAAATAGAAACTGACCTCAGAAAGAATGAGAGAGGTTAAAAAATATTAAGAATGAGTGCTTTAATGAGAGCAAATGTAATATATTTATTCATAAAAAAGTAATCTTTTGTGGACAAAAATGTTGGTTTTACATTCATAACTTTTGTATTTTTGTGATAATGGGAAAATGAAAATCTGACTGCTATAATATAAGATTCATCAAGAACTCTGTTTTCTATAAAGTTATCTAATTGATGATTTTTATTTGTAAACCTTTTTAAAGAGAAATGCATTTTTAAGTGTCCTCTTTTATGATTTTGTTGAAATAATGCTATTATGTTAATTTTTTCAGTGACCAGTTGGCAATTTGAAAGGCTGAAGAAGCAAACACAAGAAGATATAAAAAATACACTGGATCAGTTGTTAGAGGTAATGTCCGCTTTGTTTCAAATGTTTACTCTCATTATGTGATGCCATTGAAAAGTTTTCTTTGATTTTTGTCTCATTTATATTTACATTAATCTTTTGTATACAAGCAAGCTCAATATCACCTCCCATGGTGTACTGAGGTTATTAAAGTTTTTATTGAATCTATCAATCAATCAATCATTTATACTTGAAAAACTCTCTTCCACCTCAATCTGATATTTACGAAATCTTCCATTATGAAGTTTATCAGATTCAAAGTGTAAAGAAGTTGTTTTAACAGGTCAACTGTGCTCAAAGGAGAAAAAAAATGGTCCTGGCTTAAATATTTGAAACTAGATAATTGATTTTATTTTAAATTTCCTTTTTGACATATTTAGGGCAAAACCAGCAGATGGAACATCAACCTGGACATTTGTGCCCCAAAGTTCATAATTCCTGAGAACACATTAGATGTGAACCCACAACTTGTTGTTTTTGATCTTGGCAATTTTCTCTTTAAGACCATGCAGTCTGCTACAGAAAGAGCAGAGAAGCAAAAGGAAAAAGATGAGGATGAAGGTTTGTAAATATGTTTTTAATTTTTGAGGAAAAAATTTTAGTACAGATTTAGTTTCATGAAATTTTTAAGCTTTATGCAATGTACAAATTTAATGTTTTAGGTCAAGTGTAGATGATTAAATTGGTGAGTTAAAGAAGTTGAAAATGATTTGATAAACAAAAAACTTTAACAGCTTTGATATGTTTTGAAACAAGAAATTTTTTTTTGTAAAGTAACTTGAAATTATAATAACTATGCTTGTGTTATAGACAAATTTGAGACACCACTGTCCACACCACCAAATGAGAGTATTGACAAGGAGGAAGTGAAACATGAGCAGCAGAAAAGCCACAAAGATTCAGACTCTATATTGAGTGCCAATTCCGACAATGTTGTACAAGACATGTTGTATGAGAAGTAAGTAGTCAATTATATGATTTCCTGTCTTGAAAACTATTGCATTTTTTTGTTATTCACTGACATAGCTATATTTTCATAGAGATTTCAACTGTGTTTATTCCTTTCTTTTCAAGATTAACTTGCACAGATTTGTAAGATGCCCAGTTATTTACATCCAATATTAAAATTTTGCCATATAGAAATAGTTTCAAGATCTTTCTTTAAACTTCACAAATAACTTAAAGTTTATTTGTTTTCATTTCGTTAATATTGGCCTGACCGCTCAATTCATGACAGAAATTGATGTCAATCTATGTCATCTTAAATTGCATAATTTTTTGTTTTGTTTTTGCTTCTTCTCATACCTAATATGAATGCTAAAGTCTTCTACAATATCAAACTTAGTACAGTTTAGGAAAGGAAGTACATGCCATTTCTCCTTTGTACTTTATTAATATGTAATTTTTTTTTCCTTTAAGGTACCACATTGGTCTAACAGAGATGCAAGTGTTGCTTGGTCGACTGCAAGATAATTGGCGTCATGCTTACTCCAGAGGCACCAGCCTGATGCACATTGTGGATAGGTTCAGCATCTCTGTGCAGCTGGATAGGTTAGCTGTCGGTTTTTAATGGATACTATTTCAAAGAAGTTTATTTAAGAATTCTTTTTTGCTTAATTCATTCTGATAAGGCAACTGTCATAAAAAGAAAAGTGAAAAATGAGCTAAATTCACGATCAAGTTGAAGTTAATTTGTTCTCCTATGCTTTAGTTATTTATGTCTTGAAAAGGTTGGAGTTTTGAAAAAAAAAGCTTTCATGAAGACCAAAAATAAAAGAACACAAAATATTTTATTTCATATTTCTGTTTTAAATACTTAATTTTCCTCAGACGTCTGATAGTCACCTCAGATGCTCAATGGCCAACAGCAAAGTTATCTGGAAATTTACCATCCCTGACTTTTCATCTAAATGAGAGAAAGGTGTAGCATTAAATTTAAATAATTCTGAAACCAGTATTTTTTCCTGTTTCTGTTTTAAAATTGAAAATAGAAAATTTTCATCAATTAATTTTTTAAGGATAAAAGCTGTATATGAGTTTTGTAAATAATTTCTGGTTTTAAGAATATTTATTTCTTTGGCTGCACTGTAGACGTACTAGGTACATCCTCCAAATAGAGAGAATTGTGCACTCTAAACGTACTGGGTACATCCATATCATATCCTATTTGTTTCGTTGATGTCGCAACACAACAACTTTTTATGTCTAATTTTAGTCTCCAGGCAAAGTTCAAACCTTTATCATGAGGGTAAATATAACTTAGTGTCACTTAATTTGTTTGTGTGTTAAAGTGGGTTTACATTGCACTCGGTTCATAAGAAAAATCCTTAGCACCTGGTGAGGAAAAACATGTAGCAACCAAGGGTTTAAATAGGAATAAGAAAAAAAATATTCTTTGAACTGCTCAATTTTGAACTCATACAGACTAGTCTGAAGAAAAGTGGGGTTTTTTTTTATTTCTCTTTTTGTTTAAGCAGCTCATAAGCTGTACTATTTGTACAACCAGTAAGTGTCATGAGTGTTAAGAAATTTAATCCTTGAATTTTGTAGTCTCAAATACTCTTGATTTGTCCTTTCTTTCATCTCCAGATTCAAGGCATGCAGACATGTTTAGATAATTTTTTGGAGCCTACTTCAACCAGAGTGTCCCATTCTGCTGGTCTACAGTCAGCAGCTTCATTTGACAGTTCCTATGGAAACTCTTCTCCAGAATTAGCTGATACAGAACTGTAAGTTTGACTACTTTTAGATATCTGCTTTTCTTATATTAGTTTTAAATCTTTATAATCCTTTTTTTCTGAGTGCTGGAATTTCAAAAATGGTATGAATGTATTATACTTTCAGAGGAGAATGTGATTGAGCAAACTTGTTTTAGCACATAAACTAGCAAATATTGATATGTTGTTAAGATAAATGGTCAAATCTACCATTGTTAAAAAAATAGAATTTGAAAATAAAATCTTACTCTTTCGTCTCATTGTCAAATATTCATCAACAAAATCCTTTAAAAATAGAAAAAAAATGTGACTTTTATCAAAATTAAAGAGGGATGAAAAGCCATCAGTCAAGTATTTTGATACTTTTGATTAAAAAAAAGTGTAATATTTTCTTTCAGTGTTCACTGCCTCTTCTTAAATTAATTTTTTATTTTTGGGTCATACTTCTCTTCAGCTCCAGTCATTTACTTGAGTCACCAAAGAGCTTTAACGAAGACAACAAACTTGTGGCTCTCCAGTTCCTCATTAACAAGCTTTCTCTAGAAGTTCAAAGTCAAGGTAAATGATACTTTAATTGACATAATATCTTCTTTTTTCTTACATTTGTTGCTGTGAAATTCTCAAATGTTGATTCATTTTTTTTTTCTAGGTTTGACAACCATAAAAATGTATCCTTCATAAATTTTTAATTGTGTGCTTCTATCAGATCAAGCCCTAATTGAACTGCAGGTAACTGGGGTACAAGCTGATGTACAGACAAAACCCTTGAACACGTCTGTGATCTTGACTGTTCATAGTCTTCTGCTGGTGGATGCCTTCCAAACTTATGGGCGAGATTTTGATCTTTTGGTGGCCTCCCATAAAAACATCATGTGGGTGGTTTACAATTTTGTTTTGCAAAATATTTGCTTGTTATGTTGTTTACATTTTACATCATTTAAATAAGGAAGATGAAGTTAAATGAAAATTTTATCTAAAGAACTATCAGTGAAATTAATTACTAGCTTTATTGCCACTTAAATCGTACATGAACTAAAAGTTTTGACTGAGAAAGCTTGTGATATAAAAAAGCTTTTATGAATATAAATCTCTGAAGTATCAGCAAAAATATAGCAGAACCTTACAAAGTGCATTCTCTTGATTTCGGAATACCTTTTGACATAATTATTATGCTACTGCTTATAAAATTTAAAATTTTTTTATTACTTTGAATTTCATTATAATTTAGATTTCAAATCAAATTGGAAATGCCCCAGAAAGGCCTATGATTGTATTATTTTAAGTTGCTTTCACCATTGTATGAATAATATTAACTTAATACTACATAGCTTTTCCTTGTAGACACTTCAGTCTTGTCCATGTATTTCATTTGCTGGCTTTGGCTTCATCTGAAGAGACCAGATGCTGATTTAAAAATTCTGGACATAATTTTGTTAAAAGTATTTATTTTTGTTTAAAAATAAACTTTTTTTCCATTTTCAAAGGCCTTTTAATTAATCACTCTACTGTTTTTGTCCATCAAATTATTTAGTTTCCAAAAAGTTCAGTTATATAAGCTAGACACAAAAAATCACCAGCTTACAAGGGTTTGAGCTATAAATGAGATAGCTTTTTTCTGTCACTTTTCACAGATTGGATAGTCGTAGCGGCAGCATCCGTGGATCAGAGGTGAATTCACCTATGTCACCCATGTCTCCAATGTCTCCAGCCTCTCCTGGATCTCCAACACCAGACCTTACTCCCTCAATCTCTTTTACAAGCTTCCAGTCCATACAAGATGCCCTCAGCAAAGCCTTCCACTCTGTCATGCCTCAAAATCCAATGTGTAAGGGACTAAGAATTTATTTGTTGAAAAAATATCAACTTTCCACTCCTTGCCACCCTCTTTTCTTGAAAAGGGTGGAAAAACAAATGAAATAATTTTTTCTGCACTATAAGATCAATTAGTAAGGTTGATAAGTGACTGTGATTTAAAGATTGATAAAAATAGAGTAACAAATCGTAAAGATGAAAACTTCAATTTATTACCCAGTTTCATGAATATTTCAGAATCTTAAAAGCTAATACAGAGTACAATTCTTGTTTTCTTATTTAAAAGTCAGTCATGTCTTAGAGAAGCAGTTAATATATCTGATTAGGAATTGGTTAAATTAAAGACATATTGGGCCTCAATAAAAAAAAACTTTCAGTGATGATCCTTACTTGAAGGGCATCATCATTTGTTTGAAATTTAGTTTAATGCGTTTTGAATATAATATCTTTACATTTCAGAGCATATAAATTATAACTTGATTTTGGAAATCCTGAAAAATATTTGGCATGGACAAGCATCATTTTTTTTATTTATCCTAGGATTTTGGTATATTTGGTGTTTCATTTTGCTGTGCTTGTACAGATTCTAGACGATATGGTTTCTATTTTTTTTTCATGACAGCCCCTCAGTCACAGTATCTTGGAGATAGCCTTGACAGCAGTGGTGGGCTGGGTCAACTTAAGAAAGACAGCAGAGCCCTGATACAGCTAGAGTATGAGGTGATCACCACCCCTTCAAATGGCGATGGAAACATCAACATGAGGGTGCTCAATCTCAACTTTAACAGCTTAGATTTTATCGGTGAGTTAGCATCCATTATGTCTCTTAAGAGCTAACATTTTTCACCTCTATCATGTAGTTATTCTAGAATTAAACTGAATTCAAATGTAATTGAATATATACTTCCAAAGTGTCTTTAGCCTCAGGAGATGTAAGTTATAGACTAGAGAATAAACTGTTTCAGTTTTTCCATCATTTTTCATTAATCTCTATTGGCAGAGTAATATTTTGTAGTATAAAGTGTTCAGAACCTCAAAGGTAATCTCTTTTAATTGAGTTTAATTTTTTAAAAATTTTTATTTCTTTTGCAAGAGGAAAAAAAATTAATATCTAGATACCAAAAGAAGAGGTCCACAAGGTGTTTTTGTAGAAATGTGTAATGAAAATAATTCTGATGCAAAAAGAGGTTTAATTCAATGTGAATGTATATGAAATTTCTCATACAATATCTTATTAGTTTTGCCAAGCTGGTCTTGTAAACCCACTGAGGTAATCTGAATCCATTCTTGAGTGAAAAATAAAAAAAAGGTCAAAATTTTAAGTTCCCATTCAAAATAACACAAGAATCCACAAGTATTTCTTTTAAAGAGTTTGGTGATTAAAGATTAAAAATTTGAGAGAAAGAAAAACTTACATCATGCCCAGCAGTGATATTTTTTTCATTTATATTGAAAACCTTTCAAGAAGCAACTAAGATCTCTGTTAAAAAGTAAGGTGAATAGAAATTAAAAAAAAAATTAATATCATTCTCTGCAGTGCATTCTGCTTATAATAATTCTTGCTGATGGTTTGCTTTAGTTTTTTTTTTTAACTAGGTGACTTGTTTAAAATGTGTATTCTACTTAACATTTTATGTACTGAGTTAATTGAAAAATTTTCTTCCCCTGCAGCTAACCAAGAGACACTTGTCGAGATACTTGGTTTTTTGAAGAGAACTTTTCCAACCAAGTCTGGGTCTGGGTCCAGTGCACGGCCAGCATCCAATTCCAGTACAGATCCTTCCAAGTTGTCAAAGGTAAATGCCTTTTTGTCTCAAGAATCAATTTTTTTTTTGTCCTTGTTTTGTGGCTCTGATTCATCCTTTGCTTCTTTTATTTTATGAAAAAATATTCTCAACGACAAATCAGCACTTTTTTTTTAAATTGTCTTTAGCTAAGGTATCTAATGATATTCTTGAACTGCTACCCTCATTAAAAAGATTAGCAAATATGCTTTGATTTTTTAATAACGTTTAATTGCTTTCTTGCAGAACAAAGAACTTATTCACGTAAATGCAGACTTCAAACGTTTAAATGTGATGATGGTGCGCTTTTTGGCCACAGATGGTCAAAAGACAGCAAGAAAAGTTGCTACTGCAACCATGTCCTCAGCCAAACTCCAGGCTGAATTTGGTGAGAGTACACGTCAGTTTTAATTATCATCACTATTTTTTTTCACATAGGGAAAGCAAGTGCACAATTCTGTTGCAGTCAGGCTAAAGTAACATACTTCTCACTTAAATATATTTAAGTTCTAGCGTTAAATGCTTTATTGAATTCACTTTTCCTATATGGTAAGCATTTCTTTGTTTATTGAAATAATTCTGTTGGACAAATTATTTATGGTTAACTTTTGAACATCAACTAATGAGCATTGAAGATGACATCTTTCTTGTTTACTTTTATGTGCTCTGGTCTTCTCCGTTTAGATGAGACCTGGGAAGTGGAAGGCAGTTTAGGTGGGCTTCACTTGTTGGACGTGACTCCAGAGGGCACTCTCTACCAGCAAGTCATCAGTATTGGACAATTCCAGGCAGTAGACATGGGCCCACTTTTCTCAGCTCCTCCATCTCCAAGCCCAGATATGTATAAGACAGCAATGGATGAAAGAATCTTTTTAGAATCTTTTGCCAACCCTGCAGCTCTCACTAAGAAAAATGCGTGCACTTTTGTCATTCGAAAGCAACAGAGGAGCGTTGACAAAGCGGTGAATGAATTTAATCTTTATTTAGAGACTATGCTGCCAGTTGGAAGTCAAATGAAGTATATGCTTTGCAGTATATTTTTGATGATCACTAGAAACCTCACTTTTTGTATCAGGCTCTGGCCTCTGATAAAGGAAGAACAAAGTATGAGTCAAAGTTTATGTAAAATACATAGGCACAGCTTAAACAAAGCAATGTTAGTGACATTCTAGACAGCTAAAATAAAAAAAAAACATTATTTGCTCTAAACATAAAAAAAACCAGATACTTTATCTTACCTTTAAATAAGGAAACTTTTGCCAAGTGAGAAAAAATACTTACTTATATTCTCAATGGTTTGCCTTTATTCAACTTTTCCTGCATACTGTGATGGTTTTGGCAAATTATGTCTGTAGGCGGCAGATATTCCATCAATGACTTAATTTTGGTTAAACCTGTCTTACAAATGAAATTTAGATTTATTTGTTAAATTCGGAAAAAACATGAGTAAGATAGAAAATTAAGCTTATCAACAGTGTGAAACAGGGATACGTTGGGCTGAATTCGTCCGAGATGTCTGTGTATTTTTCAGTCCGTTTTTTTTTTATTTTAACATTTATCTATTAACTTTGCCCTAATTATATGTCTTAATTCCTGGTTTCTTTGTTATTGGAGTGACTGTTATCTGACCATTTTTAAAATTTTTTTTCCCTTTCAGAACCTGGATGGTAGCATAACCAATCTCCATAAATTTGATAGAAGACGTAACAATAGTGGTCGAGAGGAGACTAAAAGATTTGTATCAGAAGATCAAGTTGAAGAGTCTGAGTCATTTGAAGCCCAGTTTGATATGGCGTCTCTCAGTTACATTCATTGCCCTAAGTTCCTAGATGAACTGGTAGACTGTGTATCTGAAGTTCAAGATTACATGACAGGAATGGCTTCTTCTATTCGCACAGCTGCAACAGAGGTGGCTATGGGTATGGTTGGTGTCAGAGAATCTGACATAGGCACTACAAGCAGTGTTGAAAATCCAGAGGACGTCTCATGGATGGCAGATGGCTTTATGATGCGCAGGGATTCATCATTAGAGAACATCACCAGCTCTGTATTGTTGGAAGAGACAAATTTTTCAGTGTCCTTCAAAAAATCAGGGTCAGCACCAGTTCAACATGATGGAGTATCAAGGCCTGGACCAAGTGCTTTAAAAGTTGGGATTATTTTCAATGCGAGGATGGAGTCACCTATTCTTGTCATTCCCAGGAAACCAAACAGTTCAGAAGTAAGACATCTTAGAGCAAGTTTTTTTTTTTTTTCGTTTTATGTTAATACTTTTTTCCTTCTTTCTTATTCCAGCACACAAAACGATTTTCAAAATTAAATTTAATATTCCCATTACAATTTTCAAGAGGCTGAAAAAAGTTTTGTAGAAATTTTCAACTAAATTTTTTGTGGTAAATTGTTTAAATGAGATTTGGAAGAAAAATCAAGATAAATGGATTTGCAGTGAAGGTCTTGTGAATGCTGGGAATTTGAAGTTTCTAGTCCATTGCTGATTGTATGGCTAAGTGCACTTCTTTTGATAAGTTGGTAATTTTGGACTCCCCATATAGGTCTAGAGCCAAAGTACTGTACAGAACTTCCAGTATCATCAATTTAATTTTTCCTCATTAATATTATAGTTTCATCAATATCTTTTATCCTAGAAAGATACATCCTGACAAGAATACGTTTCAAACTTATTTTAAGATCTAAATATGAGCATAAAATTCACCTAGATTCACTCCAGAACTCTTAATGATTAGATTTTACTTCTTTTTAGCCATTATTTAAGGACATGAAAGCAAGCAAAAAAGAAGTAAAGAAAAATCGAGCAAAGTTTTATTTCAATCATTAACTTTTTGTTTGTTTCTGATATCGTCTTTTAAAAGTAGAAATAAAATCTCTGCTATATTGATGATGAATAATTGAAAAAGTTAACTCAAAGTCTGTTCATTGATGTCAAACAATACTCATTGCATAATTAATGAAGTATTAGACTATCTAACTTTTAATGTACTTGTTCTTAACTTTATTTGAAAATGAAGTGTACAAAATGGCATATATTCCTGGAAATATAAAAGATTTTGCTTGCCACCATGATCAGAGTACTTATTATTAGGGGAAAAAAAGCAATTTTTCATTGTCATTATCAGACTTACACCAAAACAAGTATGTGTTACAATTAAGGTCTTCTTTAGTGTCAGCATCCTATCAATTAACCTGCAATACTAATATATTTCATGTTGAGCTCATCTTTTTTTCAACAGGTTCTGATAGCTCATCTGGGAGAGATTGTGGTTGACAACAAAGGCATGCAGGAAAAATTTCATGGCAGTGGATGCAGCCAGTTGATGTCACAGAACCAAAACTTGATTCGCCTCTCATTAACCAACATGAACCTGTATTCTTTACATTTGGATCAGAATGTCGGTCTCAACTCAGGAGAAGTTCACAAAACTGCAGGTGCTCTAGGAAGTGATAATTCAATACCTATCACATCAGATGCTGCTGGTCTCCTCACCAGCACCAAACTATCTGAACTTACACAGAGTTTTGGTGTTCCAATTCTATATGATACTTCAGTGGATTTGAAGATTGGCAAAAAGTCTGCTGACATTCCATTTATCAATCCCCATCATTCCTCTGGTCTCAGTAGATTTGGACCAGGACTATATTCACCTCCAAAGAGAGATGGAGCTGCAATGAATGATTTTTCAGGTACCAGACCTGAAAGTGGTTTTGAGCATATTTCTTCTGTGCTTGATGTGCATGCTAGAATTTCATCACCCATCAAACTGAGCCTCTCCAAAGAGATCTATGAGCAAATCCTGCAGACAGTGGACCACCTTACATATGATGCAGAGGAGTCAAAGCTGCATCATAAAGCTTCAAGCCAGAGAGCAACATCTCCATTTACCCCAACCTCTGAGGGAAGTACCCAACCTGCATCTGAAAGCTCTGCACATTCAAAAAATTCAGATGCCCAGGCTGAGTTTCAACATCCTAAAGTTGAGAATGGTGGCAGCAGTTTTAGAAGTGCAAGTGCCGTCCCAGGGTCTGTAAGTGCAACAGAGCCTGGTTTCTTGGCCAAACATGTTGACTTTGAAGTACCCTTGTTTGAGGTGGAACTGCGGGGTAATTTTGGTGAGGGTGAGCAAGGACTGGTGGATCTGAAGCTTTATGACTTTGCGGTGCAGTATGAGAAGAATGACAGGGCTACAACTCACATTAGCCTCCGACTTAAGTCCTTGCAGATGGATGATCTTCTTGAATCACCAGACTCAAAACATAGACAGATCATCATCTCTAAACCCTCTCCGAAAGGGAAAGATGTGTATGTACTATTTGTGCTATTTAAGGTGTGGAGTGTATTGACAATGTTACCTCAGTAATGTGTTTTTTTATATTTTTTTTTTGAAAGGAAAGGAATCTCCGACTTTTCTAACAGTAATTATTGTGGCAAATTATCACCACAAGTGATTGAGTGATTGAAAAGAAAGCTTTCTATGAAGCATGAGGCAAAAAGTTGGAAGTTATATCTGAAACTGAGTAATTGTAAGTCAGCATAGAAAAGGAATGGTTTTTAATTTTTTTTTTAGAATTCTATGGAGTTGAAACCTTTTTGCTTGGTTTTAAATATGCCATCAAAATTTCTTTATGAATCTAAAAGAACTGATTGGCTTTCAAAATCTTTGTTTGTAATAATCACATGTTCTGTAATTTCCTGTACGAAAATGTAGACATCTTCAGAGAATGTTCAGTCAACCAAAAGCCATGATGTCTAAGTCCTGTCCCGACAGCACTATCATTTCTCCAGTACCTCGCATGCCATCATCACTTCCATCCAGCTTCATAGAAGGGTAAGCTATAATTAATTGTCTCTTAGTTGTTATTTTTTGCTTTTTAATGAATCCATGGACAAGATTTTTGTATTTTGCCTAGAATTTTTACATTATATTTAAAGTTGGAGTCTTGGCAGAAATGAGAGAGGGAGGGAGAGAAAATATGGTAGGATAAAAAAATTAGTTGAGGTACTAAAGTATAAACTGAAACTGTGGCTATTCTGTTGGTATGTTGCCTTGATAGGATATTTAAACATTTCTCAAGCTCTCTTACATCAGCAGAGAAATTAAAGCAAACAATGAAAGGACAAATATATGTAGAAAGCATATAATATTGTATAGATGATATTTCATTGCAATAATAGTTTTTTTTTGTGTATATATGTTAATGCTCTTGAATAAACAAAAAACACACTCATGCTAGCAAGTTACATTTGTGTGCTGAGATTTGGAAAGTTTTTGATTTTCAAGAGAATACCAATAAAATCAATCATAAAATTTCATCAAGTGGGGAATGGGAAACGGGAACTGTATCCTTAGATCAGGAGAGACCTTTTCAACTGTATGATTCTTAATTCTTAAAACTCAGGTTTTATTGTTTGATCATAGTCTATGGAAGAGTGGATTTAGGCTTGATTCTCTTATTTGAAGACAATATGTGATACTATTTATCTGGATATTGATTTCACATTTAAAAAAAAAATACCTGGAAATACCTCTATGACCAACAGCATTCCATCACATCATAGACTTCATCAGCACCAACATCTGTCCAGACCACAGCAGCAGTATAAGCAAGATGATGATGGCACATCTTCAACTCATCACAACCAAGCAGAGAGGTCAATTTAAAGTTTTGCAGTAACACAAAATTAAGAGATTCGTGGATCATTGATGCAAAAATTATGAAGTTAATCATTTATGTCCTTTAACTCTTGCACCATTTCGTTCTTTTTTTTTTTTGTTTTTGGTAGGTTTTATCCCCCTTAATATATTATGCACGTTTACTTTGTTAAAAACTTTTAATTATTAACAATAAATAGAGATACACAAATATTATACACCAAAGTGAAAAGAATTGAATGTTTTATTTAGAATGTCACTTAGGTATTTGTAATTATCTAGCATACTAAGTTGTATTGCTGGCCTTGACAACAGCCTAAATCTAGATCTAGAGATCAAAGTAATATTTGATGTAAAAATTTCAATAAAATTTGGAAGGCAAATAAATACGTTAAACAAGATGTAAACAAATATAAAGGAAATATTCTTGCAAGAAATAAGGTTATTACAAATAGTTTGTTTAGTCTAAAATTCAAACCAAGCAGCACATTAAAAGGGTCTATCCACTGGAGGCTCCCAGGGTCTGCTAAAGTGAATTGATGGGCACCCCCATTTAATGTTTGTAAAGCTTATTATTAACTTTTTTGAGCCAACAAATTTTTGGCATGAATTCCTTACTATTCAAAAGATCAAGATTCTATACCTCTCCAGAGAAAAGGGTTAATTTCAGGTAATGTTATGCAGTGATAAGCTCAGAAAAAATGTTAAAAACAACATATTTGAATGTGAAAGTAGTTAAATATACAAAACAAATGCCTATATGAACTACACTTGGCTGAACCTTCAATGTCTTCACATTTAGCCCTGGCCTTTACCCAACGACACCTCCCCCAAGCCCTGTGGCCAGAGATTTGGAAATTATTCAGACTAGGGCTGCTGATGATTTAGTCCATATTGATGTTACCTTGGTGGATAAAAAGAGACCAGAATATGTCACCAAGTACAATATGGTAAGTGCTTAAACAACTTTAAAAAAGTTCCAATTGAATCTTGTCTTTTTTTTTATTGTGTGTGTGTGTGTGGAATGTAAGAGGGAGGGAGAAGTTGGTTAGAGTGAATCAAAATGTAAAACATTTTCTGAAGGAAAAATGGTTAGGGAGTCTGACCTTGATGATTTAAAAAACTACTTAATTAATTGACAGATTACATTTTTTTTATCAAGTACTCAGATTGTAGAGCTGGAAATATTTTTTTTACTTTAATTCTCTGCCTTGGAAGGGAAATTCTTTCATCCCATATCTCATTGCCATGTCTTATTGTAAAATATCGTGATATTCTGAGAAAGGCCTGTTATCTGTAACTTTGAAAATTCGAGTATATTCAAATATTTTGGCTCTTTTGCCATTTTTAAATACAGTGAAAATGAATAGGCCTAAACATTTGACAAGGCCTTTGTTGAGGACTTAATCAGAACAGTAAAAACATCATTATTTGCTTATGAGAGATAAGAAACAAAGTTTTGAAGCATGAAAAGGATGAATTGATTCAAATTCAAGAATAGTCTATCATATTATTTTTCATATAGTCAATTTTTTTAATCATAAAGTCTTTTTATGACTTACTTTTTTTTACAGACCAATCGATTTATCAACATTGATTTTGCGTGTCTGGAAGCCACCATCAACCTACAAACCTGGGTCGTTTTGCTAGATTTTTTGGGCATGGGGGCCAAAGTACATGACCCTTCTGTTACAGACCCTCAGTCCAAGATCCACATTACAGATACTACAAACGTTCTCAAAAAGGGTAAAAACATGACTTGCATCAATATTAATATTTATCACAGAAACATTGTGCATTGTTTTTAGAGACTACTTGGCAAATGAAAAACTAATAAGTGCCATTAAGTCTAGTGATAATCAAATTTAATACATGCAAAATATTATTTATGTTATTTGAACATTACAAACTTGAAATTACTATTACTTCCTGTCAAGGGAAATTACAGTCTGCAAATTATTGTGAGGCCATTAGTAAAAGCAAAATAACTGACGATTTCTAGCCCTTGTTTTTGCTCAACTAGGCATAAACATTTTCATAGACAACTAAGCTGTCTGACAACATAGCAGAAAATTACCCATTATTTCCTAGAGCTTACCATCACAAAGTTTCATATTGTTGTGTTTTCATTCTGTTTTACAGAAGAGACTGAAAATATTAATTCAGAGATAAAGTTTCATGTGGAGAGTTTCACCCTTGTGTTTAATAAGCCTGAGTACGAGCTTGCTCAAGCCACTGCAGCTAGCCTGAGCACAACTATCAATCTGCGAAATGGCAATCTTTCAGCCAGTGGTCAGCTTGGTAGCCTTTCCTTGCTTGATCAGTCTCCCCATGGTCACCTGTATCGCCAGCGTTTTGTTTCCACTGGCAGACAGGTGGTGGAGTTTCACTTTTTCAAGTAAGGGAGACGAATTAGAATAATTTTTGTATTATTTTCCATAGTTGTTTCTTAGATGCTGTTTTAAGCAGCGCATTATTTTCAGGGGGTTTTTTTGTTGTTTTTTTTTACCCAGAGTGTTATGAAGTTCAAAGTGGCCTTTTAGACCCAGTTTTACTCTCTTGTGCTTTATTCAAATATCATCTTTCCATTGTTGCCTTATTCATAAGAATAAATATGCCAGTATTGTGTGCATGCATTTAATTTTTTTCTCCTTTATGTTGTTTGATATTGACCTGTTGGGTTCTACATTCTACATTTGACACATATGCTCAATCTCTTTGTAGGAAAACCAAAATTGGTGCCATTGTTTCAAAAGACAAGGATTATCGCATATATTATTTCCCCTTTTCATTTACATAATTTATTCATATATCATCTTTGGTAATGAAGCTTAAAATTCAAAAATGTCATTTCTCTCTCTCTTTTCTACTTTTGATCCCATAAACAGATACGGCTTACCAGATTTTGCCCTGCAAAGAGCATATGATATCAGCCTTAAGCTGCGCATGTCATCTGTTCGCTACATCCATACAAATCGGTTTCAATCAGAACTTTTGGCCTTTGCCCAACATTTTCTACAACTGCAAGATGTTTTAGGCAGAATGAGAGCAGCATCTGCTGGGAAAAAGGTAACAAAGTGTATTCTTAACAGATGTTTTCACTAAAAAAAAAAAGGAAGGGGAAGAAATCTCCAAGGAAAGAAATATTTGAGCAATTTGCTGCACTTTTTTTTAATTACTGACAAACACAACATAGGTATTGTTCTGACTCTTGAGTTCAAAATGAAGCAGGGTTCTCACAGCAAAATCTTTTGCTATTCAGCTTACAAGGTCTTTCTGTTTTGTTTTGTTTTTTTTCTCAATTTTATTAACCTTTTTTAAGGCAAAGGAAAATCATTTGCATATTTTTTTTATTAATCCAATCAATTTACTTCCTGTGTTTTTCATTTTTTGAAGAACTTTGTTCTGATTGAGGTCACCTGCACAGGTTCACTGTCAACATTTTTCACAGTCTATGATTCAGAGTTTACTTAAGCATACAAGGAAATATAAATTTTTTATTTTGTCCATTTTCATCATACTTGCACACCAATTAGAATTATCGAATTAATAGCATTGAAACCACTTTTTCAGATAAATTTATTCGAAAAAACCTTGTTATCCTTGTAGGTGAAACACTTTAAAGTGTTGTTCTGAAAGTGATCAAGTTGGATCTTGTAAAGAAATGATTCATTGGTTAATACATTTCTGTTTATTAATATTTTTTTGTTCTCAGTAAAAAGGGGAAAGGGAAACTTACAATATCATTTGCTTTTTTTCTTTTAGGTAAATGAGCAGGCTACTCGAGGAGCCAGAATTCTATTGGACATAGAAGCAGCTTCTCCAATCTTGCTGATTCCCCACAGCTCTGAAACTCATGCTGTTCTTGTAGCTGACCTAGGAAACCTCAGACTGAGAAATCAGTTCATCGTTGATGGGGAATCAGGAACTCTGCGTGCTCAGACAAAGAGTGATACTGCAAAGGTATGTTTTATTTTCACCAATTTAAAAAGATAAATCTAGACTTGCCAGACCAATGGACTTAATCAGTAGTTTACAAATTTGGTTGAGTTCTCCAAGTTTGCAAAATAAGTCTTTAACTTTGCCTTTCACTTTCATTGAAATTATCATTTTTTAAATAATAGAAAAGGAGAAAAAGCCTCAAAATCTAAATTCATTTGAGTTTCTCAATATAAGAATGTTGGGGTCCTGCGTCTTTGTTTTTAATTGTCCATAGTAATTGAAATCAAATTTAAATTGTTTAAATTTCAGTTAGTAACATTGGATTAACTGTATATATTTTGTCTTTCATTAGATTTCCCTTCTTTTAAAAAGAAATTTTCTTGTGTCATATACATGTTTTTCTTGTTGATTTGTATTTAAAAGCTTTTTACATTTGACTTTCTTCTTCAGTCATCTCGGACTCAATCAAAAAGTCGTTCATCAGCAGAGCCAAGTGTCTTTCACAGAGGCATGACTGAGAGTCAGCTAAATGCTTCTTTTCCCCCTATGCGTCCTGTTGACCCCATGGCTCAGAGTGTGTATGGCAGTATCGAACATGATCTGCGCCTAGAAGGCTTTCAATCAATGGGTCTAGATCCTTCTTTTTCAGGACAGACCAGGAGCCACTCTATGCACAGGCACAGCAGTGATTCATTGCTCATGTCAAGGTATGAAAGACTTGTAAATCATACGTTTTTTTCTAACCTTTTTCTTGTCCATAAAATAATCTAAATGAATTTTAAAGGGGTACTTTCTTTATAGACAGTTTGGTATTCACTGTGTCCGGTATCTTATCTGACGGTGTGTTGAATTTTTTTTAAATTTGTATTTTATAATATTAATAATCTTTTTTCATCTAAATTTACTTCCTGAGTTTGAAATTGAATAAGGCAGTGCAGATCAAATGTTATCAGTTAAGGGTATTTAGAGCATTTCATTCTTCTTCCTGGATTGCTTTCATTCTAGTTCCTTACACTGCTAAGTGTTTCTTTGTACTTCAGGGAATTTCTATAAATCTATGTATACTTTTCTTGGACATATGCTGTAGGACATGTCTTAATGAACTGTGTAACGAAAAGATCAATAAATAAAGCACTTTATTGCAAGCCTTACATTTTGCATCAGCCATTCTCACTCAAATGTTTGACTACTTTTTTTAGAACTCACCAAACAAACAAGCATGGAGACCGCTATGATTCTTTGTCAGAAGCAGATGAGTTAGCAGAACATGGAGGAAGAAAACTGAATGGAGAAGATGAGGACTACCGCTGTCTTCTTGATGTCATCTCTGTGACCTTGTCTGATATGGATCTGTTTACTGCTCGCAGAGTGTGGAAGTCAGATTATATGAAGGGTGACCTTTCAGCTGATATGGAGTTTTCCACTTTTGTTATTGAAAGAGAGGTAACTTGCCGTATGCTTGCCAAAGGCTCTGCATAAATTAACATATGATTCATTAAACTTGGAGCATATTTACTTACTCTCATAGAGACTTTAGAGACTCAAGAGCTTGTGATACTTACATACTTCTGATGAGAGAAACAAAACAGAAATAATAACTATTTTTTAAATCTTTTGCTTCCTTTCTTATTTAATAGGTGCCAAAAAGAGCACTGCTAAGGAGGGTAATCATTATTTGTTATGTTTAAATCAATTGTATATATAACCAAACTCTTGAAGATAAAATTATGCATAAAGCATACTAATTTGCCGAAATGTAATATGATCCTTCAATTTCCAACTTCTTCCCCTTCTTTCCCACCTTTGTACATCTGCCTCAAAGCATGGTCCATTACTAAAAGAAAAATGCTTGCTAGAGCTGCATATTGAACACAACCTGGAGGGTGACCTGAGCCATGCAGCTCCAGACTTCTGCATCAATGGCAAGCTCTCCTCTGTGGTGTGCCGTTTGGATGGTGATCAATACCAGCTTATCCGGGGTCTTCTCAACCACAACCTAGGGGAGAAACTTGAGGAATTCCAGCGCCCTCCGCTCTCCCACTTGCAAAATCCCAAAATACAGGTATATCACAGGTCTTCATTATGCATTTAGAATAAAGTTGTTTATGATTGCCTGATGAGAAAGGAACAATTTTTTATTCCTACAAATTATTTTGTGTGAAGAAAAAAATATCTGACAGCAAAAGCAATATAAAATAAGAGAAGGAGAATGGCATTGACATTGCACTGCAATTTTTTTCTGGTTATATCTCTAAAGGAGTTGAGGGTCAAGAGGAGAAAATCAGAAAATAATTATTTATCATGGTAACTAGTGTAATTTAAATGGTGGTTGCCTCTGTCGATTTTGCGTCATTATGAGTATGTGGTGGTCACTCAATCAATGCACAGACCATATATCTAATATTGACCTACTAGTGGAGAAACATGAGGCCTGTGATAGCCCCAACAGAGTCAGAATTAACTTTTAACCTCAGAAGTTCATTTTTTAAATCATCAGTAACACTGACTTTGGTTTTCGAAACCAGACTGTCCTCAGTGGCAAGCCTTGGAAAGTCATAAGCTTGACCATAGACTTGCGGAATGTCACTGTGGAGTTACTGCATTCACAACCAGAGGAGTCAGGTACCCCAGAGCAGTCACTAGGTCGGCTGGACTTCATTCGGTCACAGCTTTCCTTCACCAGCTTCTCCAATCAGCTCAGGGAGGTTGATTTGGTGTCTAATCAGATCCGCATAGATGACACCAGATTCAAAAGTAAGTTGAGTTAAACTTTTTTCAAAAGTTTAAAGCTAAGTTTTCCTTGCATTTTCCTGTTGGTAGTAGAACACTTTTAACTGTAGCATGCTACTATCTTGAAATTTTAATGATTGTGGCAGTTTTTCTAACTTTGTTTTTTTTTTTTTTTTGGTCTTCATATATTTCGTGATTTAATGAAGTTTTTAATTTTTTTTTATCTGACCTATACATATGAGGAAAAAAAATAAATTTAATTAAGATCATTATCTTACATTTCTCTGTCTCTCTTTGAAATCTCAAGATGAGCCTGTAAATTCACGCCCCAATGTGTTTTCAAGTATTTTGCAACCATCACCTGGTGCCAAGGAAGGCAGCAGTATGGGTTTGCAGATGGAAATGCACCTTCGTTCTGCACCAGACAGCACCCAGTTTACTATTCTGTTGAACAATATGCGTCTTATGTGCATCTTTGACTGGCTTATGGCCATGCGGGAGTTTATCTCAAAGGAGTTGCCAGACCCTTTCTTGAAGACCACAGGTTCAATTTTTTTCTCATTCTTTGTATCTTTTAAGAGTATTTGCATTGTTAGTATGTAGTTGTGTGAAATTAGTTTCATCTTTCATGTCCAGACTGTTTTTTGTATGCTTTTTTTTTAATGGCATCAACTGTTATAAGAATTCAATTCTTAATACATATTATTTTTCATTGTGATATATATATGTTACTGAGATATTTTTGGTAATATTTATAAAAATCTGCTTAGTATTTTTTCTCACAGACTTGCAGGTAAGGAAACTGAACATGGTCTCTTGAAAAGGAAATTGTCTATTATTTACCCAATTCACTGCCTGTCATACAGAATGATGTTATTCAGTTAAATATAATTCTTATCTAATTGGATATCTTCATATATTTCAAATGTAAACCTCTATCGGAAAAGGTATGCAAGAATATCAAACTTAATGAGCCTTATAAATGATGAGAGCTCTATTTTCTTGATATTTGAACTCCCCTCTTACCTCTCATCAGCTGATATACACTCCAGCAACCCAGTATCGCCAAGGGCATCTGGTGATCAACCTGCACAAAGAAAGAGTCCCAATCGTCAGAGTCCTCTCACTGTAAGCAGAGGCATCGTAACAAGGCGGGGGCCTATGTTAGAAGAGGTGGGAAATGGTTTTGGTGGCTGTGGTTTGTTTTTTTTCATTTATGAGGCTGGGGGTGCTTTGAACATTAAGTGTCTTTTATTTTCTCTCATATATAGGCTGTTGACTTTGCATGAGAGAAAAATCTCCCATTCTTTTAAAAAAAAGTTGTTTTTAGAGATTAAAAGTTTCAGGGCTTTTTTTTGGGTTTTTTTTTTTCATTTTTGGTTTTAAAAAAAGCTGGATTTTCAAGAGCTTGTTTTTATTTTGTCTTTAAGGGAAGTAACCTGTAAAGTTAAATAAGCATCAAGCTACCTATGAGAGTTAATTTCGTTGTAACAGAAAGTTTCAACACCAACATCTAGGGGAGATGAATATCTACCAAAAGAAATATTTATAGAATGGTTTTTAATTTTAAAAAAATTGAATACAAGCATTAAAGAGCACTTGGGATTTTAGTGGAGAGGAATTTTTAGATATTCATTATTGGATTGTAAGGTATGCAATGAATTGCTTGCTCTGTTCTCAGGTCAAAGTGCCATTTGAGCTGGTGCTTAACTTTGCTGATACTCAATTTGTAGTGGTGGAGGACTCTACCTCTCTTGACACCAATGCTGTCATATTAAAGGTAATTATTACTCTAATTGCTTGTAAAGTTAGTATTTCTCAAATCAATGAAAAACTAATACAATACAATCCTACTATTTTCGACCAAAAAGTCTCGCAAGATAAATGAACATTTAAACAAAAAGCGTGTTATAAACGAATTGCAGCAACTGAATCGCCAAAAAGTTTCTGTACCTTGTCTCTATATCTATTTTTTAATTTAAAAGCATATATGCCAGTGCTGAAGAGTATAACTGCTCATGAGTTTTTTCAAAGAGTATAGTTTTGAAAAATTGTTTTTTTACACCATAGAACACGGCAGTGATTCTGTACAAGCCTCAGGCCCAGGACAAGGTTCTCTCATGCTCCCTTCAGAGCCTGGAGCTGTTCTCTTGCTGCCTCATGGCAGAGGAGGATACAGCTTTGTCCATTGTAGATCCTACCAGCGTGCATGTGGAGCTGAATGCAAACCCTCTGCCTCAGCCCAATCCGAGTGCATCAGGACTGCTGGGACTGAAAGATGCCCAGCGTAGACAGCTTGTGTTGGAGGTCTGTTTCTGTGGCTCTTGTCGTTAATATCAAAACTGGTTTGCATGGCCTTTTCTCAAAGCAAGCCTGTTTATTGGAATGATATAACTTTTACTTTTCATTTATTTACAGTAGGGAGTATACAACTCAGACAAGGTTACGGGCATCATATAATTGTTTTTATAGTATCAATATTCTCTATACTAATAACTTACTTACTTACTTACTGCCCTTTTTGCCGTAGGCAATTAGGGCAGCTCTATACTAATAACCAGATTTAAAATGAAAATTATAGGAAATGGAAAAACTACTTGATTTGTCCCAAAGTTCTGAATGATATGGGAGAGAAAAACTAAGCAATCTTTTCATTATTTTTAGATGTCCATTTTTTTTTTTTATTGAAACTCTTTTCAGATGTCTCTGAAAGTTTTGAACATGCGGGTGTCCTATCATGATATGGTCATGTTTCTAGCCATTGTCAATTCACTGCCATTACAAGCACGTCAGGCTCAACAGACACAGCACCAGACATTTGCTCCCTCATCTGAAAGAACAAAGGACTTAGCATCAACAGGAACATCTACTTCAGCAGCCTGGTCTGTTGGTTCAGGCAAGAAGCAGGTAACACGTGGTACCTTTGGTGGTTCAGCATCTTCAGAGACTGCAAGAGTGCAAGACAACATGACCAAAAGTATGATGGGTGGTCTCTCAATACCCTGCGTGAATAGGGGCTCGGACAAAGGTGATTTTCTCATTTATGATTATTTAAGATTACACTGTTTAAACTCTACAAGTAATTTTTTTTTTCATTGCATCATCTCCAAAATTGGCAATACTTTGTTTTTGCATTGAGGGTGGGTTTGAAGATAAACTACCAATTATAAAAGCCAAATGATAAATACATAACTAAAGGGGTTTAAACAGCCCATTTTACAAAATATGGGACAAGAGAAGATGTGACTGAACTCTTATGTTTATGTATGTATCTGTTGTATCAAACATTTTACTTTTACTGTTCTCCTAGCTCCTTCAAAGATTTTAATCAAAACTTTTCATTTATAAGCAAAATCTGTTAGAAAACAAATATCTCTAAAATTACTCTTCTATCTTCTCTGTTTTTTGCTTCCCTTATTACCAGAGCAATTTGAAAATATTAATGATTATAACATGATTCAGTGTTAACATTTTATCAGAGATTTGTTTTTACTTTTATGTAAAGTTGATGAATAACATATTTTGTAAGTAACTGTTTTCTGTTACAGAAGAAGAAGTTGTGCAACTTTTGGAGTTGGGTTTCCCTGAAGATGATATTCGGCATGCTTTGTCATTGAGTAAATGGCATGTAGACGAGGCTGCCGTGTGGCTTACACAACACTCTAAGGCAGCAAATGGAAGAGGTGGCGCAGAAAATAATAGCTTTATGCTAACAGCTCTAGAGGTAAGGGAATGGGAAATATATATTGCTACATTTGTGAGCTTCAATATTAGAAGTTGTTACCACCTGCTGCCAGCGTATTATGATATGGTGAAATTAAATAAGTGAAAGATAATTTTCACAACAGGTTGTTGAAATGATTCCATTTAAGGCTTTTAATTTTAAGAAGAAAAAAATTATTGGGAGCAGTCTTTACATTGGTATACGGCTGATCTTCAATTTTTTTTAAATACCTTTTTTTTCCAGGCACAATTTTTATTATAAAAGTATTGGTAAATCTGTATCTTCTTACAGATGAATGCAGACAGTATAATGTTATGTCTTATCGATGATTGCGGAGATGCTGACATTCCCTTGGCAGAAATAGCATGCAATGGTAAGTTCCAACTAAAGTACATACATTATAATTTATTTTTTTTTAAATTATCTTTCTTTCTTTTATTCATTACTTTTTATTTTGTCAACTTCAACTGATTTCTTAAATCAAATAAGAATTTCAGTAGCACAAAGACTAAATTGTCTTTTTTTTCTCCACAAATTGTATGCTTTAGATATTCCTTTTGAAATGGCAGCTCACAGATTATAACAATATTCATGGCTTTTCATAAATGAAGGGTTTTCTTCTTCTTTTTATATCATATAGCCTTGAGCATCAAACAAGAAATAGAGCCCTGTATAGAGGGAAAGGCATCTTTCACACTCATGGCGGAGTACTACAACAGGAAGCTTTCAGGCTGGGAGCCTTTCCTCGAGCCTTGGAAGTATGTTGTCGTGACTTATTCGTATATCAGCTTTAATAACTCTAAATATCTAAAATATTTTAATGCTCCCAATCTTATGTGGGGCGTCAAAGGTACTCTGACATATCAGCTATTTAGAACAGCAGTTGAAAAACCAATCGGATCTAGCAAAAGGCAGGTAATCCAGCTCAAGATCAAAAGTGTCTGCTTTTGAGGAATTTTTCGAATGGAATTAAACAATTGAAAAAAGACCTCTTTTCTCTGACAGTAGCTTAATTCTTAATTCTAATGCTTCTGCTGTTGGAAAGACACCATGCTCAACTTTACTTTTGTTCAACTCTTTGAGACATGATACATATCTTTCTGGGATACAGAATCTTCATGGGGCAGCTTTTCTTTATTCGTCAGCTCAATGTCTGTTTAGAACTTTGTTAGAACAATCATATCCTTGGTGAGATAAAGGCCTGGTTAGTCTCGATGATTGTAGAGATTACAGAGATACAGAGATATTGCCTTTGGTCTTTGCCTTTAAGACTGAAAATTTGCTTGAGCTTCAAACTTTAGGTTCAGCTTTGACTTCTTTGACCTCCTAGGCTTTCCTAACATTGTTTCTTTGACAATTGATTTTTATTCTGGGACATATAAAGCTCCCTTTATTGATTAATATATATGCTTATATTTTGTGCCCATAAACATGATTCCTTACATGTTTTTAATTACAAATAGAACGGCAAAAGCTGTTAACCTCTATGACAAGTATAGTTCTAGAGTATTCTTTGATGAACTTGCCATCTTGTAGTAACATGTCACTCTTTGATCTTTTTAATTATGTCCTAAATTGATATCTAATAATGACTCTAAAGTATGTGTTTTATCTTACTTGATATTTGGAGCAATATATTTTGTCATTTTGTTGGCAGTGAATTTTTGTTTTCATACCCTCAATACTTGTGAAAATCTAAACATGAAGTAGAAAGACGATTGGTAGATAGTGTAAAATCAAATGAAAATTGTACATGGTTTTAAGTGTCAGGGGTACTCAATAAACAAACTTATTTCTCAGGTAGAATAAGAGTGAAACATATTATTTTTATTCACAGATGCTTTTCAGAGTGGAAGCAATATCTTAAACCAGAAAGAAAACTTGCAGTTCAAGTTGCAGGTAAGGCATCGAACGGGTACGAAAACTTTTAACTCTAATTTGAACCATTTTTCTCTTAATTTTTTTTCTTTGATCTTTAGAAGCAAATAATGACGTGCATTTTTAAGAGGCACTTTAATTGCTCATTTTGTAGATGATGTTTTAGATTTTATTGTTAATGCAAATCATTGTTATCTTAGCATGAAAAATATCCATAGTTTTTCTACTAATTTGCTTTAATTTTTATCATTATTTTGACGCTGAGTATATGTCATACAAACTTTTCACTACTGAACTTTCCCAGCATTCGATACTCTGAACCTGAATGTGACCTCTACTCTGATTGATCTATACAAACAAACAAGTGGCAGTTGGACTCAAGATTATCAGTCCCAGCAAACAGACGAGAACAAGCAAGCTACTACAGACTCAGAGCCTGCCTCACCTATGACTGGAGATGGAATCAGTGAAGGCCCTCTCAAGTCCTTTTCTTCTTCTGTATCTACACCTAGTTCTGCTGCCAAAGCTTCACAGTCCCTCAATAAACGTTCGCCTTTTATACCTTATGTCATAAGAAATGACACAGGCAGCAATTTATGGTTTTTGACAGCAACAACAACACCTTCAAAGTAAGCTCATTAGCCCATTTATCACATTTTTTTAATACAAAAAAATGTTAGGTTTCAGAGAATTTTTTTAAACCTCCTCTAATGTGGTACGTGTTAAATATTTTACATAAGATCTATATCATCTGCTAATAGTTATCAGGAAAACCATCTTTCCTACCTTTTGCTATGGATGAAAAAATAATCACAGCGTATGTTTTCCTTTATAAATATGTATGGCACTTCTTTGGGTCAATAAAATCATTTTTCACTGAAATATATCTACTCTACATTTTCTCTGCAAAACAAACCCATATGTTGTATTTTGATATAATTGATGTCTTACTTTTGAACTGCTAAAGTTTGTCAGGAGAGGCACGCACTTCTCAGACGGTGGAGCATGCTTACATACAAGCTTCTGACTGGAAACGAGTCAGTCCTGGAGAAAGAAGACCTTTCCATTTCCACCGCAGAGAGAAAATAAGGCATCAGGTCAGTCATTTTATGTATACTATGCACACCACAGATTATGAAAGTATTGTTGTATACAGTCTTTTTCCCCTTTTTTTACAGCATGAGCTTGGTAATTATTTCATTATTTTTTTTTCAACTTAAATGCCCGGCCAGTAAGGTGAGATAACAGATTTTTTTTCATACTTGCAGCAACAACAATACATCAGATCTTGAATATGAACCCAAACCATCATTAAACAGTGAAGAAAATGTAATGACATAAATGAGAAGAATTTCGTTTGATAGGCTATAGCTCAAAATTATTTCAAATTTCAAATGCTACAGTATGTTCAAAGTTAAACTTTTTTGCCATCATTTTATTTTGAAGAAAATAGGAAAGTTGATTCGCGTAGAGAAGCAGCACCTTCTTTTTCTATATTCACCAATTTGTTCCTTGTTCAGATCATTTTAATTGCATCGGGTATGGGGATGATTATTTGTGCAAGGATTGATTTAAATGTTCCTTTTGCAGAAATCCCACGCCATGCATGTGAACCAACTGGTTGTCACTGTAGAGGGTTGGCAGCGTCTCTCACCTGTCTCTGTGGACAAAGTTGGTATCTACTTCAGGCATACAGATCCTCAAGCAAAGGCACCGGTAAATCGCAAAACAAAAAATGTTTTTAGAATACTTTTATGTTAAAAAATAATGGTTATTTGGAGGTCCAAGATGGTAGCTTTATTTTATAGCCGGTCTTGTATTATCTATGGCGGTGATGAATCACTTCTTTGTGATTAGTAATTTCCATTTCATTTGTGAGTACTATATATATTTACATCTGATTTTTTTTCAAATTTTTCCATCGCTTTATAGCCTCGTTTTGATTTCATAATAATATTTTTATTTTAATGAACGTTAATTTTGAAAATGAAAAATTGAAAAGTAGAGGTCATTTTTATGAATTTTCTGCAGTGAATAAGACAGACTTTCAGTTTAAATAAAAATTGCAAACAGCTGCATTTATGAAAGGAAAAAAAGTGCAAACAATATGTAGTACATGTATATTCAGGTGAAATTTTCTTTTCATTCTGATTTTCTAGCCTCATGTGTCGCCTGCAAGAGTGGTGTTTGAAGTATTGCAAGAAGGGAGTGCAAGAAAACTGATCATTGTGCGTTCAGCACTTGTACTAGACAACAGATTAGACAGCCCCATCGAGCTCAAACTGGAGGCAACAGATGAGACAGGTACTGTGACAAAAGTTTGATTTTCTTTATTAAGGGACAATATAGAATTGGCTGTGTCTGGAATGTAAAACATAAGTTTACATAGGGGCCTATTGTGAACAATGTTATTTATCTGTTTTGTTATTATAATCAATATATGTTGTGGGAAGATTGGAAACTCAAGTACAGCTCTAAAATATGGGCCAACTTTTTGAAGTTTCTGTTTTGTGAAAGAAAAATTGATATGAAAACAAACCCTTAATTTTTAAGGAAAATTCTGAATGCTTCTGGATAAAACCACTGGAGGTCAAAATTTAATTTGTGATATCGCTTTCTAAAAGTGTTTTTTTTTTTACATTATAAATTGTATCAAAACCTTTGATATTCAAATTTTTCTGAATCAGACAATATTTTCAGAGATGCTCTGATTGAGAAGGAGTAATTATATTATCGATTCAAAAAGAGCAAAGCATTTAGTCCACGGTCTGCAAGAAATATTTCTCAGAGGTCTGAGCAACACTGTTGACGAAAGAATTGTAACCTCATTTTTCAATAAGTCCCAGCTTAATGTGTTTGTGTTATTAACGCTCAATCGATCAATTACTTCAACATTGAAAAACTTATTTCTTTTGTAATTCCATAGAAGTTACACTAGATCGCATAAGATGGCAAAAGTTTGGACTTACTAAAGATAATTACTTTAACACTCTTTGAGCATTGTTTTTATTGTCATCCCGTAGCAGCTCCTCTTCAATAAAACTTATATCTCTTGCCAGGTCATTATCAATGTATGACTGTTCCTGTGAACACTGCGCTCCCTGTCCCTCTGTCCTGTATCAATATGAGAATGAGGGCGAGACCTTGTGACTGGCCTGTTCACTTCTGTAACAAGCCCCTAGATTGGCAACATGTGAAGAAGTCAGGTGACAAGCCTGATGGGATTCGCACTTGCCAGGTCATTGGGCCAGATGAAGGATTATACAGGTAAGTAAATCAGTGTTTTCTACTTAAAGCATGATGAATTTTGCTCAATTGTTCTTTCTTTTAAATTATTTAAGCTGAATAATTTTTTTTTTATTAGGTGGAAAGTCATTTTTTGGTTCTAATTTGTGATTTACAAAGTGGCCATCAGAATAAATATAAAGCCAAATGTAAAAGGTGGAATAGAATACACACTTACATCTTATAATAAACATTCCAAAAACTTGCTTACTTACAGTGAACGAGTTTTGAAAATTATTTTGTCTGTACTGTTGGTATTAACAAGTGGTTATGAAGTTTGAATTCTAAACATTTATTGTTTCCATTTTGTTCTGCATTTTCTATAACAGATATGTCCAATTTTGTGTTGTGTTTTATGTTTTTTTTGTATAGGCACTTCTTTGTTCATTTTTCCTCACTTCACTCTGATGTAGATGGGTATCAGCTTTAACCTACAAGAGACCAATAATTTGTTCAGGTGTTAACAACCAGCTCATGTATCTGCTTGATACTGATTTCAAGTAACGGAATAAAATCAGTCTCCCATTTATCTTTCAATGACTTAAGGGATGATTACTTTACTTTCCAAGAGACTGAGTTATAACCATATTCAGTTTGCTGATAATTAGATGATTTAAGCTTATTGTGATTTTCTAACTGATTTCTCACACAATGTGTATTTCTCATCATTTTTTCATACCAATAGATTTTTTGTATGTGTAACCCGCCAAAAGTTCCCTGAAGAGGGCAGCAGTGGTGGTGCCAATAGTGTAGGAGGAACTTCATCTGCCAAGTCCTCTTCCTCCCATCTCAGCCATGGGATGTTTTTACCTACACTGCCAGGTCATATTCTCACTCTACTGCCACCGGTCACCATCTGCAATTTGCTGCCTCTAGAATTACATTATTATCTTCGAGGCTTGAGTACATCTGGGAATCTTAAAGCAGGCAGAGAGGCTTCTTTGCATGGGGTGAGTAAAAATGTTTGTCTTGAGAAGAAAGGGCATGTTGCTTTTTTTTAATACCAATTTAGTTAGTTGTCCGTTTTGAAAGGATTTTTTTCTGACTGTTAGGTGTTGGGTAAGAATAAAGATAAAAATCCTGATGGCATTCTTTTTTTTTTATTATTTCTATCTTGGTTTTTGTTGTGCTAAATCATTCCGTTTCAAATTCCATAAACAAATATTTCATTAGTTTGATTTCCGCCAATCAGGTTGACGTGTCATCCAAGTTTGACCTGGGTATAAACCTTGAAAACTTCCCTACTTGCAAGGAGCTGACTATTCCACCCAACACACACAACCGTAAAGTTTTGCTGCGAATTTTTGACAACAATAATAGGATGCTTAAGCTTGTGGTTCGCATAAGTATGGTGAAAGGCGGTTCAATGAAGGTAAAGCTAATTTTTATATGTCTTTGAGATGGACCTATCAACAAGTTCTGATCTCAGTTTTTAGCTGCCAAAATATTTTCAAAATATTCGAGTTCTGAAGAGAAGTTGAAGGACTTGCATATTATTTAACTTGTTTGAATTTATCAAACCACTTTATCATATGAAACTTATTCTCTGAAAGAATTATACAAGTGTAATTTTTCTTTATTTACTGATTCATGAAACACATTAAGACTGAGTTATTTAGGACTTTATTCATGATGTTAAAAGCTAGTCATATATATTTTTCATATCCTAGGTCTTTACTCTTTCATGATTTATGGAAGACATATCGATTGGACTCTGGAGGAACTTTTCTTAAGCACTTTGAGCATAGTAGATTTCTCTTCATTTATTGCCCTTTTTTATGGATCTTTTTTCTCTATTCTTTTCACCAACAAAGCTCACAATCTCAGCCCAGTTCTGGCTTGTTAACAAGTCTGGTCTGCCCTTGGTGTTTAAGCAGCATGGGTGCAAGCAGCTAGCAGCTGGGCAATTTGAAGAGCATGAGCAAGCACGTAGTGTCACTCCACTGCTCTTTAGCTTCTCTGAGGCTGAGGAGTTGAACTTGTAAGTTGTATGTCACAGTGTAATCATTCAATCAGGAATGTTAACTTTTTTTTTTAACTCAAGAAGAAACAAAATTTGAAAAGAAAATTCTCTACCTAGAAGAAACAACCCATTGTACTTTTGGCCAAGATACAGCATATTTTGCACAATCTATTCAGTCCATTCATATGTAATGATGATAAGTCTTGAATTCTTTCTTCGTGATTGAAAGGTAAATTACACTGGATTGAACCTGTTTCTATTTGATCCTGCTTCACAGGTGTCAAATGCGGGTTGGTCAGTCAGTACATGGACAACATTCATTACCTCATTGGTAAGGTGCTGGTGCAACCAACCCCAGGCTGGTGTGAAATCTAAATCCTTTAAAAGGATAATAATTTCAAGAAAGGATATGTTACAATCAAGAATGATGAAACAATATGAGAACACATCAAGAGACTGAAGGGGATTCTTTGCATACGTCATCTGTTCCCTTAGAATTATTATTTCTAATTTTGTTAAAGATTTTATTTTTATTTTGGATGTCTTAACTTTAACCCATGGGCTTTAATTTAATATTTCTTTGTTTGTTTCAGTGCTGTCAATGTATGAAATCCTCTCAGTTTTAGACATTGCAGACTTTGTAGTTTAAAATAGATATTTTCTTTTTGTCTATTTCAATTGAAGGGAATATGGATCTCAACATTATTATTGTCAGCAAATTATATTAATATCCTAGCTATAAATTTCTACAGATCAGACACCACATGTTTTGTCCCTCCATCTTTTTTTTTATTATTTCTTTTTGTCATTCTTTGCTTCCAAATAGGTGCAGCCCATTCTCTCCGGAAGGCGGCACGTCAAAACGGGCCTTGCATGTGCTTCAGCAACAAGGCAACAGGCCGGACTGGTTAGTAAAAACAAAGTTCCGCTTGCGCAAGGCATTCCGCCGAAAAACATGCTCTAGTCAAGTGTTGTAAGTCAAACATTTTCAGCCTATCCCTCGCCCTTCTCCTGAAATGGTATCAAGGTGCAAGAGCTTATTGTGTTTCAGTTCCCCATCAGCCGTCCACCCCGCCAAGCTACTGAAAGAGTAGATGCTGTTATTTAAAATGCCCTCCTCTTCAGTTTGAATGTATATGTTATTATTACTACCTTGTATTATGGTTTGAAATAAATTATTTTATGAGGAAATTTTGAGTGCACATTATTTTGTATCGTAAGAAATCTCATTATGAGAATAAGATAAATATTTGGGAAAAATATTGAGGCAAATGACTTCTATGTTTTAAAAGTGGTAAACAATTCAGAGTCTGTAAATGAGAGTGTAATGCTTTGTTTTATTTTGTCTCATGTGGTCCTCAAACTTGTGCTTGAAAGTAAGTGTATCTCCCAAGTCATGAAATAAATTAGTTGCCTTTAAAGCTTTGTGTCACATAAGAATATGTTGTTGTAAATAGAAATATGTTATAGAAATTTTTGAGAATTCCCAATCAAATCAACCTTTTTTGTTTTTTTCATTTCGTTTTTGAGGCATTGCACAGGGTTTCTCCTATTATTTTGAATCTACTGAAATGGTTTGTTGGATTCATTGATATTTGTAATAGATTTAAGTAAATTAACGCTTTAGAAGGCAAAAGTTTCAGTCTTATTTCTTCATCTGTTTGCAAAATCTCATTATGTCCTGGAAAATGGAGAATTAGTGAAAGTGAGGGGTTAAGCAAAATGGATTGCACAGAAGGGTACCAACTGATGGAAAAATAGATCTGATATTAAAATTCAAATTGAAATACAATAAGAGTTCATAGCATTTTTTCACCCTTTGTTTTATTTCATGTCATGCATGACTCATTAGTAGTAAGTTCATTTAGCTACAGGAGATGTCAAGTTTGCTCAAAGAAACCACATTAATGAAAAGACTCTTGCAACCTTTGTAGAAAGTTAATCTTTGGCTTAAAGATCCATACCCAAATCTATAAATCCAGCAGAGTGAATCAAAGATTTTTAATGCAGCATGAGATTTAATTTTTTTATCTAGCCATCCAAAATTTTTTATAGATTAAATGAGCTGAAAGCAAGAAAGGCATGACCAAAGCACATTGCCCTCCCTCTCAATCAAATCATTACTCTGTTTTGATATTTTTTTTTTTCAAATAATTGTTCAGAAGTTTTTATGTTTCATCTGTTACTTGCAGATGTTATTTTTTACAACAGCAAATAAAGGAATAAAGGAAATAGAAATACATGTGCACATAATCACCCAAGAGAACTTTATTTTTGTTACTTTGATTACTCTTATTATTCGTATCGTTTCTCAAAAAAGCGTTTTTTCTATTTGTCTTGATGTGGTTTTACACTTTAGAAATGTCCTATTGCAAAAAAATCTGTAGCAACCTAAATTATTTTATTTCATAGCTGAAACCAAGGCATTTAAATGAATCTCCCCTCAATGTTTTCTAGGGTGTACAACATTGGAATTCAAGTGACTCCTGGTAGAGGTCGCTACCGTGGCACCAACATTGTGACATTTGCCCCTCAATTTGTTTTAGACAATCAGTCTGGGTGTAAACTGGCCATTGCACAGCACTTTGTAACTAAGAAAGAGGTTAGTATTTACTATATATTATTTTTGCTTTAAAACTTGTGTATTTTCATTGTTTCTATACTATTCCTCATCTTTTCCTTTCATGATTTTTTATGAATAGAAAGAGAACATAAAATGCTGAATTCATTTTTCTATGTAAAAATTTGGAAACGTTCATCAAAGTTGTATTGTCATTTTCAATTGGCTTTTTTATTTTTTGTGATGTTTTCAGTTTTAATAATTTATCTCCAGATTCGTCAACAGGAATACCTGACAGCTCTTCCCTTATGCTCTCTACCTTTCCACTGGCCCCGGGTAGACCTAGATCAACTTCTGTCCGTCAAAATCCTGGATATTGATCACTGTCGCTGGTCTGGAGGCTTCTATATTGATAGGATCAACTCCTTTCACATAAATATGAGGCAAGTTTTATGGAAGGTTCTGTATGGGAGGTTATGGCAAGGAAGTAAACTGTTGAGTGAAACAGCATTAAGTGTATCTATGTTTACTGGGATTTTTTTTAAATATTATACCTGCTCTCCTCAGAGATCCATGTGGAATTTGCCATCTGCTTAAGGTGGAAGTTGTTCAGCAGGGCCCCACTTTCTTCATTGTCTTTGCAGATGCTGATGTCATGCCTCCACCATTCCGCATTGACAACTGCACAGATGTAAGTTATGAGAAATATTAATGTTACGAGAAAGAGGAGAGAAAACTAGCGCAACTTGAAAACATGATTGGAGGAAAGTTTACTTTAAAAGAGGGGGAAGGGTAAATGTTGCAGGTAGCAGGAATTTTCAGTTTTAAAGATGCTTTAACTTGATGAGTCAAATCTTTAAACAATAATATAATTTCAGCTTTGTGGGAAACAAATTTAATTTTATTCTGTCGCTCATAAATCCCTGAATCCTGTTTTAAGCAAAAAAAAAATCATTTAAAAACTGTTATTACGTCTGCAGCATGTTAGCTTTTTACTTGTTGCCTGTGTTTATCACATTCTTGTCATCTGTATTTGTTTCCAGGTACCTGTATTATATTACCAGGATCAAACTGGAGATGACAGGCTGAAAACATTCATTGAGCCACAAAAGTCAAGTGAGTCAATTCAGTGGTTGCCATCCCAAACACAAGCATCTCCAGAGGAAGCTTTTATTTTTGTTGCTTTTTCTGATACATAAATGAAGATGTCTTTGGTGGCCTTAAATTTCATAGGCACCAGTGCTTATTCTGGTTTCAAGTAAAGTTAAGCGGCTACACCAACATGCCAAATATGCCTTAAACAGAATATTATTCTCAGTTTGAATGGAATCATTATCGATAAAAGGTATCACTATAGCTGTTTTAGAAATGTAGTCTGTGAAATAGCCAGATTGGTCATTATTGTACAGAACTATCAGCAAATTCTTGGAATTTAGTAAAATTTAATGCATAGAATTGTGTATGATTTATAGACATAACTCAAACACATCAAGTTTTACTAAGGGATTGTTTGTGACCAAACATAAATTGGGTGCTATAAAAAAAAATTTTGCTTGTTTTCTCTTTTCCCTTAGTTCCATATTCATGGGATGAACCAACAGTAACCCCACTTAGACTGACACTAGGCATTATGGGAGGTACCTCTGCTAGCTACTCCTTGGACAAGCTAGAAGAAGGTGAACAGCTTCACTATGAAAATTTCATATACCTGGCAGCCACTGCAACTTTTGACAGGTAAGTTGAGTGGTGGATTTTTTTTTTTCAAGGTTTTCATCAATCAAGCTGTATTGTCAATCTGACAACATACAGTTTTCATAAGAAGTATATGCTAAAATTGCTCTAGAGCAAAGGTTTTGTATGCTTTCTATTTTTTTTTTTTTAAAGAAAGTCAATAATAGCTTTATAACCTTAACAAATATGTATATGCTTTCAAAAAGATGTATGACAGTTTTGATTTATTCTTTTTCAAAGCTAATCTTAAACTAAAAATTTTAAAGTTAGAAATTAACAAAAAAAAAAAAAAAAGAAGATATTGCCTCAAGAGTTCCAAATAATAGAGAGATCACAATTATTAATTCATCTGCACAAAAATTTCAGGAAACCCTTTCAAACTTAGAGTTGCATTTTATCATTACGGTTAATGATAGTAATGCAGATGATTTCTAGAGCCCCTCTCCCTTAAAAACTCATCTCAGAGTACTTTTAAACTTTAAAATCTCATTCACAAAGAACTTCAAATTGAAAAAAAAAATTGAATTATTACTTGACATATAATTACAAAAACATTCATGAATACAAAAACATGGTTTTAGTAAGCTAGTGGAACAAGTGCATTTTAGTTCTGTTTTTTTTTTTCTTGTATATTACACTTTATAAAGAAATGTTAGTTGTAACACATTTGTTTTTTGTTTTGTTTTTTTTTTTGTTTTAATCTTTACAGGAGCTGGAATGGCCCCACACCAGAGCTGGTTTTAGACTGTGTGCATAACAATAATATCATGTTTAAGCGCAAGGTATTTTTAAGTAAAGAGATCTAACATTATGTCAATTCTTCAATTCTTTCTGAACTAGAATCTATATTAACAGTGCAACAAGCATCTGAAGAAGTCAAAGAATTACTTCTTTGACTCATTTAAGATCATAGACTTTCAATTTTTCTCTCAACTAAATTATTGATCAGCATAGGGAATTATTCAGGCATACTGCTGGACAATCTAATCTTTGGCATTAAACATTTAAAAAAATAACTTCTTTTAATAGGTTGAAATCCTTATGTCATTAGTCTTATTAAGGGTAGGTAAATTCAATGTGTGAGTAAAGTATGTTTTTCAAACTTTTTAGGAGAGGCAACATAAAAGTATTCTTTAAATGGCACGTGATGAAAGACATGTCCGCCTTTAGGCATCAAACTATTTTTGATCATCAGATGACAAATTAAGGGAGCTTAAGTATTTTAACTTTTTTTTTCTTTTATGGCAGATCCTTAGTACTTATTACTGTGGAGAAAAGAAAATATAAAATAGATCAATACTTACCAGGGATTAGGAAAAGGAAATAATAAGTGCTATTTTCTCTTCAGGAAAAGAGTAAACGTAATCAGCTGTGGAGAATGACAGGCTCTGGAATGTTAGAGCATGAGGGCTCTATGCCACCAAGAGATCCACGCAATCCAAGCACAACCTCTGAGCCTGGATTGGTGTTGGACATTGCAGACCTTGCACCTAGGCCTGGTCAGTGCGTGCCTTTGACATTGAAAAAACCTGATGTGCGCCGCAAATCTACCCAGACCTGGAGATTTACAGAGGTGAGCAGACTTTTTTAAACTTTATCAAATCAGTTTCTTTGTCTGAAAGTTTGATATAAAGGATTTCAATGATATGTTTGTGCTGAAGACCCATCTATAAAAGCTTTGTTTCCTTTTTGAGGAAGTCAAGAAAAGGATAATTGTAAACATAGTTAAGATGAGTAAAGATCAACTAGATGAAGTATTGTCCATTTGAAAGAAAAAGTTCTTATCCGTTACACATAAATACATAAGTTACTGACTTTAAACTCATGAGAGAACCGCTCTAGCCTCTTGGTATTATGCTATGTGACTTCACAGAAAGGATTGTTTTTGGTTTAAAAGTTATTTGATTTTAAACATTTATTGCACACTTATAATGAACTTTGAACTTTTGTTCAAAGTGTTGCTTATGCACAAGAGAACATAATTATAAAAAGAAAGTTGAATATAACTGGTCAATAAAGATTGGCCTGCTTCGTATCCTTCTAGGTATTTGGGATTGGATATGCTGTAGCAAGAAAATCAACAGCATATGTTTCTCTAATTTATTGATATAAGAATATAGAAAAGATTTGGAAGTACATAATCAAGTAGAAGACACCCATAATATAGAGTGAATACTTTACATAGGTCAAATTAAATTACCAATGTATTGGAAGAAAAAGCTAGTTATCACAATGTTGAATGAAAAGAGAGTTTTCAAGTAGAAACTAGAATGCTCTCTGTGTATCTTGGCAGTCAAATTGCTTTACAATAAGTGCAAAGAGTGAAGATGTTTTTTCAGCTCTTCAGATACTGACTTGATGTAAATTTCTTGCAAATATTTATTTTTCATCAGCAAGGGCAACTGTGCTGTCATGCAGGGATGATGTGTGTTCAGGCTGTGGGAGGAGACAGAGGGCTCCAAGAAGGTAAGAATGAGTTCAAGCAGGTTTATAGAAGGTGACTAAAGATGTGACCAACATAGAAATTGAAAAGTTTTCATGTTTAGTTGATTTTTTTTTTACTTTAACTCCTTTCATCAAATGATACGCCAGATTTTTTTTCATTGACACATAATTTATTCTTTACGAAATATTCAAATTGTTATAAGTTTTTTCTTGAGATTGTAATAAGTCTTACTGTTTCAAAATATTTCCATGGTGCTGCTATATCTTTGGTAAAATATCAAGAATTTATTTTTATTTAGCTTAAACACTTTTGGGATGGCTCAAGATTTTTAAACTTATGTCATTATGAGTATCCAACAATAGAAAATGCTATTGCTTTATTTTTTTTAAACATCTTAAAAAAATGTTTTAACAATCAATTAAAATAGACAATATATCTAAAGTCATTAAAGTTTTTTAACTTCAATGCGGTGCAACAGATAAAGGTTTGCTGTGGACCAAGATCATTGTTGATATCTATCAAGTGACTTCTAAGGTTATTTAAAAATTACTTTTCAGGGTGATTTTAAAAAATTCCTGTACAAATTTTATTTTCATTCAAATTAATACATTACTAATTTTTACATATCACAGACGTGTAGTGAGTAATGCATTTCTCTGCAGGTGCCATCGCAGTTCTTGGCCCAGGTCCCAGCAGTGACCAACAGGACCAACTCCAGCAAAGCATTCACGCTGATAAACCCATTAACAAGGCGGCCACACCCTTGACCACTTCAGACTCTTGGCCTTCTGGCTTTGGCAACTCTGGAGCAGTTAGCAGAAATGCACCAGGTGGCAATACTGACACTGCCATCAACAGTTTTTGGGTCCCCCGCCACATGCTCATCTCAAGACAGAAGTTGAGGCCTGGTTCTGGATGTATCTCTGTGCGTGTTAGCATGGATGGTCCCATACGTGTCATTGAGCTGGTGGACATACAACAAAGGGTCAGTATTTGATCTTTTTTGTTTTGTTTTTTGTCATTTTTTTTCTTTTTGATATTTGCGTATTATTTATTTAAACGAGGAAAATTATTTTGAGGTCCGTGTTAAGAGAATAGATTTTGCCCTTTTTTTTTACAAAACAGTTTTAAGATAAACTTTGAAGTTTATTCCTTAAGTAATAATATTCTCTACCAGCATGGACAGACCTAACTGAGCTCTTGAAAAACGGATTTTTTTTCTTCTGTTTTTGCGACACTTAGTTTCACACAAAATTATTTTTATAGTATTTGCTCTTCTCTTGTGAAAATTAGATATTTTATTTTGCATTTTTTCACATTTATTTTAATCTCTGTCAGGCTGTATACTTTGAATGATGCATTTACTGTCCTGGCAAATTTTGTGCCTTTTTTAAACCTAATATCTCATTTGATTAATTTCTTGTCATTTTTTGTTTGCTTAATGTATTTTTGCTATCTCATATATTGCTGAAGCATTTACCCTCCTCCTTAATTGGCTTTTAAGATCTTAGGTTTTTTCTGTTGGCTACAGAATTAACAATCAGTTGGGTTATTTTGCCTCAATCCTATGTCTACAGGTGGTTGTTGAAATCCAGAGTTGAAATCCTCTGACAGCTTATCTTGTCTGGCAAACATTTTCCTCATCATGTTTCCAATATTTTTTAGCCTTCCTTAGTATATATCTTTTGAGAGTTCAAGTTTAGTACCATAGCCTAATAATACAGGTAATTTAAATGATTTTCTTGATTCTTGTCAATTCTAAACGTTTAGTTACTTTGCAATGTTCTTATGTGACAAGCATTTAAAAATAATGGGGTTTTATTTTGCTAACTTATAGTCATCCATCCTTCTTAAAATTTTGAGACCAACATTGACAGGTTTAATTTAACCAATATGAAAAGGGCTCAATTTAAGCTTTTCCTTACATTTTACTCTCCATGACACTTAACTTGTAGCATTGAAATTGAGTAAAGCACCTGACACAGAGATAGAGTTTATCCTATTCTGCAACCCAATGGCAGACTGACGTTTGTGACAAAAATCTGTTTTCTAATTTGTTTGCATAAACATAAATTTTAAAGTATTATCCAACTTGTGCAAATGGCAGAGCAATGTATCTTCATAGGTACTTAAAGTTTTTTTACTTGTCAAATCGACGTATCTGAAGTTTTTTATGCTGACCATCGAATGTTTTTTGCATTTTTCCCAGAAGCACAAAATCTGTGGGTACGTCATATATGAAATAAAAAAATTGCTCTGAAAAGCTCAGACAAACATTTCCTTAAGAATTCAATCTGCAGCTAAAGTAGGAGTACAATTAAATGTCCTGTGAAGATTTTCTTCTTTATGAAGCATATCATGGTAAACTAAGTACTGTGACTGTGTGACTTTTCCAGACTTTTGGTTTATGGATGTACAGTGTTGTAAGAGTACCACAAGTTGCAGTTATTTTCTTAATGTCTTCATGTATAGAAGTGATGGTGTTGGTATTCAATTCTTTTTTTTTAAATGAAGTTGTCACAGAATTTGAAACAATATATAGGTAGATAATCAGAGATAGAAAAATTAGAAAGACCATTGTTTTGGAACCAGATTAATATTTTTACATAAAGTCATGTTTTTTTTTTTATTATTATTACTGAAGTTTTACATAAAGATGGGGAATACAATTATTTTAGTCTGCATATCTCTGTCTTACTGATAAGCAGCGGTTATACAAAATTTCTTAGACACCAATCTTATGAACAGACCAATATCCTGTACCCTACCGTTTCAGACTTGGTCAAAGGAGTATTTGGATGTTGCAGGCTTGTCTATTTTATTAGCACAGAAGGTTTGTGAACAAAAGTGTGATTTTGGTATGTGAATGAGCTTATTTATTGTTTACAACATGTAGTGCCATTTCAACTTTTTATAGAGAAAGATTAGGTATATCTTTCAATAATAACTTAAGGTTTTCCATTTATTTATAGACTTATTGTTTTGCAATTCAAAGTTTTACACTTTTGCCTGGCATTTTGAGATTTAATAGAAAAAACAGCCCATTCCCTTTTTAAAACAAATTGTCTTAGTTGTCATATATAATCCAATACGACATTAACTATCAGATGCTACCTATACTAGTTAGATGGGAATGTGATCGCTGCTTTCTGGTGAGTTTTTTTTCCCCTGAAGATTTTTGCCAATGTTATAGAAGCTGTCTCTCAGATTATGGGCACTAATGCTCAAAGGATAGTTTTGTTTCATGTGTACTTTTTAAACTGGAAATTGATGAACAAATACTGATTGATCTGGCTGATTTCAGCTTCACTTTCTATCTTTCACTCTTGTATAGCACAGATGCGTCATTCTGCATTTTGTGACTGTTTCGTGGAATCTTAGACTAAAAACTGTGTGCCTTTCCGCTTTGACCCTCATTAAGTGCATCTTCTCACAAAAGTGTTCAGATCATTGGTTTTTTTTTTTTTTTTTTTTAACATTGCCCTTTTGCTGTGTTTTATACTTCTGTCTTATTATACTTTACATAAATAAATTGGCAAATAATGATGTTTCTAGATGAAATGTTTTCATATTTCTCTAACTTGTGTGATGAAAGAGAAAGTGCTAAGTCAAGCAGCAAGTACTTTCAAGAATATTTCTTGTAATCATAAGATCTTATATATTGTATATTTTATTTTTTATATTCTGGCTAGACTAAAAGTACTAAGTTCATATTTCAAAGTTATTATGTACACTTTTCTATTATTTTGGAAAGCCATTATAAAAACTAATATGAAGAATCAAGATAAACAGATTTATCATTTTAACCTCATTTTCCTGCTTTGTTAGCCTTCTATGTACAAACATTTGTTGAGAGAACAGTAAAAAAAAAAACATCAAATCCTCTGCTGTTGAGATTTGGCTGATGCTCATAACATTACATGTTCTACAGATTACAAATATAAATCAAATGGGAAACAGTAGAGTACACCTAAAACTAAACAGGATATGATGGAGCAGCAAATAAATATAGTCTTTAAAGATTGAAATTTTACAGGAATTATGTAACAAAGTAATGGCGATTGAGCTTTGCCCTGGGCCCATGGTATTCTTAATTCTTTAAAGAGGAGGTGTCTAGAACTATTAGTCACATAATGCTATTTCTAACAAGCTGTTGCAAGTTTAGGTAGGAACATGGCACTTTATGTACAGTATAAAAGGAGTAATACAGTTGACTTCTCAGACTTTTGCTATGGAATCTGTCATTCTGTTCATGCAAGTTCTGAATTAACAGAAGAGTCTTTTATATGCATACTCATCCACTGCCCATCACCCCAATCTATCAATCTAATTTTTTTTTCAACTTGAATGTTTGCATTGTGATCTTACATTTTTAGATTTCTTGAGGAAATCTGGACATTAAATTTGCAAACCAATATTACAATCAAGCTTATTTATTTTCCTTGGTAAGGCAAAGCAGCCTACTTAAAATGAACAATTTCATCCACATCTTCTCCTATTTTATTTGTGCCCTGTGTGCAGAGGGTGCCACTCTACAGGCAGATGTACTTTGCTCAAAGAGAGGTCTGTAAATTACTGAGGGGATATAAAATTGGATATATCTTTATGTTGGCTCAGTCCTGACATTTGCAGAGGATTCCAAATTTTTTTTTCTTTTGAGTATTTATCTTGAACTACTGTATTGTTGTTGTGTTGTAATTATCATATTGATATTACTTTCCTTCTTCTTCTCCTCCTCCTCCTCCTAATTCTGCTTCTTTATTATCATTATTACAATATCTCTTCTTCTTCTTCTTCTTCTTCTTCTTCTTCTTCTTCTTCTTCTTCTTCTTCTTCTTCTTCTTCTTCTTCTTCTTCTTCTTCTTCTTCTTCTTCTTCTTCTTCTTCTTCTTCTTCTTCTTCTTCTTCTTCTTCTTCTTCTTCTTCTTCTTCTTCTTCTTCTTCTAATTATTATTACTACTATTATTATTAATGTTACTTTTATCATCAATAATTTTTTTGTTGGTTCATGTTGGTTATAAGCTTGTAGTGGCTGGTTCAAGAACAAATATTTAGTACTGATGAACACTATTTGAAATAGCTGTTTATAGAACCAAATTTGTCATTTTTCCCCTTCTCTGTTTTGACTTTTTAATGATGTTTTTTTTTTCTCATATGCTTCGTGTTTTGGGAAACAAATCTTATTTTTTTTAGCAAAGGTTTGACAATGTAGCCTCAGGATTTTTTTAAACTGGGCAAGCCACATTGTTAGTGATAAATTATGATAATAGAAGTTTTATCTTAGGTTTTAAAATTTTTCGAATGAAAAGGATGTAAGCACACTTCTGTTTGTCCTTTTCTTTAGGATGAAAATATATGGCAGAGTGACTATTTTTTTAGTCTGTTCTCAAGTTTTATCTTTGAATTTTGCCAATGCTTTCAAAAACAAACATAAGAAATAGTTTTATTGTAATTTTAGTTCTTAGTTATTTTAAAAGTAAAACTATTTTATGCAGTTAACTTAAAATTTTATTCAGCTTATATTAGATGCTTTTATGTTTTCTTTTCTGTTAGAACAAATATGAAGGGGATGGACTTTTTTTTTTGCTTTTTTTCCGTAATAATTAAACCACCAAAGGATTCCAACTTAAATCACCTCTAATGTAAATTTCAAAGAAAGGTGTAATCATAAAACTAAATCCTAAATCATGTAGCCAAAAATAATTGATTCTTTTTAGTGTGCCTCTAGTGAATCGTATGAATGGTCTGGCATTTTCATTTTGATTCATTTAGTTTTACTTTATATTATAGATAAGTTATATACACCCAAATTTTTCCAAAGAACCTTTTTTTTTCCAGATATATTTTATTTTAGAGAGACTTTTTTCAAAATAATATGCATTTAAAATGCCTCATATTGTCATACATATTTGATGGGGTACACTAATGTTAAGCATTAACAATTACGTTTATTTGGATTTTGATTTGCCTTAGTATGAAAAATGTTATAGCAATGACATACAAAGATGACATACTAAATTGACCTTGTATTTTAACAAAAAGTTTGTACCTAGTTCAAATAAGAGATTAAACCTGAATTAACATAAGGGCTTCGAATAGTAGGATATATTTTAAGTTTATGGAAGATGTTTAACAATTTAATTTATTAATTTTTTGACAGTGATGTTCAAAGACATAGATAAAGAGATGGGTACAGAGATTCTAATTACCTGTAGAGAGAAAATGCCCTGCTTCATTTTTCAAGCTCTAAAACAATGTGTTTACATTTTGTTCCATTATTGTTTTTAATAAATGGAATAATATTTTTCTGTTAATATGTATTTTGTGAAAACATTTTAATGAAGTTTTTGCATGGGAAAAATTTTTTTCATTAAACTTTGTTGGGTTTTTTTTTTATGTAGAAGTATTGTTACAGCCCTTTCTACTCTTCAAATTATGACTTTTTTAATTTATCATCTTTGTATTTTAATCTTGAACAGCAAGTGGTGAAACGCATGACCATGGAAAAGGATCTTGAGGACTGGGAGGTATATGATGAACTCAAAGGCAAAAAGAAAGGCAATTTCAGAATTCCCACATCTGGCTTCATCACTGAGGTGAGCATTTCAGTTTCTTACAATTCTTCTTAAATAGTTATTTCTGGCATTATGATATCTCATATTTACATACATGTTGGCAAAATATTTCTTTATGCTCTTCTAGGGGTCTTCCATTTCTCATTCCTCTGATAGAGACAACTTATTTGCAACTAGGTATCTCAAAACCAAGAATATTTTTTGGTCCTTATCAGATATCTGGCTCATGCTAAGTACAAGTCTTTTGAAATATCTTTCTCGGATTAAAAAGACTCATGAATAAAGATTGCCCCTCATCTTCTCTAAAGTGATCTTTTTTCAATACTTTTCTATGTCTTAAAATGAGGTTTTCTGTCCACTTTCTCTTTTTCTCAATATGTTCTTTATCCTTTCTCCAGTTTTCTATTTCACTTTCTTTGTTTCGAATAAGTAATCCATCAGTTGTTTTTTTTTTCTTTTAAAACTGTGTGTTGAAATAAAACATGGATTAATTTGATAAATTAATAAATTAAGACATGTTTTTTTATCTCTTTCCCTGTCTATCTTCCTTTGTCTCTTAATCTTTTTCTGTTTCTTTCTCTCTCTCTTTCTCTCTCTATCTCTTTTTATCTCTCTCTTTTTCTCTTCCTCTCTCTCTCTCTGTCTCCCTCTCTTTCATTTTGCAATCTTTTCTAATATGTTATCCTCAAAGTTTCAATTTGATGCCATATTTTTCATTTATGCATCTGCAGCTTTCAATCACTTTGAAGAATGGGATTGGTGTATCCCTTGTGAACAGCCTGTCTGAGGAACTACTCTACCTTACCTTGAAGAACATCTCTGTGGATGTAGTTGCCAAACCAACAGCCATAACATTTGATGCAAGTGTGGCACATATTCAAGTAAGTTTGGTCTCTTAGAAACCAGTCTTGCAAGAATTTAACTAATGCTTGTTCAAGAAAAAAAATGGACAGAGAAAAGAATATTGACAGGGAATACAGGAAAAAATCTAAGAATATGTTGAGGCAGAGCTGAAATAAAAGATGAGCATAAAAACAATTTCATAAACTTTTTTTGGTCACGTAACTTTTGACTAAAATTAATAATTAATCATTGAACGTATTTGTGCCTTATGCAGTCTTTAGGTGATGGGAAAATTGTCTGAATGTATTAATACCTTTTGTATTTCTCTTTATAAGAAACCTAGGGAACAGATAAAAGAAGTCAATTCACCAGAAATTTAACTAAGTTAGAGTAAAGAATATAGTATAACTAATGACTATATTTATATGAAGTTTAAGAAGTTTCAAGCTTTTCATAAATTCAATTTATCTGATTTTGAATTTTAAGGATCAGCATATACGGTTTGTAGCAAATCGAGTCCATTAACAGGTATTGCAAATTGATCAATAATATGATATTCAATTTTTTATATTTTTGTCTGTTACCCTAGGCCGACAACCAGATGGGTGGGGCGCAGAGATCAGTGGTCTTATTTGTGTCCCCTACCTCAAGGCGTGACGTATTGGATAATACACCTGCACTTTACATCTCAGCTCACAAGGTTCCCAGTGGTCGATGGAAAGCTGAAATTTTTAAGGTATTATTTCCGTCTTCTTATTTTCATAAGAATGAAAGAAGAAATGCAGCTTTTTATGCTTGATGTTGGTTTTTCTGATGCAAAGCCTGTCATATTCATAATTATAACACTACAGTGCAGCAACTTAAGAATAGATCCTTTTATAAGCATTATAACAAATGCTTGCTGCACCCCTTAAAATGTTTTATTCATGAACAGGTGGATCATTTTGGAAAGGTTCATGCCAAAGGCAAATTCTCAATTACTTGTAGTTAATTCGATACATATCAAGCCATGAGCTAAGAAAAAAAATTATGCGAATTTCTCATGGTCTACATAAATATGTAACATGTTAAAACAGCTGATACTTTTTCTGCTGGTAGGCAGATATCTTAATCCCTTTGAGGTATTTTTTTTTTATTTTTCATCTATCTCTTTTTGATTTTTGGAAAACTACAGTTTATACACAGATGCCTGTCAATACTGTTAGACAAATAAAAATATTCATCTGTCTCTTCATTATAAAAATGTAGACTAGTGCATCTACCATTGGATATTAATTTTTTTGTCTTGTAAGAGGATGTTTCTAAATTGGTATGTATCATAAATTTACAAAGGAGGTGCCAAAACATGTACAGAGTGATACCTAGATAACAATGTTGTTTAAATTTGGAATATTTGTCTTGCCTTTTTTTTTCTTTGCATAGATTGAACATACTGAAAATAATGTAATTTTATTAACAATAACTTTGTCTTTCTCCCCGATTGTTGCCAGCATTTGTATGTTTCCACCAAGAGAATGACTGTCCACATTGAAGAGCAGCTGCTATGGAAACTCTTACAGCTGACGGGCATGGGCAAGGATGATCGCACACTCAATAGACTGGATGAAACTTTTGACACCCACAGGTAGACTTCCCACATGCACTAGGGCTCAGAATATGCAGCTTGATTTACTCATTTAGGTTCATTTTTGGCCAAGTTTTCAGCTACCAACTTGAGATGAAATAGATCAAGAGGATTGGTTTTGAGTGACAGCAGCTCTTAATTGTTAAATTTATCCTGGACTCTTGAAATTTGTATGCCAGTGACAGCTGAATGATGATCAGCTTTTCTAAATTACTTGTTGCGCAGACCATCATAAAGGAATAGTATATTTTTACCTGTTGAGGTATTTTATTTGGAACAACTATATGAAGTAAATTTCAATAGTGGGTACTGAGGTTGTTCAGCAGAAATCAGATGAGATGAAATTTTCTTGTGATCTAAGAACATCTAATATCACATGTGCTTTCCATTGGCTATTTCAATATGCGTTTTCATTTTTTTTAAATGGCATATGTACAGTGGTACCCATTATATTGATACAGTGGAACCCATATTTAACAACACCTTGAATAGCATCAATCATTGCTAACACATCAGATCTGAAAATCCCTGTTTTTTTCCTTTATTTAAGTCATTCAATTTATTTCAGCAATAACAAGTACTGATACCACTTCCCTTTTGTAAAAACGACAACTAGAACTGAGGGTACAAAGGAAAGAAAGCACCAAAATTCTTCATAGGAAAAAAATTTACAGCATTTTGTCTTGCCTGCATTGCTACGGTACAAACGAATAAGCGATGCAGGCTTTCGTGCTGTTTTCCTCCCATTAAAGCGTAGTTTAGGCCTAGTATCAGTGTCACGAGAGTGTCACCAGAGCTCTGGTATCACACAACGTGTGGTCCAGCAAGCTGCGCATGTACGCAAGACCTATGCATCTCACTCGCAGCAAAGATTTTCGAAAGCCACTTATCTCTCATTCATCAAAATAAATTCTTCTTTATTCCCTTTTGCGGGAATAACGGCAACTCTTACTATAACGATACTTTATGACAAGATCAAGAGTTGACGTTATTCTTGTTATTCCTGAGTTCCTCTGTATTGGGAGCATCAATGACCTCTAGAATAAACAGACTTATTACAATCATTGTTTTTTCACAATATTTAAACTCTTTAAAAGTAATGAGATAATAATACTTGAAAGTTGAAAGCAATCAGTCCCTGTAGTAGTAAAAGCTCTTGCAAACAGTACTGTACATGTTTTGATCTACCCACACAAAATGTCTCATTCACTAACATATGCACACATTCACACATGCACTTACTTATGAGCCATTATCATATCCTTGGTAAAACAAGTTTTGGCTAATACAAATGTTATCACGGGACATAACACCACAGAAAAATTGCAGACCTTTTTCTTTTTTTTTTTTTTCAAATACCATTTTGAGAATAGCTTGGTTTACTGCATTAAGTTTGTTTGCATTCATTTCCTCTAAAGCAATGGGAGTTGGGATTAAAAAAAGAAGAGAGAAAAACTCTTAATGCCTCTGCTCATGTAAAGTTTTGAACTAATTTGTGATTCAAAATTTCTTTTTGAAAAATTTGAGTTTCAGGCTAATGACTTTTTTATAATGGGGGATGTTGTTACCCAAAAGATCCAAAAGTTTTATAAATTTAGGATTTATTATAATGTGAAAATATTTTCAAAATTGATGGTTTTAAGTTATGTATCTCCTGTTTGAATTTTATAAAAGTCATTTCACAAGAAAATTGCTTTAGCATATATAAACTTTTGGATTGTTTTTGCACTTTTAAGAAAGTCTATGATTATGAACTAATGGTAGTCTGAACAAATTTTTTTGACCATTAATTTTATTGTGTTAACTCTAAGTGACATAAAGCTGCACAATTTTATCATATCCCTACAGGGCCTTGTCAGCAGTGACATCCATCCAGTCGACACGTTACTATTTTGGGACAGTTAAACTTAGTGTAAATAGAGTGACGTTGAGTATGGTGACCTCCAGCAAATTGACCCCAGACCTCAAAGCCATCAAAAATGTTATGCCTATGAGGCTGATTGCCTTCGAACAAGCCAATATTGACATGCGTGAGTTTTAATTTTTAAAATGTATATTTCCTAAGCTATCTGTATTAATTACCAGTACATTAAATAGTTAATTATCAGTATAATTCTATATTGTATCAAGAGTAACTTGCCTTCCTGACAGATATACAAAATTGCATGCTTTGGTACCTTTGTCATGTCAAACTATAGGGTCAGATATATGTACAAGCAACAATGCTTCCTCCCTATAGTATGCACTGTCCTTCATTTGTCAAGACATACTGTTCATAAATTTTGGGAACAATGATTTTTACACCTGAAATAGTACCATTGGATAAGCTTTAAAGAAAATTCTAAAAGTTTTAATTGGCGGAAAGAAATTTCATAGAGAAATAAATCCTGATTTTGCTCTTTCAGGTTCATTTGAGCAATACCATGTGTTTGAAACTGGGCCATTCCTGATCAGTGAAATCACAAATCATTATGGAGGGGTAAGATTTATACTGTTGCTCTTCTAATTTGCTGCATCATTAAATTTTTTAGAATGAGTCTAATTTTTCTGAATGTAATCAGTTATTAATGTATTAAACAGATTTGTTAATCATCTTTTGTTCTGATGTGGCAGATAAATTCTTTAGTTGAATTACTGCAGAGATAAATGGAAATAATCATATTTTTACCAGTTCTCTGTAATTTAAGAATAATTCCAGCTTAAGTGAAAAAAGATATTGATCCCTTTAATTCTTCAAACAAGTTAAATGTAATTTCTTCCTACTGGGCAGGAAACGGTACCTCTATTTTTTTTTTTTGCCATTTCTTTTACCAAATTTTTCATTAGGTCACAATACTGTCCCTATTATTGTAACTATGCAAAGTGATAAAAAAATTTTTAAAGAAGTTTTCAATATTCTACACCTAAATCTTAGATCAAAAAGTAATATTTTTAGTTTCATCTTTCACAAGAATATTGTGTGGACATGTAATAAAAATTTGAATAGCACTGAGTAGAGAAAGAATACATAATACTGCAATTTGCACTTTTCTAGGAACTTCGTGGCCAGGCAGCCAAGATTTTGGGCTCTATTGACTTCCTTGGAAATCCCTTAGGCCTGGTGCATGATATCACAGAGGGCATTGCTGGCTTTGTGAAAGATGGCAATGTCGGTGGTCTTCTAAAAAATGTCACTCATGGGGTCTCTAACTCTACAGCTAAGGTAAGATCATGCTGTGTAAGGTAACTATGAGTTTTATAAAGCTCTCTTTTTTTTTTTAATCTTTTTTTTTACTTCTTTTGTTCCCCACTGAGTGTGTCAAAAACTCACCCAGAAATGAAGATAAGTTTAAAAATCGTACCTGAAAGAGACGTCTACTCATTTGCTTTTTTTTTTTGCATTGTTGTCATTTTTATCATATACCATATATCAACCAGCATTCTTCAACATCAATCATGAGCTGTCTACTGTATAAAGTCAATGTTTTTATGCTTGCAATTGAGTTGGATTGTAAATTCCTTTTAGGGCATGAAAAACATTTTTTGTTGGATTATTAGTCAAGTGATTACAACTTAGACCAAGATAGGTTATGATAAAAAGAAATGTTTGTAAACTGGTGTTTTTTTACATGTTGATCTTCTTCTACTCTTATTTTACTGCCTATTAATTTTCAAAATGCCCTTCATAAAGATGTTAAGAATTTGGAAGGTTAGCATGCCACATGATGTTGCAACTAAAATGTAAATCTTAATACACAAAATGTAAGTTTTCAGTTTCACACCTTCATTAGACATAAAAAACAAAAACATGTCCCTAATATAGTTCAATATTCAATAAATTAAGTTTGACCCATGAATACCAAACTAGTCCTAGCTCTATTTAAGCTTTTAATTTTTACCGAGACACTTTATGCTATTAAAATGTTGAATCTTCTACTACCAAAATGTTAACTCCTTTTGTCTTCAATATTTTATCCAATATCAAATTTTACGGTAATTTCAGGTTATGAGTTCTATCTCTGATGGTATCAGCACTGTTGGCCTGGACGAGGACCATAACTTGAAACGTGAAGAGCTCCGCAATGTGACCTCTGGTAGTAGCAGTGATCACATCATGGCAGGCTTTAGGGGCCTCAGCCATGGGCTGGTAGGGGGCGTCACCAGCCTATTCTCTCAAAGCATCTCTGGTGCCCAGCAAGAGGGCCTTGGCGTGAGTGCTTAATTGATGCTATGGAAACGTTTGTTATAAAAAGATTTCACGTTTTTGTTTTGTACACATAGCTTTTGCAGTAGGCTTGAAAAAGCTTCATCAGAATATAAGGTCTCAATTTTCCCTTGATCTTTTAATATAACACTTATGTTTGCCTGTGAAGCTATACTCATACTGTTAAGGGGATTGCAATTAAAAGTAATTTATATATTTTTGCCATACTTATTTGCCTAAAAAAATATTTGGGTGAATTTACAAGAAGAATGGGAAGAATTACAAAAAGTATAAAAAAAATTGCGACTATAAAGAATGAAAATAGTTACTCTTGAAAACACATTTAAAAATTTGTCAATGAATCCTTGCTAAGTGAAATATGCCTCTTAGATATTTATGACTAGTAAATTATGCAAGCTGGTATCAAATAACTTTGTATTTTGAAAAATTATCTCTTAATGTTTTACTATGATATAATGTCCAAGTTACCTCATAATATTAAGAGATACCTATCTTCCTCCTGTTCAAATGATTTTTTTTCTCAAAAGTTTAATTGATAAGCAAAATTGAGAAGAATGATAGAGAAATCATTAAAAATTTTGCTTTTTTTTTTTCATTCAATTTGAATGAAACTACAAGGGCTTCATCAAGGGTATGGGTAAAGGTGTTATAGGTACAGTGACCAAGCCCGTGTCTGGTGTCCTTGACCTTACCTCAGGGGTAGCCAATGCACTAAGAGACAGCAGTACTCGCACATCAAATCGTGACCCGGGACGTCTGCGCCTTCCCCGCTGTACCCAAGGACCAGGCGGCTTGCTCCCACCATACTCCCAGGCTGCAGCAGAGTCTCTCACAGTGCTGCATGAGCTCAATGACAACAATTTTTCAGAACAGTGAGTGCTGGAAAAAAAATTGATGTATGTGTGAAAAAAAATGAACCCACATCAAGAAGAAAATTTTGAAAGAAATATATTTTAAGGGAGAAACATGTATTATGTGGTCACATATTCAATGTGATTTTTATTTTTATCTAGTGTGAAATAATAATTGTACCAAGACAGATTTTTTTGTGTAAAAATCTATAAATATAGAAATTATAGGCTCTTTATGTAAAGGTAAAGATTCCTCCCCCCATTAAAAAAAGAAGAAAGAAATCAAAATCTATGGGAAAAGAATTCATTTTTTCTCCTAACTGCTTTTAAACCTGCCCTGTTTTTTTCTTCTCAGTCTTATTGCTATGGAGCAATTGATGATGGATCCAAGTGGAGATGGCAACATGCATGTACTCATTACAAATCGTCAGGTTTTCTTCCTCAATGCTCAGCGTGCCCGGGCAGACAATATTGTCTTGAAAATCAACCACAGTGAAATTCTGCATTGCTCATCCATAACAACAGGTTAGTTTTTGTAGGAGGAAAAATATTCCTGCCTTATCATTAAATTGAGAAAACAAATGTTCGACCAAACTTTATGAATCAAGTATATCTTAAATTATTCCTTGAAACTTGCTTTAGGTTTTGATGCTATGTTTCTGTCTCTTTTTGAGATTTATTTGAGACATATTAAAAATTTCAGTCAGTGTTTAAAAAATTATTAAGAAGCCTTTATATGGGTTGCACTTTTGATATTCTAGTCACTTGTATTAATTATGTATAATATAATTTACATTTCTATTGATGAATTTTACTTAGACTTTTTCTCCTGGTAGAAACTATAATTGGAAAATTTATTTGATTTTATAAATAAAAGATTATTTTGAAATTTCTTTATTACCAAGAATCGGAGACTTTCAGTTCAATGTTTAAAAAACATAAAGAAGATGTTTTAATTTTTATGTTTGCCATTACTGAGGAAGTATGGGACACAGGTACATTTTGTTTCAGTAGTTATTTTTTATTTACAGCTTATTTCCACTTGCTACTGTTCATATATTCTTTCCCTTTACAAGTATTAAAGTTAGTCTGATATCTTGATTGAGCCATGATTATAGCAAAATTATCCTGTGATTTTCGATGCAGTAGCTTTATTGTTGTATCTACACAAGATTTAGCAAAGGATTACAAATTATATCTAAATCCCAAAGAAAATTTGTTTTGTCTTCATAAAATGGAATATTTTTTGTCAATCTAATACTGTTAAGTATAATTGTTTTGCTGCACTAGCCTTGTTTATGATATTAAATGGATAGAGATAATCTTTTTGACAGATGGACAAATGCTTTTTAAAATGTTTGAAAGAGTTCTTATTTTTTTTTTAATGTTGCCCAGATGGGAAGTTCTATGTGGAACTTACTAGAAAAACTAGCCAGAGCCCTGATGCTTCTAGCACAAGCCTCAACAAGCCTCGCGTGCGTTGCGACAGGCTTAACATTGCTAAAAAGGTGAGAAGGCATAAATAAAGATAAAGAAAATAAGCATTGAAAAGCCAGGTTGGAAACCACATTTATGTTTTAAACTATATAAGAAAATTTTTGTAGAATACTAATATCTGTCTATTAAAGCAAAAGCGACCAATAAGACCCTTTCTTTAACATTTACTCAGATAATAGTGTGCTTTATGTATTTTTTTTTGTACAAGGCAAAATATGTAGACTGAAGAAAAAAAATAAGACTAAAAGTGGTAATTTAAATAAATTTAAATCTTATTTCGTAAATTTATGAGAAAAAATGATTGACGGCTATGGTCTAATTTATTTAATTTTTTTTAACTGATAATATTTATGAAAGGATAGAAAGGAGTTTGAAAATTATTTCTTAAAACCAGCTATGAATATGATGGGTGAGATTTAATACATATGAAGGGTTTGATTGTAAAAAGTAATATTATGAGAAATTTGAGTGAGACCTCTGTCAGTTTTGTACTTTCTCAAAGATACACTACTATTTAGAAACTCAATATCCCTGCCCAAAATTATGGCAACTTGATGCAAAGTTCATGTTCATTAAGTGTTGAAATTTTTAATCATGTCTAGGTTGCTCAACAAATCAAGTATGCCAAAAATCTGTTTGAAGAAAGATACCAGACCTTAGATGTGGACGACTCATCAGATGATGAAGACTGGTAGATGAAAGCAAACACATAGCTAATGTCTTAAAAGAAGGATTTGAGAGGATGCATCCATGCAAATATCCTGATTCTTGATATCCATTGTAAACTTTGAAGAAGCATAATGTGATCTGTTGCCATGACATTCCTTTTATTTCTCACTTTGTTTTAGCACATGGAGAAAGAGAGATACATTCATGTTTGTGCATATTTGCATTAAGCATGATTGCAAAGACTTGACTAGTCATGACATTATGTTATTATGCTGGATGAGCATAAATGATATTAAATGACTGAAAATGAAATAGGGAATCTGTAAACCTTAGAATATAGGTGGAATTTATTTTTTTTTTTTTTTAATGGGAGACAACAAAGTTTGTATATCTGTATTATTTTGTTCTGAATACTCATATTTACAAGATATAGAGAGTAAACTGAAATCACTTGGACAATTTTATGATTTACTGGCTCTTAATAAGCCACATGAAATTTTCAGGTTCATTGGTTTTAATACTTAGAACAAGGTGATTCTGTGAGCTTTTCAATTGTGAAAATTGCATGAAGTATATTAGATCTCTGAAAAGCAATCAAATTTTTTTAAGGTTTCAAGATGTAAAAAAAATGATTAAAATTTCTTTCACACTTTTTTTCCATACATAAATATTTCAAAACCTTGACCCCTTAGAACTGACCTCTATTTAACCCCTTATAATTGGTACTTTTTTTTATATAAGCCTTTGCATACACATTTTTTTTTTATTCCCATGTTTAACATTTGGAATTTACTCAAATGTTGTTCAGGTTTAGTTATTTCAAGCAAAATAAAAGGCTCATTTAATTTGAAAATATAATTTTGTATTAGACCCGGCCTCATAATGCCTGTAAAATTTTGGTACAATTATCTATTGATGTACTAAAGGGATTCGGTGATCCATTTTGTGAATCCCAAATATGTTTCATCAGCTCAAAGCACTTGATAGATATTGAGCATTCACGAGGATAAAATTGTATGTTCATATGCGGGTGTTGATTTTTTTTCTTACTTTTTTAAATGTTGATTTTTGTCTGCATTTATTTTTAGTGTTCAAATTTTTTTAAGGTTTCAAGATGTAAAAAAAATGATTAAAATTTCTTTCACACTTTTTTTCCATACAAAAATATTTCAAAACCTTGACCCCTTAGAACTGACCTCTATTTAACCCCTTATAATTGGTACTTTTTTTTTATATAAGCCTTTGCATACACATTTTTTTTTTTATTCCCATGTTTAACATTTGGAATTTACTCAAATGTTGTTCAGGTTTAGTTATTTCAAGCAAAATAAAAGGCTCATTTAATTTGAAAATATAATTTTGTATTAGACCTGGCCTCACAATGCCTGTAAAATTTTGGTACAATTATCTATTGATGTACTAAAGGGATTCGGTGATCCATTTTGTGAATCCCAAATATGTTTCATCAGCTCAAAGCACTTGATAGATATTGAGCATTCACGAGGATAAAATTGTATGTTCATATGCGGGTGTTGATTTTTTTTCTTACTTTTTTAAATGTTGATTTTTGTCTGCATTTATTTTTAGCGTTTTGAAAAATGCTTTGTTTATAACTGCAACAAAAAATAGAGTGGCGTCTCTATACATATATTTTTCACTCTTATATTTAATTTTCTATTTCATCAGTTAAGATGGGCACTCCACAAGAAAAAACAATGAAAGGAAACCTTTGCACCCTCGTAGTTTTTTGTTGTGTTTTTTTTTTCGAGAGATTATTTTGGTACAAGACATGGTTTGCAATAATATCTTACCAGATGGAACGACACTGCAGAGACGTCATTATTTAATGGATTGCCTCTTTGACTTGGGTAACTTAGAATATTGAGGCCTCTTTCAATATGTCCTAGCCTCTATCATTGTTTGGCCGCCTTCTTCATTTCTATCAATATGTACATGTAAATATCTTTTTTATAAGATTCAATTTTGAACCAAGCTTCAGCTGATATTTAAATTTTTTACGAGTGATTCTAACATGGCAAAGATATATATATATATTTCTCAGCATCATTTCATTTATATCAGTTTTATTCATGAAAGTATGTTTATAATCATTGTTCCAATTTGATGCTCAAGAAGAGTGTGTGCCTCTTGAGAATCCTTTCTTTTCTTTCCTAAATCATATTTATTTGCACCATCAAAAGTGAATTGGAAAGAAAAGTCATTCAATGAAATCATTATATGTCAACTTTATTTGATAATAAGATGATAAAAAGATAATTTTTGCGTAGATTTAGTCATAATAAAATGGAAAGTTAGAGTTTTGAGAGATATTTTAATTGGAATTCCTCATATGGAAAATGATGACATTTTCATTTTTGCCTCTAGTCGCCTTAAATGAACAGTTTATTGAGCGAATGCTGGGGCATAACATGATTAACATGTCCATACTTAAGCATCTTACATTGTGTATTAATTCATTTATTCAACATTGTTACTCTGCATTTAACTATTTTAAACCACTGAAGCAAAGAAGATAGTTCTTTTCTTCTTATCATCAATTTTTCTTTGATCAGGCCTTCCACAATTTTCACCATGTGCTTTACGTACTTTTTTTTTATCACGATTTATTTGTATACTGAAGAACATGCCATACATTTACCCATTTACTCATGCACATGTCTAGATATCTAGTGCTAGTACATCTGTATCCCTTTTGTCATGTGAATAGAGCGGGTTGCGGGAAATAACATGACAGAAGAATTCCAAGGAAATTTTCACTTTTAATCTTTTTTTTTTGTCTGTGCTTAAAGTTAATAATTCAATTGTAGTAGAACTCACATTGTGAAGGAAGGAAGTCTTTCATATCACAATCCCAACAACTTCTTTACCAGTTTTGTCAAAAGAACATTGCCAATTTTTTTTTTTGTAAAAAATGATTCAAAACATGTAATATGTGTGTCCGCTCTTCATTCATATGAACTGATATGGCACAAATGTCTCACAACTCCCAGATCTAATATAAAGTTATACTCATGCTAGATCTAGTCATGCAACATAGCAACTTAACAAGTTGTTCTGAAAGCAACCAATGGTATCAAATATTGAGTAGAAATAGATATATTTTACCGCTTAAAATCAGAAAAGTCAAAGAAAGTGTAGATTTAAGATAAGTTTGTAAATTTGGAATTGTGACTGAGCTTCTTAGAAGAGATTTTTGATATGAAACAAACTTTTTGCAGCTAGTATTGTTGAAAATTTAATAATATCTGCTTAATGCTAAAAATAGTGTTCCCCTATTCGGTCTGATATATGGAAGTAAAATCAAATTTGAATTTTTAATAGACAAGTACCGTAGCAACACTCAAAGCAGGCCAGTGCTATCCTCAGTTCCAGGGTTTTGGGTGGCTTTCAAATGGTATTACAATATCTAAGATTGGTTTAGTGTGGAAAGATTGAGATTGTCTTGTCAAAATTATTAAAATAGGATGAGAAAACTCATATTACTTTAACAAGCATGTAGTCCATTTAATATTGCCTTGTGGTAATCCACAACTTCCGCACGTGTAGAGGATTGGGCATTCTTGATGCAAAAACTGAGAATGCTTTATCAACATTTTGAGACATTCAAGCAAACTTAAATTTTTTTTTTTTGCTTCATTTATAAGAAGTTTTGCTTTCAATATGATACTACATGTAAGTTCAAGGTGTATCATGAACAAAGTCTGGTCTTTCATTATTGTACAAAGAAGAAAAAGAAAATTGGCGCAGTATGTTATAAATTCCAAGTCATTGTTGAGTATGAAATGTTCAGAGCCAATAATTTTTTTTTTTCAAGTTATGGCTCATTTGTAAAGTATTTGTATTTTTTGGGGTTTCAGTATGTGTGGCAATCAAGAGAAGTATAACAAGAACATTTAAAAACATTGCTGTGGTTAGTCTTCAGGTGTATCATTACGGCAAAATACTGTTGTTTTTTATATGAATAAATCAATGATAGTTTCTGGCTTACAACTTTTTTTAACAGTTACCGAAAAGAAAAAGTTTTTCTTTGGAGCAAAGAGTACAATATTTTGTATTCATTTCACAATTTCAAGTGACCAGATGTTTTCCAAGATTAAAGACAAAGAACTTATTTATCTGATCTGGTAATAAATCTGAGGGATGCAATCTTGTTAAAGTGAACACAGGGTCATGAGTAGAATTACAAAGGTCTAGACTTCAATGTGATATGTTGCTTGATCAGGGAAGTATGTCACATGCTTTATGCAAAAGATTTTTAATGCTGTAATTATAAAAGATTTATATCAATGTGTTTTTTGGTTTTTCTAGTGTGCAATTTTTTTTTTTAATTGAAGAATCATGTTTGTGAAATTAAAGGGTGAATTTTTAACACAAAGTCTTGTTTTGAATATTTCAAAGATATGTGTTTGCTTCAAAATGCATTGCATGCAAACATCCAGGGATCATTTTGTTAGATTTTTTTTTTAATTCTTTCTATGCTTATTTTTTACAGTAATCAACAAGGTTTGAACAGGAACAAGCTACTGTTTTACTTCCAAAGGTGCTGACAAATTTCAGTGCCATAGAGCCTAGAGGTAACATGATGACCTCTGCTGTAACATTTTCTAGAACGCCATTAATGAGGCTGGTGAGACAAGATCTGACCTCATTAACAGTAAGCTTGGGTTTCGATTTGAACTCAATCTCAAGATTTTATTTAGTAAAGAATTGTATGGCATTAAAAGCACCTGCAATGAAACCAAATTTTGGGAGGACTAATTTATAAAATTTAAACAACAGAACATAAAAAGGGTAAGTCACATAACAGACAAGAATACAACTTGATCTGCCTCAAACTCGTACATTATTTCTTTTTACCTGAATTGGATTTTACAAAGCAGTACTGGCAAATAATGACAAATATTGGTTATCTACCTAACTTAAAGTCAATTTTGAGAAATGCACCTCTTTGTAACATGAGGCAGTCCTTGGTTGTCTAAAAACGGGAACTGAATTTGTTTAGAAAATTAGACTATAATTAGAAAATGTGATTATATTGCTAACTAATATTTGTCCTCTGAGCAATTTTCCATTGAAAAGCAAAAATCATTATTAGACATAATCATTCTCACTGATAACACGCTTTTAATTACATCATCACCAATGTCTCCAATGGCTAATATTCTGATACAGATATAGTTCAGGAAATTATTGTTAATAACTCATACTATGTGCTCCTTTGTACTGTCTAATGTCTTGAAGCAAAAAGATTTTGCCTCACAATACACTGCAAATTGCTTGTAAAGTAAGAAAAATGTAGAAGCACCGAGTTTCTCATACAAAACTATTCACTTTTAGCTGAGAAACTAACTCAACGTTGGTTGTTAGCATATTCCAATTACCAACACTTAGAGGGGAAAAAAGAATCTGTGTGATTGATCAAAACTGTTGTTATCAAAGGAAAAACAAATGCCTGGAATTAATCTATTAATGTCAATTTTCATGAACAAACACATATTGTTGGACTTTTAGCGCAACTTAAAGTTTAAATGTTGGTTTCATTTACAATGAAAAAGGAAATTTACATCTTTATATAACAAATAGTGAAAGGATATGTATTCCAGAACAACTGATCTTTTTTCTGGCTTCTGCTGTGTATAAGATTCTCGAGAAACTCAGGTTTTTCTGGCTTCTGCTGTGTATAAGATTATCGTGAAACTCTGGGGATGTTCAAAGACCATTACTTTACAATGTTGCACTGAAGTTAGCATTCTTGGTTTCATTCATAAGATCGAATAAAGGTCTAACTATATACCAAAATTAGCATTCTTGGTTCCATTCATAAGATCGAATAAAGGTCTAATTATATACATCACAATATATTTTGGTACGAATTTGACGTTGTGATAATGGACACATCACCCTCTTTAAAGACATACTGAAACCATAAACATAGGAATAAAATATCATTTTCTCGAACTTTAGGCAAAATTGTATTGCGAAAATTGCTTTTATATATAAATATATATATATACAATCGATGGAAGAATGATTCAATGCCGCACCACGCCCACTTAGTTTCTCTACCACTGACCTCTGGTATCACAGCAAACTATATACAGTATACCACTTGATCATAATTCACCCCAGTAAAATTTATGCTTTCACATTGAATTTGGGATATCTATCACATTGTTATCTCTATCTATTCATGAAACAGAACAAAAATAATTTTCTTAATTTGTCTATTTCCTTACAGGCATTTAGTTTCTTCTCTTGGTGAACTTAAAAAAAAAGGAAAGAAAAGAAACGTATTTTTACGGGTAGAAGTGGTATTCTCCTTTTAAGATTCCTGATAGGATGAAAACAATTTTAAAGAGGATAGAGATGGTCGTACATCAAAAGAAATAGAGATGAGCTGCGGCATATTTTTGGGCAGAGAGCGGGAAAGAGAAAGACAGAGAGAAAGTGAGAGAGCGAAAGAATACAAAGGTAAATAGTAAAAAGAGATGCGTTGATTTTTATGATCTACAAATATCCCCCTTTCTTTGTCTGTCTGTCTGTCTGTCTGTCTCTCTCTCTCTCTCTCTCTCTCTCTCTCTCTCTCTCTCTCTCTCTCTCTCTCTCTCTCTCTCTCTCTCTCTCTCTCTCTGTCTTTGTCCCCAATACTACTAGTACTAAAAAACAAAAACAATAAAACTTATACTACTACTACTACTACTACTACTACTACTACTACTACTACTACTACTACTACTACTACTACTACTACTACTACTACTACTACTACTACTACTATGGGCTAGTGTAAGTCCTTATCTTTTCAGTTCGCCATGGCCGACGGGGGCTCATATTTGATATTTAAAAAGCTCCACGATCATCGTCTTATGGACGGACTATATCAAACACCAATCAAACTACTGCTACTACTACTACTACTACTACTACTACTACTACTACTACTACTACTACTACTACTACTACTACTACTGCTGCTGCTGCTGCTACTGCTGCTGCTACTACAACAACAACAACAACCACTTCTACCACTACTACTATTATTACTACTACTACTACTACTACTACTACTACTACTACTACTACTACTACTACTACTACTACTACTACTACTACTGCTGCTGCTGCTGCTGCTGTTGTTGCTGCTGTTACTGCTATTTCCCTTGTTAATGCCTCCCTGGTGTGGCTTAAATATGACAAAGCTCAATTACGCATGACATATAATGTTTCGAGTTGCTACAACGTTTGCATGTATAACGTTATAGGCCTACCGCTACCAGCCTAGTTCTTTCTTACGCTGTATCAAATACCCTAAATACCCTATTTCCGGTTAATCTATTTTTAGTGAAACGGAGGGAAATTTTGTTCTACGTTGTGCTTTGGAATCGCTCACGCATGTGAAATTTGTTGGTATCCTTTGTTTTTTTTTGTTCAAAATTAACGTGGAATCTTAATTTATGTGGATATACAAGCAATATTGTTTCCATCCGAAACATCTATCGAAAGTTTAAGTAGCAGTCCCGTCCTGGTATGGATCATAGACAAATCACTATCTTCTTAACGTCGTTCAGGATATTGTCTGAAACTTGTCTAGATCGCGATTAAATGGTCGTAAAAGAAATGTTCTACTACTCTAATATTTATTTATTTTTTTTTAATTCCTTTTTTCTTCCCTTTAAAATTTCAAAGCAAATAAAACCGATCTAAATTTTTAATTCAACTGGATCTAGAATTTAGATCTGTTCACGTCTTGATCCATAATAATTATTCGAGTGTATTATATTGCAGATATCTGCCCAACTCACCCTAGGCTTTAAAACTGTATTTTCCTTAATGGATTTGATATGCTAAACACGACTATGAAGGTTTTATTCGTCGCAAATAAATACATTTCCAAGATACAAGCGTATTTCTCTTGCTCAAATATTAAATGGCATTTGTCATAAATAACATTTATAAAAAAAAAAGAAGTGCTAGAAATGATATATTTATAAATAAGATTTAAACTTAAAGTGAACATGTAAGGACTTTTTTTTCGAAACTTTTTTTCAACATTTCATGATAAGTTAATAATTCTATGCAATGTGTAACTATGAAAGTTATTTTACATTTAAAACAAAAGGTTCTGATATATTATAAGATGACTCACAAGCGTAAAAACTATTTGGAATGGCAAGAGTACTTCATGTCCATCGCTTTTCTTAGTGCCCAGAGAAGTAAAGATCCAACAACTCAGGTACAGTTTACGCACATATTAGCACATATTTTTTTTCCCCTTTTTTCTCTTCAAATTTTATGATTTTTTACTTTTTTTTTTCATATCTGAATTACAAAGATTCTCAACTTACTCTTATATTTATAAGCGACCAGGATCAAAATAAATGAGATTGAGAGATTATAAGGAGGACCTATGGCTCAGATACATCTTCTACTAGCCACTACCATTTACAGTTCAAGAATCATAAAAAAATTTTAAACGTGCAAATTCCATCGAAGCAAATCAAATTTAATGAATAAATAGATCAATTCTTAACGATGTGTGGGTTTAGAAAATTCAGTTCTGCAAGTATTTGAATGAATACTTGTGCATTTCTTACCTACATGATGATTCAAATTTTTTTTCTTCAAAAGCCTTGGAATGATTTTTTATGGTAGAATTTGCTCCTAAAATGTATCTGAACTTGAGCAAAGTCACAATGAAATATCACCCTGAGAGTTTTAGACTCACAGTTTGAGTGTTTTGTGAGACTAATTTTTACACAACTCCTTGTATCATTGCAGGTTGGAGCATGCATTGTCAACAAAGAAAACAAAGTTGTCGGCATTGGTTATAACGGAATGCCTATAGGCTGCAATGATGATGTTATGCCTTGGAATAATAATGTCGTAGATGGAAGTTCAGAGACTTGGCTGAAAAGTAAATTACCATATGGTAAGGTTTGTATGCTTTTCCTTTACAATGGAAAAAAAAACAATAAAAAATCAGGACACATGAATTATAACTTAGATCTCCCTTTTAGTGGAAAACAAACCGGTCTGGCAAGGTATCTGATTCAAATTTATTTTATATTTGGCTCAACAAAACTGTTGTGTGGAAGATGCAAATATCACTTTGAGTTAATGGGCGTAAAGAAATGTAGCTGTAATTTTTTTTTTGTTACCTATATTAAGAATATATACATATGCAAGTTACAAGTATCCAACATCAATTCACAGAAAATTACAAATTATGCATAATACAATTACAAGATAAGTGTTCCTCATCAAGGTGATTTCCTTTGAATTACTAAATGATAGCTCAAATTCAAAAGCTTCATCCTAGACCTGTCTCTCTCTTTCTCTCTTTGCTGTAGTATGCTCCATGAACTTTCTACTTCTCTGGCTTTTATCACTTTATTTATCAACATGTACCTACCTTCGTGTTGTCTATCACAATAAAGGCAGGAAAAAGTAGAGTTTATGAGCTCTATGACCCTTAAGTCATTAAGAAGGATTTTTAGCTTAGATTGGTGTGTCACAACTCCTTAACTTCTGTACATCAGTACAAACCCCCTCCATTCAACCCACTCCCATCCCTTCTTCCCCTCCAAACACACAAATCTGTTTCAATTTTGGATCCTACAGTCATGTGTTATCCTTTCTCATTCCTTCAAAAAATTCTAACAATTTTATTTTCAGTGTGCCATGCAGAACTCAATGCTATTTTGAATAAAAACTGTGCAGATGTTAAGGGCTGTATCATCTATGTAGCTTTGTTTCCGTGCAACTTGTGTGCCCAAATGATCATTCAGTCAGGAATTTCAGAGGTGGTTTATTACTGTGATAAGTATCCTGAGAAGTCAGAAACAAAAGCTGCAAAACATTTGCTGAACTTAGCAGGCATCCATTATAGGTAAATACTTTATCCGCATATTTGTCAGATTTTAGATATTTAATAAAACACGAAATAACCATTTTTATCCTATAAAATTCATGAACAAATTGTGTTTTAACACATATACTCAGTCATCAAAATTATATTTTCTTCTGACTTAGTGGCTGTTCATTTTTTGTTAACTATCTTGCGTGTTACTTAATTTTATAGAAACAAACCTATTTGTCTGAGCAGTTGTGCATTCTGTAAAATTTATTTTTGCTGCCTTCTATAACTGTTTTTGCATCTGTTGCATTATGTAATTACAAAGACTATTTAACTCAATGCTTCAAGTGTATATATTATTTTGTTCTTGAACAGCATGCACAATTTTCAGTGTGCTATACTGTACAGAATAGGCAGCTCAAGCCACTGTCTAAGAATAGTTTATGCAGTTAAAATTATCAGTAAATAGGCTTAATGGCAAGTCACGAAAAAAATTAATTTAGAATCTGAAATATATTTGAGTCTTTCAAAAACATTATTTGACAGATTTCAAATTTTGTGCACTACATAAGTACATTACAAGTAAGCAAGTTATCTTACAAACCAATTTGATCTTTTTCCATGCACAGACAGTTTGCCCCTAAGCAATCTACAATTGAAATAAATTTTAGCCTCATTGAAGCAACAGCAGGCCAAGTACCAACCCTCTCTAGTCATCACCATCTGGATGCTATTAAAACAAATGATGCTCTTGAAGGAAAAAAGGTGAAGCAAAGTCAACAGAATGACAGTGATTCTTCTAACCTTGAAAACATCAGTCGGTAAGATGTGGTGGATAAATGTATCAAATATATGTAGACCTGGATGTTTTCAGGCAATAATGTACTTAAGTTGGGTGTGAAAATCAATTGCCTGATTATCGCCAAGCGTGAATTCTATCTAATTTACGATTTTTGAATGCTGGCAGCCAAAGCCGACATTCCAACAATAATTGCCTGAATTTCATTAGAGATATGAAAATGAATTGTCACAATGCCTTCTCGTTATTGGCCAAAGGAGGCCAATATTCTTCTCTCTAATTATCTAGGAGTAGTTCCAATTTCTACATTGTTGAAATGTACATCTAGATTTGCGAAGTTAAAGATACCATTAAAAGATAGGTATCTAGATCAAGAGCTTAGACTGATTTCATGATGACTGAAAAGTCCGATGAACGGATGGGCAACCTATTTAAAAAACTTATTTAAGTATAAAACTGGGCAATGCAGTATATCAATATCATATATTTTCCATTAGCATTTTTGTATATCAAGATTTATATTATAGTTCGAACCATCCAAGATATTGGTGCCTTCGAGTCGTTTACTTTATCGCACATTCGCTAAAAAACTTTGTTCTCTTCATCTTCACACCCAACCTAGCCGTTATTTCCAACAAAGGATTATTCTTGTTTATTCATCTAAATTTTGATAAATAAATTCAAATGTAATTAACAGGATTGAACGGTTTTTTTTTGGTCAAAATACATTATTTAAATCTAGTCGATTATTAAGATTGATGGGAAATCCTAAGTAGAGCTATATCTAGATCCAGCATAGATCTAAATCTAGATCTTATATTTATCATGGAAACCAGGCACGACATGACATGAGACTATGATACACAAAGTAGGTGATTTTCATGTCAAAGTAAATAAATATAAATCTAGATCTAAATGTCAGATTGTTTCTTTTGACATGGTGAGGAGGGGGGGGCCTACTGAGTTTAAGACCTGATTGGTATTAATCATATTCAGTGCAAATACCTTAAAAAAAGATAAGGGGAGTAGTGCTCAATATGTAAGATACAATATAGGCCTTTATGTAAACCCCGGTGAGTAAACCTTTATAGTTTATGGTGCTCCAGTTGAGCTAGTAAAACACAGAAGGCAGTAACATTTGGGGGGGGCACAGCTGTAGATGGGCTACAGGTCATTTAATCTCTTAGTCTGAGCACAAAAAAAATGAGCTAAATTGGCAAGGAAAAAAAAATGCTCCACAATCATGGTTCTGAATACATTCAAATTCTGTTATTTGCTTGGTGGGGTTGGGGAGGGGGGGAAAGAATGTTCCTGCTTACGTCTCTCACTTTTACCGATTTAAAAAAGTTCAGTAAAGAATTTTGTGTCCATTTCTCATGGAATTAGAAACAAGTTTTGATGGCAGTGGCTAGAAGAAAAGGATTGGAATGTGGATTACCTCTGATATAAAAGAATACTGGACTTGACATTTTGTCTTTTTGCGACCATAGGCTAGATTGTAGTAAGAAAGGCAAATGTCATCTGACAAAATGTTAATGTTTATTGATACAAATTGGGATAATTAAAAAAAAAATGTGTCAGTAGATGGGTGCTAAGGTGACAAAATGTTAATGTTAATTGTCATTAATATAAATTGATGTAATCTTTGGAAAATGTGCTGGGGTACAGGATTTTGGGCATTACTTGTGATGAAAATGCTTCAGCTTCTACAAGGGCTAAACCTGAACCCAATAAATGCTTAATTTTCAGGCAATTATATTGCGGCTCACACCCTGGTCTGTATATGATTTATACAATTCATAGACCCAAGTTTTAGTTTGAAAGTTAATTGAAGTTTTAACCCACCTGTGCAACCATCAGTCCTGAATAACTTACATATTTAATTTGCTTATTTAAGAAGACTATTGTCAAAGACATGTGACTATTAAATTTATCATGTAGCTCATCTAAATTTGAGGGGGTGTGGAACAAAACTGGCAGAAATTCTTTGTTAAATTTCTCTCTTTCAAAAATTAGCAGTATGTGGATCTTAAGAAATTAGAGTAATCGAATATAGAGCTGTAGAATTTCTTCTTTTAAAAAATGAACCTTCTCACCCTTCCCTCCTTTATAAAAAAAACAACTAAGTAACATAAATGTTAATTGTATGCAGAACTCAAAAGTTCTTTTTAAAAAAAAATGATTCTGTAAGCATTATGGTGAAATAGACATTGGTAGGGCATTTTTAATAAAATTTTAAGCGCACAATTATGATTTGTCTTTGTAAAAGTTGTGTAAGTATATTTTTTTTTTAGCAAAGGAAATTTATTAACATAACTGAGGAATGAAGAAAAATCTTTTTTTTTGTTGTTGTTGTTGTTGTCACAGGAACATGTCAAGAAAGCGAGAGAATTACTTAAAGTGGGAAGAATACTTTATGTCAATGGCCTTCCTTAGTGCTCAAAGGAGCAAAGATCCGAGAACACAGGTATATATATTTAAAAAATCAAATGGAAGCAATATGTAATAAGTGTCGGAAAAATTACTTTTTTCGATGATGGTAAAAGAACAATACTCCTCTCTAATATTAAAGGAGTAAATGTTACAAACATCAAGCTGTATATCTTTTCCTCCTTCCTCCCTTTTCCCCCTTTCCACTCTGTGTGCAGCAAAATTGTAGAAGTAAATAGAGTTACTTCATCTTGTAGCTAAGCAACAAGCTACAGAGGTGACTGAGCTCCCAACGAAACTCCACCTATGGAAATGTAATGTGGCATGCATACTCAACATATTTCAGAACTATGGTTGAACATCTGCAACAGATACTTGCCTGTTTTCTCAAGATACATAATCTATATTATAAAAAAACAGCTTTGATTTCTTTCTCCGCTATCTCCTCCAAAACCACTCAATGTGCAGTGATGAAGTTTACTGAATTTTAATCTCTTGAGATCAGTGTCCGATGCGGTATAAAAAAAAAATTGAAGAAAATTTTTGGATTTAGGCTAAAAAATACATTTGAAAGTTCATTATATTTTTATTGTAATAAAATCATCAAATTTTTGTGCCAAATTTGTTATGATAAACCAAATATAACATTTGAAAGACTGTTCTCAGCAGTTTACAATCTTCAAAGCAAGTGGTATTTTTAAAGCAAATTATTATTTTATAAAATTATTAACATATAAAAAACATATTTTACTTTAATGGAGTGAAAAATTGGAAGAATTAAAAAAATAAATGAAATTTGACCTACTCCAGCGTAAAGACAAAAAGCTTCATAGAAACATCGACGCCTTTTATTCTGGGTGGGGGTTGCGATTGTAAACGCCACTTCTGCTTTTGCAAGCATTTCGCACTTCTTTTCTATTTGACTAAGATATCAACCAAATCCATTAATTGTCAAAAAGGAACCATAGAAACATTCATGTTATTCCATTTTATTTACTTGCTGCTCTTAATTTGCCTGGCATGATGTACTAGAACTAAAATAATTGTAAGATTTAACAATCCAGGGTAAATCAATCATTTAAAAAAAAACAGGGCCTTGAATTTTTGTCTCTGTAATATTGTCTGAGCAGTTGCACCTTTTTTACTTTGTTTTGGAGAGCCCTTTCCCACTACATCAGGTTGAGTGCTACATTTATCTGTAACAAGAGAGTTACTGCTGAAAAGAATGGGCCCAAATTTAGTTTGCATTTTTGCTTGAGATCTGTTCCTCACCCAAAGAATGTCTACATGAGAATGTGAGAAGAATTCCATTGCCTCAAGGTTCTGCATATGTATTATGAGTGACTATGGAGGAGGTATATCTGGTTGCTTTTCTTTAATTTGCATTTTTTTTTATTATAGTATTCTCCACCTGTTCATTATTATAAAGTTTGTTATTCTGCAGTGCAGTTGTATGGCTTTGGAGGACGTCTCTTACTTCTGTGAAGATTACATTTTTCAATGTATTTGTCTTCTCCTACTGTTCATTTGCAGCAGGAAATCATGCTTGTGTTAAAAAGGTCCTCAAAGTAACAAAAGGAATAAAATATGTAGGGAACTGGTTTAGGGATCTTGATGTGTGTCACAACTTTTAAATTACCATAATACTTCAGGCCACAACTTCCAAAGGAAGAGAACTTCATAAAATAGATTTTGATTTTTTTTAAAGACATGTCATTTATGTAAATTTGTAATTGAGTCTGATTGTATGGACATTTTTCTATGAAATTTTTTTCTCCTTAGGTTGGTGCTTGCATAGTAAATAGAGACAAGAAGATAGTTGGTATTGGCTATAATGGGATGCCCATCGGGTGCTCTGATGATATCATGCCATGGAACAGGGCATCAGACAAGAGTGATGCAGCATGGTTGGAGAGCAAATCTCCTTATGGTAAATACTAAGTATCTTTTTTCTAGACACTGAAAAACTTTTCCTTTGACAATTTCAAGGAAGTAAGAAAAATAAAGCAACTAAAAGGCTTTTGTAGTTTTTAAAGTAAAAATCAGGATAGATTCAACTTTAAAATAATTGTCCTGTCAGTTTTCACTTACTTTCCTGCATATATGAGAAATAATTGTGTGGGTTATTGAAGATAGACAGTAGTCCTAACTCAAAAAGCTCTCCACGTCACAAAAAGTTGATAACCACACATTGTCCTTTATCAATCAGTTTATCTAGAAGTGATTGGTTTCAATACTAATTAAAAATAATGTTGATAATTCTAGTTCTGAACTGGATTAAAATGAAAAAAAAAATTGTTTTTTATTATATTGACTGTAATTGCTCGTGAAAACAATGTTTAGCCTTGCATTGGTGTTTGACAAAGGTTAGCAGACTAGATGCAACTTTGTATGCTCTCTCTCCTCTGAGGCTGAGAGATTCCATCTGAGCCTGCCGATCATCTCAATAAACTGAAGAAAAAAGTATGTTAAATTTATTGCAAAGTAAATGATATGGAATTTATTCTTCATGCAAAGATTTATATTCTTAGATGAATTGGATGAAGAAATAAGTCATTACTGTATTTTATGAATACTGTTATTGTTTTGGTTTTTTTTTTCAACTATTTGACATCTACATCATGATGTTTGAAAATATGTCCCTTTTGGTCTAGTGACTTTGGTATAAATATATGGACTAAATTTTAATTTACATTGTTCACAGTTTGTCATGCAGAGCTAAATGCTGTCCTCAATAAAAATTCAGCAGACATCAAAGGTTGCTCAATATATGTGGCTTTATTCCCATGCAACAAATGTGCTCAAGTTGTTGTACAGTCTGGAATTACTGAAGTTGTATATTACTCTGATAAGTACCATGATCAACCTGATTTCCAAGCATCCAGACGTTTGCTGTCTAGTGCAGGAGTGTTATACAGGTAAGCTTTTTGCGTTTTATTAGATTGATGTGCTTGCTTTGGTAAATAATGTTTTTCTAAGCATTTTCAGGCGGATAAATAAATTTTAGGATCCTGGCTGAAAATGTTGCTCAGTTTTGAGGGCTACGTAATTTATGTGGCATTTATTGGTATATTTAAAATTAGAAACGTGTTCTATGTCTAATTCAACAGAGACTTGGATGTAGAGATTTCACATTCGAAGCACATATATGGGGGCAACTTGAAAGGATTTCTCAAGAAATAGGCCTTTGGTGATCTATTCTTGAGGAAGATTAAACACTTAATAGACTGTTTATGAAACTTTTTAAAATCCTCTTGCAGCAATGTTTAATTGAAATTTTTGAAGAGAGAAGGCATTCTCTCTTCAACAATTTCAGTTAAACATTGCTGCAATAAGAATGCAGAATAAAAGAATTCAATTAAAATGGTCAAAATTAGCATGAACAAGGTTTCAATAAATTCTTTGCTTTCAAAGAATGAGAAACTAGTTAAATCTAAGACACCTGTGAATGAGGTGTGTAGAAAAGAGCAAACGCAAGATCAAGACAAGATAGCCAGGAATAAGAATAACGGGATAGATAAGATGGAACTGAAGGGAACAAGAGCTCAGGTTATTTTGTTTCATCTGAAGCAAGTCTACCAAAGCTCGCTAAAAATGTGTCCACATGTTTGACAAATTTATAAGTGTATTTGTGATACAGCCATAGGCCTGGCCAGATAAATGATGAAATAAAGTGCTTGATTCCCCACCCATCCCTCTCATTCTCATACAAATATATAGGTCTGACACCAAATCCACATTAGTCTCATATAGCCTATTTTACATTTAAAGGAATTAAGAAAAACGCATTTTTCTAAGCCGATTAAATTTAATGAAATTGTCATTTACTGAAGAGGTTTTAACTTGTCTCTTTTGAAATAATGACTAATGAGGAAAATAAGTTTTCTATTTATTATTCTCTTCTTTCTTGTTCTCTCTCACACTCTTTCTCTCTTTGATCTTATTGGATACATGTCCACTGTAGTTCAACTTATGCCATGTTAACTGTAATGAGAGATTACTTTTATCTGTGGCAAAACCTGGACCTGTTAGTTACAGGCATGTATCCTAAAAAAATCTCACAACCAGGATTATTTCTGTTATTCCTTGTACATAACTACTTCTAAAATTTGGTCATTAATCTTGAAACTGAAGGCTCTGACATTTTTCCATTTCTTTATTTGCTGGATTGTTTGAAATGTTTCTAAGCATTCCAATGTGAAAAGATGTAAATGAAACCATAATTTGTCACAATCTGTCTTCTCAATAAAGGAAGAGAATTCTGAAGTTTAATCTGCATTTTTAGCTGTAAGTGATACAGTTGAAGGTGAAGAAACTTGTAGTATTCATATTTTTATTTTAATAAATCTGTATTTGATTATATCAACAGACAATTTCGACCAAGGCAGGAAAAGATTATCATTGACTTCGGAATCTGCAGTGGTGATGAGAAAGAACATTTTGAAACGGAAGCTACAACTGGAAATTCAGGAAATGCACATGCTCTAACAAATGGTTTTAAGTCTTATATTGCTGAAAATATGAATAATAATAATGTTCATAAGGCACAAATTAGTGTTAATGGTGGGGTTCAAAATGAATTGCAAGGCAGCATAGATCAAACGAATCCTGGTAATGTGATAATTAGTGATGATGCTCTTCAGGCCAGTCTTGAGGTGGGATGGATGAATGAAGTTCAGGAGTTACGATATGCCTTCTTTTCTTTTACACTAGCTGCAGCTGTAGCTATATTAAGTTGGTACATAAGCAGCTCTAACTTCATGGAATTTACCCACTTTTAACTTGACAGTGTGTCTGTGTGTGAGAAAGAGAAAATGTGAAGTGAACAAGCAAGTGAAGTCAATTTTTTTTTAATTGTTTTGGAATATTGATTTTTACTGGACAAATATTTTAGAGAAATATATTGTTTCACTCTCAATTATGCCATTGTTTTAGAGCACTTTAGTCTGACACATTTCTTAGTGAGTTTTATTTGCTTTTATTTAAAGCCTTTTAACTTTGGAGAAATAAACTAAGTTTTATAGGGAATGTTTGAAAGAAAATCAATATAGAAGCCATCTCTTTGATGTTTGTTATATTATGTTATTTGTTTCAACTCTGTTGTACTTTTGTGCCATTGCAAGTGACTCAAGTCGGTTGTAGAAATGACCTACTCATGTTTTCAATAGAAAGACACATTTTTAATTGTTTGTTTTATCTAAACATGTTTAGAAAAAAGAACCCAAACAGCATGAGCATGAGTTGATTCAAACTATTGTCTATGATCATAACATCTGTGCATTGACTGATTTTTGAGATTGTATTTATAAGGATATGAATTAAAACATGGGCGTTGAAAGTTGCTTGAGACAATTTTTCTGGAGAAGCCAAATGTTGATTTGATGAAACGATGATCTAAATTGTATCAATATGTTACATGAAGTGCATATAAAAAATAAAAGCAATAACTTTAATCCAGTTGTGTTTATGTATAATAGTCTCAACAGTTTAATTATAGACTTGTAAATAAAAAAATTATCACCCAAAGACTTTCAGTTTACAATTTTAAGATATTAAAAGAATTACTGTAAAATTATAAAAAATTTCAAATTCTAAAGAGTTCAAGTTTTGTTGAAATCAGAAATTAGGGAATGGGGTGGATTGCTTACATATGCTTTGGCTTACTTCCAAGCCTGACTGACTGATTTAAATACAAATTTAGTTCTTATAACTAAATCTGATTTTACTACTGGTCAGATCCCAAGGATGTTTAGATTATCTCGAAAAGCTCTTGAAAGTTTTAAATCGGAAATGTCCTCTTTCAAACATCATTGACTTCAAGTGGTGACTTTTGCAGATAATTAATTTTTCACATCCTATTCCTAGAACACCAAGACAGCAAAAGCTTAATTTTACATATGCTTTGTCTGTTATTATGTTAAGTCATGAATGAAAGTAATTTTGAAAATTTTCGTCCTTTTCAGTTAATTTAAGGATAAGCAACAATGAACCATTACAAGATGGTGCAAATAAAGAAGTTTATAAATTAAAAACTGCATAAATTGATCTTCAGGGGATATGAAAAATGAGATCGTTTATGGAAAAAAATCAAGGTAAATTGCTTAAAAGATACATGTACATGTGAACTTACACATTATTAACTCGCCCCATTGATATCTTAGCAACCAAGTTTTTCCAAACTAGAGTGGAGGTGGTGGAGAGTGGAACAGAAAAAAGGTGGGAGCAGTAATTCTGATGCTATATAATGTAATCATAAAGCTGCAGGTGTAAAGCTGAACTAGAATTAGATTTATCTTGAATGACTCAGTAATTGATGAGGCAACAGAGGAGAAGTAATATGGACCAAAAGATGTGAAACAGAATATATTTGCACCAACTAGTTCTACTTGCATAATCGACATACAGTTAAGTCCAAATAATTCGAATCCGGATGGCTTAGATTTTTCAAAGTGGTTTAATTTTACCGAATATTTCGCTATTTCAGCTTCATTAATAAATATTGGTTAGTTTGAATTTTGAAATAAGGATCCTGTTAATGCGAAGGGATTTTGGCGTGATTTTTTTTATTCTGGCACAGTGAAACCAGGCTTGTAAAACAAAGTACATGTAGTGCTATTCTCTGTGCAACAAGTGATTCTGGTGTGTGTGTGCCCACTTACGTTACAGGCAAGAGTCTGCAATAAGGCTACAAGAGAGAAAGGGGTTAGGCCGACCCCCACCCTCCTGCACACTTGTACGACATTTCTGATCTGTCATCCACATTTTTTAAACTCTCTGTCTCTATGTATTCTGATAATTCGAATTTCGGATAATTTGAAGTCCTTTTTTTTATCCGAATGACTTCGAAGTAAGCGGACTCGACTGTATGTGCATGGATTATTTGTATTGATTTTCTGAGACTCGAGCTCTTCATCTCTTGCCCACAAACTAAATTTGTCAGAGTGAAACTACAGTGATTTTTGCTAAGAATCTACCCATTTGAGACGAGGCGAATTTTCAAAAAGCATGTCATCATCACTTAACATCCTGAAGGCTAAGGAAACCTCTTTTTAGTCCCTTTGCATGTAGTGTAATACAGGCATCAAATCAAGTGCAACTCAGCAGCTGACATCTGTTAAACTGGCCCTGCAGTTTTTCGCAGCCCAATTTTGCCATTACGGTCGCAAAATTTGACCTTTCCCGCAAAAAATGGTGATATTTGGGATTTTCATTTTTTTTCTCTTTGTGTACTAAAAAAAATTATAATGAAAAAAAAATTCTGTGTGTCAGCTTGTCCAAACCGACAGAAACGCCAAGAAGAGTTCCATAAAAAAACTCACTAAATTGCTGTCCAAATTGGCAAAAATGGTAAAAAAAAATTCTCGAAGTTTTAAAGATTCTTTCAGTTTCACTTGTAAACACTGCCTTACGTGACAACAGCAAGCATCTATATCAGTGGTTCTTAACCTTAACCTGGGTTTAATTGAACCCTTGGGGTTCGATTAGTCGATCTCAGGGGTTTGGAAGAGCCAGTAAAAAACATATCTATGTTTTGAATTTGAAAAAAATCTATTTCTTAATTAGTTCCTGCCTTGATCTACATATTTTCAAGAATTTACGTCCACGCCATGGAGTAATTCCTAGTTAATAAATGTGGAAGGAATGTCTCTGCCTTACAACAGCATTCAGAGTTCAAGAGCTGGACAAACTGTTTTGCACATTTTGTAATTTGGTCCTAGACCATGGTCGAAAATCCTCTGTGGAGTCCCATACAAAGTCCATTCAACATAGGAGTTCCATGAAAAGGCTTGCAGAGAATGAATGTGATCATTCAAACAAAAACGAAGTAGGCCCATCTTGGTTTTTCGTTAAGTTGCATCTGAACTACCCTGGTAATAAATCCAATATATTTCCTAATTAGAGTGTGTATACATGTGTATTTTTCTTGGTATCAATCATATGTGTTATGGTAACTTTTAAATGTTCTCAGTCCAAATTAACATTTTTTTTTTATTTCTTTTTGTGTGACAGTCAATATGGATGTAGCCTATCATATAAAAATGTATAAAAATGATTGATTTTACTAATCAAATACAATTTCTCTAAGTATACAGAACTGAATAAGATTTCAATTATCAATATTTCTTGCTTACCCCAATATTTGTCTGTCAATTTGACCAAGCCGACCTCATGAGATTGAGAGATAGTAATATGCAATTGTAGTTGTACATTTTTTTTTCGCAAAATTTGGCAAATTTTTGGGCAGGTTAAGTGAGAGAGATAACAATCAAGGATATGTAAAATATGTGCAGCTTTGGTCTTTGGTAGTCACTAATGTGGGTAGTCACTTTAGCAAAAATTAAGATAGGGCATTGATTGACAACCCGCAATCTATTATATCAGCCTGAGGGCAGTCTAAATGAGATACTGACTCATCAACTTTCGAAAGCCTGCTCAAGTTTTGGCCTTCACAGAGAGCTTCAAATAGGTATAGGTGTACGTCTGCCATGGAGTGTAAATCTCAAGATGTTAATTGTTAATTTAAGGGCTTAGTGTTGATTAAACACCTGGTAAAAATGTTTACCCGTTGACTTCCTTGTCTTCACGCACCTTGATGTAGCCTCACAGAGTAGTGACAGAAGAAATGACCTCTTTAATCTGCTACATGAGTTTATCCCTTCCCTTCCCCTTCCGCAAACACATAGACACACATCTGCTAAGTTCTCTGTCACTCCAAACACCTTTGATAATTTTAGATAAGGATAAAGGGAAAGAGACACTTAACTAAAGAAGAGATGGGCAATCTTCTTACTAACACTTCTCAAAAAGTGGGCACCATGACAATGACAATGACGATGTACAGAGGAAACCTCATTATTTGAATAGTATGGGAATGGATTAAAACTTCAAATTTAAAAAAAAGAGGCATAAATGATCTATGATTCATTGAGTATTTACTGTGCCTGCCACCAGCAACTCTCCCCTTCCCGTCCCACGTTGCTAACAGTACCAGTATCAGTGTTAATACTGGCACTCCGCTGTAATTGCATCAGCTCCCTCTTTTGTTAGCATACTGATCCGTCTTTCTTGGGCAGTGATTACAGATTAGCACGGCTTGCTGCTTGAGAGACACATGCACTACTTTTGTACATGAGTAATGCCATATGGGGAGGTATGGACTTCGACTAAAGAGAACTGAATCAGGATAACTTTGAATTATGATTCGGATTCTAACAAAGCCATAGAGCAAAAATAACCTATTCTCTTGTAAAATTCCGTTTATGAGAAATTTGAATAAACAGAATTCGGTTTTTGAGGTTACCACTGTAAAGGAAGAAATAATGTTTCACAGCAATAATGACTTCATAGACATAGTGGGTTCTAAGACTGAGGGAGACCACTATATATGCATTTTGTTAAACCGGGGCACATTATGCCTGGTGTCCATCATTCATAGATAGCATGTGTACATAGACATAAACAGGACATTTTAAAGGTGGTACTCATAAGCCTTGCTATCTTTATACATATTTTATTTTACTTAGGCATATCTTCATGCATGGACATATATATATATATATATACATAACATATCAATTGTGCAAACTAGAAATTATACGGAAAGTTCAGACATAAGTTTTGAAAAATCAAGATACAATATTTACACTATAATCATATTTTTTACGAGATGGTGATTATTCTTGGTCACCATAACATTGTTTTATAAATGAAAAAAAAAATTTGCATATTCATATTCTTCCTCATGTCTTGCCTTCTTTATTCCCAAAAGAGCCCTCAGCTATAAATTGCCAAAGATAACTAAGCAGTATACAGTCAGTTTGAGGTAATCCCGTATCAGGCACTTTTCCAAAAATGCTAGTAGTACAAGATTCAATTACCTTACCTGAAGCATAATCAGGATCATCATGGTTTCTATTTTTTTTTTTTTTGCTACTTTCACTAATTTAGAGCTTCCCCCCTTTTCCCCAAAAATTCATATTAAGGGAGCCCGTGATGCATCTATCTCTACAGATCTTGGCTGGTTATTAGAGTGATATGATTGTTTCTAAGAACTCAGCTTCCCTGTAAAATGTGAGGGGCATTCATATTTACTAGTTGGTAAAATTACACCTTTTTCATGAACTGCCAATGAACCTTTGTAAAGTACCCTATCAGGTGCACATGAGAACTAAAATCATTGATCTTAAGTCTATGCTTAAATATATTCAAACTGTCCTTGCAACATCACAACCTTGAAGACTAATGAGTACAAGAAAATTTGAAGAACAAAACAGCAACCTGTGTTACTGTACATCTTTGTTGCTTGGTTAATTCAATAGGTTTCATAAAATCAACTTTTATATTCACAAATTTGTGAACTAACCATAAGGTAAATTATGAGTAGAGAGACAAAAACTTGTGCAAAACATTCCTTATAAGGAAGTTAGCATGTAGGCATCCCTCTACAGACATCAGTAACTAATTTCCAAAAAAAAAATTATCTTTCAAGGACAAGATCGGGTTCTATTCTCAACCATAATAATCAATTGTAAAAGCCACTACATGAAAGACTCACTTAGGAAGATTAAAATATAGGTGAATGGTTTGACAATTGATACTAGTATAATAAAGAACTCTAATGAATACAGAAATGACATTCAATCACACTGTTTCCACAACTTGTATGTCTCTAACTACAATTACTATCTCTTGAATGTAGAATAACACACAGTTGTGTGCCATTTCAAAGACCTAGTTTGTAATAACGAAAAAAAAAAAATAATAAACAAACAGGCACCCAACTTTTAAGGAGCAATACAGCTTTAATCACTTGGTTGATCTTTCTGAACAAAAAGAACATGCCAAGAGGGTAACCTTACTATTGGGCCATGTGTCTAATTACCATTTGTTGTTGGAAGCTTGGTGGGAAAGACACACAATTCAGTGAACTAGGGTATTAGGTAAAGGGGCAAAAGCAATTTTGCAAAAATTACCATACCTGCTTGCAAACACTAAATAAGACTGAGAGTACACAAGAAATGGTACTAAATTTGCAATTCAGACTGAGCACAAATAAAAAATGAAAGAAAAAAGAAATTTACAATTCAGACTGCATTCTCAAACAAATAAGAGTATACATAGAGGAAACAAATTGCCTGAATAAAATATATGTACATGGCTTTGTCAAAATTATTCCACCCTCTTTTATACAACAGAATGCCTGTGATTAAAAATTTGATTGCGTCATGTTATACTCTCATTTCAAAGTCACTTTGATTTCCAAAACTTTGTTAAAATCAAACCTTGTCTCAACTCAAACTGTAATATTTTCCACTGGTATATTTGAAGCCCATAGGTTTGTGTGTCTAAATAATAGAGGGGCTAATAACAACTACTTCAATCATTCAAATTTCAGCCTGGGTCTATAAAAAAAATAATTTTAAAATAACCAGACCAACACAAATTTCTTAGAAATAGTGAATGCAGTTCCAGTTATTTAAAACATGTAACTTGAAAGGAGCTGTAAGACACTGAGCTTGAGAACAATTATATATCACATAGATTAAATTATAGATAACAAAGGTTCAAGTTCAACTTAAGAAAATGAAATCATACAGAAATATTACCTTGAAATCTACTTCACTTGAACCAGGTACTTGGGATCAGATTTTATAGTTTGAATCATCACTTTATTTGTGATTCAGTTGATAGGCCTACACGAAAAATGCAAACCAAAAATCAGTTTTATATTAATAGAAGTCATTTACAGATACAACTTTTCAAAAATTCAGTTCCACTGTACTTATTTGAAATAAAAGTAAGCAAAAATTGTGAAACCTGTCCTCAGATGTCACCTCAACAAGTTCAAAATTTTATTCTCTTTATCCTCACATACATAAATGCATTAATTTAATGTAAATGACACATAGTAGTAAATCTAGAAAGCTGATCCTGAATTAACTGGATAATTAATAGATTAGATTTCTACTTCCAGTCCCAAATTCTGACGTTAGAAATTTGAAATTTTTAAAAAGAAAAAAAACAACAAAATTTATACAAGTAAACAAAAGAAAAATAATTTGAAGGTTAAAAATGTTCTTTAGCTGTCCTTATTTTCTTGTTAAATAATTGTATGCCTTGTCCAAAGTTGTAATCTTCACTTTATTGAAAAAGAAACTAATGATTATGAACTGTTTGGTTGAAAAACAAAGACTTGTGAAGGTACTAGGTATAAATTGCCAAATCAGACTGGGGAAGCTATGAACCATATACTATGCATTCCAGTAAACTGAAAGCTGTACTTTATGTTTTGGATCATTGTTGATGGTAACAATGCTTTGGATCATTGTTGATGGTGGTAATAGATATAGCCAGACATATACAAAGTATAATGGCTATCAATGCAGTTTGGTATTAGAAAATAACAGCATTAATTTTTTATGTTTTGTGATCACTAGGAAGAAATAACATTTGACCAAATATGGAAATGCAGTGAATCACTGGCCATGTAGTTGTGACTGTATAAATTTGAAATATTGGAGGCAAATTATTACAACTTTAAACGGGCACATGGAGAGATTTTTGCACTTGAGGCTGTTGTGGCTGCAACTTACAAAATTTATTACCAATAGGATGGAAACTACAGACAACTACTCAGGTAATAAGTAACAAGCCATCACAGTAAGATTTCGAAAAATTGCTACTGTAATAGCCCAATAACAGAATACTTGACTAATGAGTTGCTTTAGAAGTTTGACAAATTCTTTGCTCTAACCAGAATACTCTAAACATATGATTTGAAATGAGAAATGATTCTTATTTAAGAGGATGAGATAAATTCTTGCAGAGATCATTATTTTGATATTACTTCATTATCAGGCCAGGAGTCTTGCTCATCTATGCTTACAAAACTAGTGTAATGGTATGAGATATGAGAAGAAGAGAGGCAACTAGGCTAAGGGTGAGCACGAAAAAAAAATTTGCTCATGGTATTGGGCAGCGCCCATTCCCCACCCATATGTAAGCATATATGCCATTGGTTAAGTCATGCCAAGCTCTATGTGATGACCACTATGCACAAACACAAAACTGAACAGAACTGCACAGACCTTGGCCAGTATAGATAAATGCTTAATAAGTTACAAATACATCATAGCCCACTTGCTTTTGAATGATGGAACATTTTTGTTTATCAATACGGCCCATTGGCTGAGCCTATTCCTCGTCATAGTTGTGATTCCTTTAACCCTTTTTCAAAACCTTGATCTAGCCCTAAGCATAGTCACTGTGAAGGATCCCATCACAGTTGTGTGCCTAAATACTTGTTTACCTTCATGATAGATAATTCAAAAAAAGAAAAGAAGGAAACAAATAATAACAAATCAAATTAAAAAAAAATAGTTGATGGTTTCACTACTGTCCATGCACACAGGTCACTCAACGAAAATAAATGTCTTATTTTGTTGAATTACAAGGGGAGAAACTGATCATTTTTGCATTTTTTTTTATATGATCACTTATTTCTCAAACACACCATATACAAACCTTGTGAGCACTGTGCTTTTAACTAGATATTGCTACATTGTATATGTAGGATCTTTAAAATTGAATGTATAACAGTGCTCTTAGCAAATCACTTATTTAGGCTTCCTTCGAACCAAAAGTAAGTGACATATATTGTGGAAAAATGAGCCTCATATTACTAATAAGTAAATTCTTTTTTTATTGTCTCCGAAAGGTGGGGGAAAATAGAAAAAAGAAGCAGGAAGAGTAATGAGTGCTAATTTTCACCTATTGCTACAAATCAGATTTAACCTCTTGAGTATTCTAAAATATTTGCACCAAAGTAAAGGTTACCTCAATTCAACAGAAATCCCTGATAAGTCAAAAGTGTTTTGATATCTCCGAAGCACTTCAACTTAAAGAAAAATACATTGAATTTTAAAATGATGATGAAGCATATTGCAATTTTATCAGTTCCAGTTGCTATTTTTTAAAATATGGTCATGTAAACTTCAACTTAAATCAATATAAAATATCCCTTAAAAAAAAAACAAAACAAAATTAAGTTGTATCAATGTATGAGATCAACATGCCATTTTCCATCCATGAAAATGAAAATATGTACAAATAAAATATCATGCTCCATCCTTATTCAAATCTCTCATACTGAACATTCATTCTAGTCCAAAGCAGTAAGGACTATTTGTCAGACCGACGCACATTCGACTTATCCCCTCTGCATTCTGGACAATACCACTTTCCTTTAGGCTTAGTACGTAAACCAACACAAGCAAAATGATACCACTCAATTACACATTTCTCATTGTCACAGCCAATCATTTCTCCATAAGAGACATTGTTACATGAACAATAAGTTGGCTCATTTGGATCAATTTGGAAATCAAGAGGAGAGTCATCACGAGGTACTTCTTTCTTTGTTACTTTGCGCTTTTTCTTCTTTTTGGGTGGTTTCTCTTTCTCCTCCTGAAAGAATAAAATTAATAAAAAATATCTTTAAAAATAATTAAGTCAATTTGAATAAACTTTCTCTCTATTCCCATAAGAAAAAAGATGAAATTATTGTGAACATGCATTTGATAAGCCAAAACCTAAAAACAAAATTGAGACTATGAGGCCCAGATGGGAAATAATAAAAATTTTGATGCTTGAGCTAAAAAAACTAAACACCTTAAATAATGTTTAGTCTTGATTCTTTCAATTTACCAAAAATAATGCTTTTGTTCCTAATCCTGATTTTTTTTTTTTACATTTTAAATTTCATCAATTATATTGTTAACAATTTGCACATGTGGACTTTGCATAGGACTTCAGACTTAGTCTCTCGGGTCCTGGTTTAATTTTTGGCACATATTGGGTTAGTCTTAGAGACCATTTAACTCAAATGAACCATGTGTGAATGGATACCAGCTTAAGTTGGGGCTTACAACGTTAATAGTAGTCCACTTCAAAACTGAGTGTCATAAAATTAATGTGGACGCATGACACTACTTGAGCTTAAATAAGTCTTGATTTCTAGGCTTTGTATGGAAGCTTTATTTACATAGTAAACAAATACTGATGTTGCAAAATAAATATAATACAAACTTGGAAAGTCTAAGATTACAGATGACAGGACAGAAATGATTTGAATGATGTAAGCCTGATAATAAGTTTTTTTAATACAAGAGAACATTCGCAAAGTAACTATCTTTGTCGCTCATTAGATAATACTTGTTTTAAATAAAAATCAGTATCATTTTGAAATCAGTCTGAGACAAGAGCAAATAGCAATTTAAAATGTGAATAAAACAATCTATGTTCTATCAAAATTTATGATTCTGACCTACTCCTGAAAAGCCCTAATAATACACTTCAAAAACCTGTATAAAAAATTTTACCCCATGTCTTTAGTGAGATCAATAAGAGTTTTTCCTCAAATTGATCCAAACCACATTCAATTTCTGTGGCTCTGCTCGTTTCTCACCTTAACTTCTTCTTCGTTAACATCATTTTTCTGCCTCCGTTGTCTCTTTACAGCAACAGGCTTTTCTGGTTTCTCTTGTTCCACTTTGACTACTTCTTTCTTGACAGGAGGGGGAACTTCCTCTGGCTCTGGTTCTTTTGTGGACCCAGGATCTATAAAAGGAAAATCATCTTTCAAAAAAATTGTGGCATCAGACACAGTCAATAATATTGCTTAGTCGGGTGAAAGACGAGTTTTTTTTTAGAGAGCATGATTATGCAACTTACCACATTCTTTGCTTGGTAGAGGTCAAAGAATGAATACTAATCCTTTCTCATGATTTTAAAAGAATTTTTCTTAACACTGTGCTATTTCATGAAAAGGGAATTTTTGTGTCACAATACTAATCTCAACAAAAGCTTCTTACTATCACCCTTTCTTCTCAATATCAATTACTTCCAATATATTTATAAATGAAATGTAATTTATGTTTTAATTTGTAGAAGAAAATTTAAGACAGTTTACCAAGATGTTCTCTATCCTGATCTAGCTGGCGAGATCTGTTTTCTATAAGGTCTGTAATCAGTTGGACAAGGGCAATCTTCTCATCACCAATTTCTTGGCAGTGTATCAAAGCTCTTTGCAGTGCAAGGCAAGATTTTTTTGATGAACCACTTTCTTTCAAAACAAGGGCACGGAGATTCTTGATTTCATCAAGAATAACTGTCAATAAAGAGCAATTATGAGTGATTAAATTTAAACTCAAATTGTCAGCAATCTTCCTTGGTATAAAAGTACTTGAAAATAAAAGGTAAAAAAATAAAAAGCAGTTTTCTATGCTTCATTAGCATCCCAATGACCGAGTTTTTCACATTAAATGATTAATCTATTCTATTTTAATTTCCCTCATCAGATCTATGAAAAGGCAAACAAAATAATAGGATATCTAATGTTTCACAGAGTGGTGCTACAAATATGAAATTATACCTATTAGCTTGATATTCTTTTTGTTTCATAGTATTAATAATATTGCTATGAGCTAACAAAGTTAAAGAAAAGGAATTAGTTACTATTTGCAATAGGAATTCCAATTGGTTGCATTGGTTTAATATATTAAGATATGAAATTGCCTATAGGACTTCTGATTGGGTACATTGGTTAAGTATATTAAGATATGATATAGGATATATAGTGTCATAGATTTTTTTTTACAGACTTAAATTTTTTCTTCTTTATAACTCATACAAAAAGCAAGCCCTATCTTTTTCTATGGCCTTATCCAATGTAGCCCTCCTTAGTATGAGGTACTGTACCCATCAGGAAGTCCTTCCAAATTGACTTCTACGTTTTTAGAAAAAAGAACGTTTTATATATATATATATAGAATTAGGAACTGCAATAAGACAAATAGCACGGCTATTAATGTAATTCAGAATGGCTGGTTTTAAAAAAAATGTTTACATTTCAGTCTACAAATGCAACTAAACACTATTCAGTTTCAATATATGAAACAATATTTTTAGAAAATAATTACAGAGGAAATCTTACTTCACTGTGGGCATCAATCAAAAACATTTTAATAAATGTATTCAATTAGTCTATTTTATTCTTGCAGCAGAATTCAGCGCTTCTTAATGTGTTGAATGCTACAAGAAAATTTGATATTTGGCCTATGTAAAAACTAATATGCTACAATACACCTCGGACTCAACAAACTAGTTTGGTCATTTTTAACAGTCCGTTGAAGCCATGACTTAAGGCACCACAAGGGAAGTAACCAAACAAAGTGAAATTACCACATAATCATCTCCCTTGTTTTTATCAACTAACCATGTGTCTATAAAGCCACTCTTTACCCTTCCCACACCATCACCACTTTGGCTCTTTGACCCTGTATCATGATCTCCCCATGCCTTTGCTACCGCTCCCTGCCCACTTCCCCCTCTCTTTTTATTTTCTTCTCCCTGTATATCAATACTTTGCTCTCACCTACCCTTAGTATATTACTATTGCATAATGGGTGCCCAACACCTATACACTTAAGCATTTCTTAACAGCCGACAGGGGACCTTTTGATTGAATTTCAACTACACAGTTTCTTACCAGAAAAGCATTCTATAATAGATTTGCCAATAGTTGTAGTTCGTTGAACCCCAGGATGGGTCTGAGATTAGTTCGTTAGATGCAAGGTACTTTAAGACAGTCAAAGAAGGACAAAAAAACTAGGGATTTTACTCTGTTCATTGAATCCAAGTTCGTTGTATTCAAGGTGTATTGAATTAAAAACAGTCGTTGCATGGTTTGTTTCATTTCCAAAATTACATTTTTGAAAAAGAGAAGTTGAGTTTGTAAAAAAAAAAAAAGGATTAAATTATCAGATGCACATACATGACATAGACAGAAAGAGAAATCCGGTAAAATTGCAGATTTCGGCCCACCTCATGACAGGCTTCACCATTGAATGTTTCCCAACAAAATCGAAACTGGTAGGTAAATGGGATTTTAGAGCAACATAAGATACTTATATCTTGAAAAGTATTTATTTCCAACGGATAAAACCTTCATATTCGTGTTCAAATTCATTAAAAACAATACAATTTTTAACCTAAGGGTGAGTTGGGCTGATATCTGCAATAATACCAGAAATCCATCTTTCATGAAAAGATAATTTTCAGTGCTTAAAGTATTGAATCAGATTCATATATGTTTTTAGCCAATAGAAGAGGAAATCTTACTTCATAACCATAAAATATAAGGAGATACAAGTGGTATCAAATAAAAAAATTTTAATTTATAAATTGTATTCTAACTGTGTTGAATGCTGAACTATGAAATTCAACACTCTAATTGCTATTGTAAACATAAATTGAATAGTTTCATTTCCAAAATAACATTTTTGAAAGAGAGTTTGTAAAAAAAAATGCATATGGTACTAGAGGTTTACTGCTTTAGATTAATTATTTAAAAATAGTATACGAAGGATGCACTAAGTACCCTATTGTTTTTAAATCTGTTTCTATAACTACACTTTTCCTGTCTCACAGTCACAATACCAACCTCTACTCCGAATGTGCAATTCTCTCATTTGTGAAATATTCCTTTGCAAGTCATCTGGTAAGGTTTCCATTGTGTCCAAATAATTGGAAAGATATGTAGCAGAACATATTGCCTCAACAGCTGCGTTGTTAACCATGGTAACTGTGTTACTGTAGTGTTAGTAAATCAGGTGAAGGCCCACAATTAGATTTATATTTACAATTCCAAGGCTAGAGGCTTCTTTATATTTTGTATAGATGAACTCTTTAAATTTAGATATAGATTCTAAATCTATTCTAGGCTAGAAAGAGACTAAAATTTGATTTCATTTATACGACAAATCTAGTGTTTCTAAGGTCTCCGAACTCAGTATTAGCTTGTAATACCCGACGCGTATGTAGCTTAGAATTCCTGAAGTCTAAATATGATACTTTCTTCTAATCCAGTATAATTAAAATTATAGTCTCTCAAATTGTTATTCTTGATACCCGTGTGCACTTAGAGCTATATCACTTAAATTAGTTTAATCCACAACAAGTCTCTAATTTCTTATTGAAAGGAGGCTTTGCCCTAAAGACTTGAGTTTTCACTCGACGAGCTGTCTTTGAACTTCAAATTTCGTCGTTGTCATCAATGTTTTTAGACGCCTTTCACTTTCTTAGTAGGGAACAAAGAGGTTTGTTGCTAAAAATATAAGTTATTAAAAGAAAATTTCAAATATTTAAATAAGAGAAATATTTCTACCTATATTTAAGTAGGAAATATAACTTTAAGCATAATTTTATAGAAAATGCCTTATAAAATGAGTATTGTGTCGTAGACTTTGGAAAACACCAAATCTTGAATTTGTACAATATTTTATGGGACGCTACTCTAAACTATCGCTAAGCCTGTAAATCAAATCGAAAGTAATTGAAGCGAAGTTCATCAAGTTATCTTTCGGATTGGGGATTTAATCCTTTGAACCCTCGTCTTCTTTGGCTTAAAATCACCAGCACCTGGTCTTCTAAGCCAGAATGAACATTTTCGTACCAACTCATAATGTACGTGCTTACACGGCTATTTTTGATATATTTGCAAATAATTATAACTTATTTTCACAGACCTCTATCCACCCAGTACTTCAATCTATGTTTGAAAATGGTATCAGCATCGCCACTCTCAGTAGCACCACTCCCACTAGATCTTAGGTCTAGATATAGATTAAGAATTCTAGATCTATCACTTGCATCAGATGAAACACCAGTGCTAAAACTAAATCTAGATCTATATCCATATCTAACCTCTTTATATTGTCTAATTCATTGTCTTGATGACTACTTAAACCCGCATTTAAATAATCTCAATCATTATCATCAACATTATTCAAATCAGCTAAAATATGATCAGCTGTGAACATATATATATACTTATGTTGGTTAGCTACATCCATTGTAGACAGTTAAGAAACAGACTGTTTCATGTTGTAAAGATTAGTTTAATTCATGTACGTGTGTCACCCATGGGTGCAGTCATGGTGGAAAACGACATAGGACCATAAATAGTTGAGGGCTGAAGTTGGGTACTTAAATAGCAGTATGTTAGTTAGAAAAATCTAAATTTAGGGCTTAGTCAATGCAACATCAGTGGTACACTCTTTATAATAGTATTTAAGGTAATGCAGCCACAGGGTTAATGAGGATTGGGGAAAGATCAGCTTAGCCAAGGGCATAATACACTCTTTAAGTGACACATGAGATAATTAACATTTAAAACCAATTTCACAATTCTAAAAACGCATACTTTTGGGAGAATTTTTGTGGAATTGAATTGTGCCCAAAAATTTTAGGGTAAATTTTTACCTGTACACCCACTCTCATCAGAATGCTGTTTCTTGTCTTTCCCGTCGACTTTGACCTTGACCGTGATCGTATTATAAGTGAAAGTTGTCGCGATTACGTAACTTTATAAAGGCGCAATTTTATGGAATGTTAAAAAAAAAAAATAAATAAAAAATGAGGGGGAGGGACCCCCCCCCCAAAAAAAAAGAGACAAGAATAAAGCAACTTTCACTTAATAATACGATCAAATCAAGTTCAAGATGAACCGGAAAGACAAGAAACAGCACAGAGTAAAAAAAAAAATAATAATAAATACAACTCTTACCTTTACTCCGTCTCGGCTACTTCAAACACCTACGTATCACTATCTTCCTCTACTTCACTGTGTTTTTTCTTCTTAGTTTTAGGAATAACACTAGACTTCCTACAGCGCTAAATACGCTGATCCTCACGGTAAATCACTTAGAAGAACAATGTGAACAAATTATTTCTGATAGTAAAACACTATGAGATCGTAAAAATGATAATGACTTAGCGTGGTTATTATAAAATTCAGCAATAACTTGAAAATAATCAAAAGAACACTTATCACAAGCAGCCATGAAGAAAATCACAATCAAGATCAAAACACATCAGCTGTTGAGCCAAATGAGTAAAGACAATGAAATGAGAAAAACAAAAGACGCGAGGAAAGTGCACCTTTATTTATGAATGCGCATGGGTAATTGTAACACGTCGCTCATGCGCAAAGAGTAACTAAAAAGAAAGTAATACGCATGCGCGAAAGACGGAAGTAATTAACATGCAAAAAGGCACCTACCTCGAGCTAATCAGTACGCCAAAGTAGGTTAAGAAAGAAGAAATAATCCAAAACAAAAAGTCATATATTTCAAAAACTATTTATTTGCGACGAATAAAACCTTCAAATTCATATTCAGCACATTGAAATCTAACAGAAAACATCATTTTAAATGCCAATGCGAGACGGGTGTACAGGTAAAAAAATTTTAGTACACCTTAACCTGAAATTAAAAATTTAAAAGATGACTATGACAAATTTCACATCATATTAAGAGTCATAGAATGAGCTAATAGAATATTTAAAAAATTTATGAACAAAATGGAAATTGAATAGAAAATTATTGATCTAAGAAGGGCAGAATAATTTTGTGGTGCAAAAAGGTAACAAATTTTTTTAATCAGGGATCATACAGCAAATCTATTCTTTTTATATGGATTCAATATATATAAGCTATATACTGTCAAATTTAATTGAAATTGGATGAAAAATGACTATGAAAGACACTTTTATATATCTTATTGGCAATGTTGGTTTGTGGGTAAAAATTGATCAGGAAAGTGTGCCTTGTAAAATATAAAAGCAACACTAACTTCCCAATACAGTAACAATATCTAGGTCTACAAACATGATCTATCTGTATACCAGGGATGAATTACTAATCACAGCATTTTTCTTTTTTTACAAAATACTTTCAAACCTAAGTTGTTTTTTTTTTCAGTCACAAAGTTTTGATGGTGGTAAATTCAACGCTGAAATAGATGTTTTAGTTTTTAAGTCATTAAAGTCAACCTGTTTCTTTACCTCATCAAGATAAATAATTGAAATCATTTTATGCTTTCATAATCTTTCCAAATACCTTTTGTGTTTTAATTTTGTAGATTTAGCCGTTAGAGGGAAAAAAAGGAATTCTTTTGTATTGGGGCAATATGCAGTATACAAATCTATAGCATCTCAGATGGATCAATACAAAAACTTAACTTGCAACTGAAAATAATTTATATTTTCCGCCTGCTTATCTCCAAGGTTTGATACAGGTACATGAGACTTCCAAGAATATGACAGTCTAGATTGAAATCCCTCAAGCAAAGACAAATTTCAAAGATGCCTTGCCACAGCTGCAGCATGTATTGGCATGCTCACAAACCAGCAACTTTCTCTAAGCTTCAAGGTATATGGTTCAAATATCTATACGATCATTCTGATCGTACTACCATTTCTTCATGTTTGAAAAAACATTACCATGTCAACAATCTACGAACTTGTTCAACTGATGCATCATCAAAAAAGTGGAGAGAGCCCCAAGGCTATGACACTGGAATAATGATATATAACTCGCTTGCAAAACAAAAAATACCCCTTATTCTGAAGCAAGAAAAGATGGCTCAATGGTAAGGAATTTTAATGCGATATGACTACATCATGAGGCTAAACAACCTCTTTTATTTTTTAGGCTTAATTATTTTCAATTAGATTCTTTTAGATTTTATGTTACTATACTTGAAAAAATAATCTGTTACAACATAATGCCAAACATGTCTGCTTTCATTATAAGTAACAGTTAAGATAAAAATGAATTATCTCACATCAGTATAGGTAAATTGTCTTGTTTTTTTGGTGTTCAAAATCTTTTCCGCTGCTTTAAAAAGAAAATTAAAGTACTGGTAAGGAAAATTAAGAATCTCTATGCGAATGAAAACAAAATTGCACTGTAAATTGGATTCTTTTTGTATATGGCAGTCATTATCTCCATTTATCTGTTTTTTTTATATTTTTTAATTTGTGCTATTTCATTATCAATCAATATGGATTTGTGGATTCCTACAGATATACAAACTCATTTTTCCCACTGTCATGTTGTATGACTGCTTGTATATATCCAGCCCTCTTTTTATTCTAGAGGAAGTTAAAGCAGTTGACATGCTTATTAAGATGAAATTACATGATATAAGAATATTTTCTCAGTGGATAAGAATAAAAAAAAATCTCATTCATTTCATATATATTACTGTAGACACCCTACTTGACCATTTTACAGAAATTGTATATTTTAGTTACCTCCAATGTTAAAAAGCTAAACAAATGATATTTTTTTTGAATGATTTAAGATCTTTCCCTGTTTTCCCACATATATGTGAGGTATGCTTGTGGCCCAACAGTGTATGACAGTCCCCATATTGGCCATGCAAGCTCTTATGTTCGTCTAGATATCATTCGTCGAATTCTAGACACTGCCTTCAACATTGACACCACTTTGGTCATGAATATAACAGATGTTGATGATAAAATAATCCAGAAATCAAATGAGGTAAGATGTCTGCCATTAGAAGTATTGGCGGATTGTAAATCTTAATATATTATGTTTATAAATAAATTATAGATACATACATATATATATATATATATATATATAATTTAGAGCGTTCAACTGTAGGAGCTCTTTATTTAATATTAAACAATCTTACCTTAAATGGCTTAGCTTGTAGCACTTGTGATTCGAACAGAGGATAAACAACAGCCTTGTCTTCCGTTCGAAACAACTTGCATGCTAAGACAATAATTATATATTACTAGTTCTGCAAGTTTTGTCTACTATATGATAATGGCTGCTTTTTATTATTTTTGAAGGTTTTTGCAATATAAACCAGTAAAAAAAAAAGAAAGAAAGGAATGTCTCTAGCATTATATTATGATTTGATTGTACATCCTTTCATTTATTTAAAAAAATTGCCACTTAATGATATTAATTCATGTGTAACTCAACTCATGTGTTCATGTGACCCTTCTTTTTGTGTATTATAGAAAAAAAAATGTTAAATCCCTTATTGCAGCCTTGGTTCATTTGCACTGGATAAAATAAGATATTATGGTATTTCCAAATGTTTTCTTTTTTTTTTTCTTTTTATCCAGACTGATCAACCTATAGACAAAATAACGAAATTGTATGAAACAGAGTTTTTTGAGGATATGGCAAAACTGAGTGTGTCACAACCTACCGTTGTTACAAGAGTTCGTGATTATATACCTCAAATTGTCAACTTTGTTAAAACAATAGAGGATAAAGGATTGGCCTATAGAACTCATGATGGTGAGTTTTCCTGGTACCCAAGTCATGTTTACAAGTAAAAGGTTATAATTTTCTTTCTCTTTAATACTCTCTATTAGTCTGTTCTTTTCTTTTCTCAGACTGTGTGAATTATGGATAGTTCAGAATGACAATATGCGAATCCCCTCCTGAAGTATTTGCACTAGCCAGCGATTGCTCATTGCATTGATTGCAAATATGCAATGCTATGTTTCAAGTGCATTTATGATGCTACACCTCAATATCAGATAGAATTTATCAATCATCCTATTTTTTAAGGCGCACATGTTGAATAAGTTGTAGAGATATTATGTAAATCATGTAAATTTTTTATAGGCAACTCTCCTTTGTACAAAATATTTTTATTATTCTTCAAAGAAATTTTAGGCACACTTTTATTTATTTTAAACTTCAGCATGCTGTGCTTTTCTCACCTTTTATTTTGAATGTTATTCATACATTTATTCATTATAAATTAATGATATTTTGATGGCAAATCTTTTACTTTTTATTATCTGCATAAAAATATCAAAAGATGTATAAGAAATAGCGTTATGCTTAGAGCATTGTAATTTTTTTTATAGGTAAATGCATTATGAATGCCATTGATTATTTCTAATACCCTGGTAATGAAAAGACGATTTGCAGATTTGTAACAACCTCACCACTTGTGGGTTTGAGATCTAATAAGCTTGTTGTCTTTGTACAAGTCTCATATTTTCAGGACCTGTGATAGCTGATTTGAATTAAATGAACCTATTTTGGATAGGCTTTAAGAAACAATCACTCAAGCTCTATCTCTTCATTTTATGTCTATCTTCCTGTTTATGTTTGCTATCTCTTTCTCTCTCTCTCTCTCTCTCTGTGCCCTCTCTCTATTTATTTCTTTTTCTCAGATGTCCTCTCTTTTCTCCTCTTTCTCACATGCGCAGTCTTTCTTATTTTATCAGCCAGTCTCTCTCAAATTCTCAAAATTAATTGAAAAGGATAAGATAATAGAAAGGTGAAACAACACATGAAGGTGTAGGTTGAGGTTTGAGAAAAGATGTCTTGATTGACTTGCAATTATTCTGCAATAGTTTATTATCTGAATGCATAGTGCTCGCAGAACCTTTTGAGCAGTGTTTGTGAAAAAGAAAATTGATAAACACAACGATTATGGTAAATGTGGAAAAATCTGATATTACCCATTAATTAACAACATAAAAGTTTGAGAAAAGATGTCTTGACTGACTTGCACTGATGCTGCAGTAGTTTATTGTCTAAATACATGGTGTTTGCAGAACCTTTTGAGCAGTGTTTGTAAAAAAATAAAATTGATAAACACAATGACTACGGTAAACATTATTAACAACATAAAAGCCCGACCTATCCTTTGCAAAAGTTGTGTTATGCACAGAGTAATACCCTTTTCATGTATTTCTATAAACGAGTTTAAGCAAATAGTCCATGGATAAAATATTTCTTTGCCTCTATTTTTTTTTAGAAAATAAAATTCTAACTCAGTCTCTTACCGCAAAGATATGAAATTTATCTCGTGAAGATAGAATAAACTAACTTTTAAATTATGAGAAACATAAAATTAACCTAGCTTTCCCCTTAACTGTTGTCTTAGCTTTATGGTGGAATCTTTAATTCATCTTTCTCACAGATTGACCTTCCAAAGATAGAATAAGAACCTGATTCATTTGCGTTTGGTTCTCTTTTAAAACTGCAATGCAATGTTCTCGGTATATAGTGGATTTATAGACACAATATTCATCAATTCATAATATTCCAAAACTGTAAAAGAAAAGAAAAAGAAATAAAATATGGGGGACACCTAATTCATCATATTGCAATGACGTATGTAAAGGTATGAGATATATTTATTCTAAAGTAAGAGTGTTTCTTTAAAACTAGATTGATAATATTAAAATATTATGCTAGATGTGTTAAGAAATAATTGCAATAATCGTATACTCTTATTTAATATTATTTTTCAAATTTGTCATCTTTTTAAGGTAGTGTATATTTTGATGTGAAAAAATATGGAAAGTATGGACAATTTGCTATCCAGAAAGATACTCAAGGTTAGTATGGTGCAATAAGCATTATTGTTATATATAAGAAATGTAAAATTAAATTCCTGACTTTCACTTCAATTGCCAGGTAAGACTTAAATTGGGATGTAAGTTTAGCTTCAAGTGTATTTTTTTTTTAAATTGGGCCCTTTAACTATTTCTATACAAAAAAAATGTACCAGAATAAAGACACACACTCATTTCTCTCTCTCTCTCTCTCTCTCTCTCTCTCTCTCTCTCTCTCTCTCTCTCTCTCTCTCTCTCTCTCTCTCTCTCTCTCTCTCTCTCTCTCTCTCTCTCTCTCTCTCTCTCTCTCTTTATATATATATATATATATATTTTTTTTTTTTTTTCTCTCATTTGTCACAGATGAAGGCTTCAACAATCTAAAAAAAAATTCTCAAGATTTTGCTATGTGGAAAGGAAGCAAGCCTAATGAACCTTGGTGGCCATCTCCATGGGGCCAGGGAAGGCCTGGTTGGCATGTGGAATGCTCTGCTATGGCTAGGTGAGAAAACATAATTCTACCAGTGTCTGTTCTATACATTAACTATTCAGGGATAAAATCGATACTAAAATAAATGTATCTTGGATGTATGGATAAACGCAAAGGTGACATTGCACATTTTGTGATGCTTGGAAAGGTAACAATGGAATTAAAAGCAAGTTAAGGTGGACTGCCTGTGCACAATTCTTCTGAAAATTTGCACCAATTGAAAACATGTAGCATTTTATTTGTCAAGATTGGATTACCATCCCTTGATCATCTGCCACTAAGATAACCTTAAAATTGTCACCCTGTAAATAAATAATCATGCATTTTCCACATGAGCCACATTTTGGTATTCTATTTTCACCATGACTAGTTTTAATTTTAAAGACTTTAACTGCTCATTTCTCTGAGACTCATACCTTAGCCAGAATGCAGATTAAAAAATCTGAATTTCCCTACAGCCCCATCTAAATTCTTTTACCAGTTTATTGAGTAAGGCAAAGGGTTGTTTCAAAACTATAACAGCTTCATCTCAAACTTTGAGACCTACACGATTGTCCAAATGGAAAGGTAAAAATTGATCTTGAAAAAAAAAAAAGGCAAAAAAAAAAACCCAACAGAATCTCTATAAACATTAAAAGCATTTACATACATTTTTAACTTTCATTTTTTTTAATTGATGTTCATCCAACTGAATTTCGATAGCTTTGAAAAGAAAAGAGCCAAACTTTGATCTGGTCCTGTGCAACTATCATAGGAATCATTGTTTCTTCCTTGCCAGGCATGGACTTGAGCAAGAACTCAAGTTACTAAAAACCATATATTGTCTTTAGCAAGAATGAATAATATTTGTCAGATCAATCACAAATTTAATAAGCACCTGTAAGGGCACCTCCCCGGGTGGGAGACACTCTTGGCTACCATGTGGCCATTCACAGTGCTTGAAAAAGCACTTGCAGCAAGATCCAAACTGCTGCAGGTTTGAGTTGCACTTCAAGAAAACAAGGGCCCATGCAGGACCCATGTGCTCCACCTGGCCCCATACTCGTTCAATTCAACCCAAATTTTCGAAGTTTCTAAAACAACTATGTATCACATATATCATGCATACTTTTCAAAGGAAGCACAAATTTATTTTTTAAACTTAAACCTAAATTTATAGGATATGGAAAGAAAACGTTTTTTCATCTCTTTATCAAAAGTGTAAAAAAAATTGCATTTTCTTGGACATGTGAGTGGTGAAGGAACAACATGTTTTAAGAACAGATGCTTTTTAATTGTCATAATTTGTGATTTCTTGAATAAGCAAGATTTCTCTTTTTAAAACAATTGCTACATCTACATAAGAACATGGAGTCAGTTATAATGTAAATAGAATGTTTGTTCTTTGCAGTGATGTGTTTGGTAGCAATTTTGATGTGCATAGTGGAGGTGAAGACTTGATGTTTCCCCATCATGAGAATGAGCTGGCTCAATCGTGTGCCTTTCATGGTAATGATCAATGGGTAAACTATTGGCTTCATACAGGTGAGTCATATCACTATGGGTGAAGAGTACATTTTTCTCTAACTCCAAGAAAGGACTTTATTCCCAAAACCTAATATATATATATATTCATTGCAAACCTAAGAACAGTTAATCAAACACTGAATGCTAACTGCAGAGTTAATAAACATGAGATAGATATTAAAAATGATAATGAAATTTATCGCTTGAAATAATTAGAATTGACTCTTGTTTCATTCACTGCATCTGCTTTTGAAAAGGTAAAATACCATACCCTTTTTAGTTACATTGAGCTTAGGCAATTTTCCATCAGATCTTTTATAATTCAAATGTTGTACAGAAGTTGATCATGAGTAAAATAGCAAGATCTATAGATAACAAACCACCAGATACTGCACCAAGATATTTCTATCCATATGGCTACATGTATGAGCTTAGTCTGATATTGATGTTTTCAAGCATGCAAACAAAGTTTTTAAACATTGCATGAAAAAGATCCCAAAATCTTAGCTTTATAAGAACAAAATAAAATATTTTATTGAGGTAACAAAACAAAAAAGCTTAAATTATCTATCAGGTATTTTAAGAATTTTAAGTTTTTGGGGTAATCTTAGAGCAAGAAACATAATCTTCTCAATTTATTATTTGAGAGGTTTGAGTCAAAGTGTGTCTTCATTACATGCTTTGTAAGACCTGCTTTGTCTTGTTTCAGATATCTATAGATAATATATAAAGACCAAGGTCAGGCCTTCCAGCATAGAATAATCATTATGAAAAGTCATTGATCATATATTACAAAAACAATGTCAGGAAATATAATTTTGTGCTTCAAACAAATTCATTACACTTTTTTTTCTCTTCCTATCGTAGGTCATTTATATGTTGCAGGACAAAGTGATAAGATGTCAAAATCGCTTAAGAATGTGATCTCAGTTTCAGAACTTTTAGCCAAATATACTTCCAATCACTTTCGGATGCTCTGTCTCTTAAACAATTATAAAAAGAGTAAGTTTTTTGCCTTTAACCAAAAATTAAAAATATATCAAATAGTTCACATTTTAAAATTTAAAGATGTAAATACATTCATTCTTACTCAGTCATATTTTAATATTAGTAAGTTATTGTTGCTCATTCTCCTCATGTTATAATCCGCCAGAAAAATAATAAGACAATCTTGTCACATTACAAAGCTGCTTTTTGCACCCTTATGTTGAATACTTTCATAAAGATAAAAGTCTATTTTATCCTCAAAATCAGTGAAAGTAGGCCATCTCTTTCTTATATAAAAAAAAGTTTCATTACATTGTTTACTATTTTATCGGCTTTCTTTGTAGGGCCTCAACTATTGGCAATGACAGATTATTGCAACTGCTTATTTTCAACCCCAGAAGTAATGCTTTTGTAAACTAAACGCTTGTAGAGATAATATATATATAATAAAATTTCTGACTAGCCAATTATAGGGCTTGTTAAGTGAGACCCAATCTCACCTCAGTTAGCCCTTGCCAGGGACTGATCATCAAGCCTCAGGAATTACTGTCTAAAGTTATCTGGTGCCTGATTTGTTTGTATGACAAGCAAATTGTAGGCGGTGTGAATGCATTCTTTTCAATTTAAGAAATAATCAAAATCGTCAACCTTTTTTAAAAAAAATTAAAAAAGGCTAATCTAATGTGAGCCAAAGGTCAGGCAAAGAGTGTTCATTAACATGTATATAATAACAGTCCATAGAGATGCAGTTCTCCACATAATATTCATTAAATTGTTCTCCACTTTTTGCCTCTGTACCAGTACTCCATTTTGTAATATCCATGACATTCTTTGCATATAAACAGGAATTGAATTCAGTGAAGAGCGTATGCAGAAAGCTGTGTCTGTGACTGGTGCCATAAACAGTATGATTCAGCATTGTGAAGCATATGCACATGGTCAAGTTGACTGCTTAAATGTACCTGAGGCAGAACTTTATGAAAAGTAAATTGTTTTTATAATTTTCGGAGTAAACTATTTAAAATAAAACTTTATTTGCTTAAATCTGTAACCCTATTTTACACTTTCTTTCCTTTCTTTATGGTGACAATCAATGATCTAGAGGAGTCCAGGTTTTGGTAAGGTGTTCATCCACTTCACGTAAGATTTTAATGTATTTAAGAAATTCAAAGCCCTGGTTTGTGTCAGAGAAAGATGTAAATAAGATTAATACTATGCTAGGTTTCTCTTGATGTGGCAGTTTATTCATTGTTTAATATTTTTGCAGCTAAAGTTAACAATAATAATTTAACATGTCTATTATCATTTATTTCAGAGTGCAACTGACTCGCATAGCTGTTGAAAAAGCATTTGCTGATGACTTTAATACTCCACAAGCTCTTGCCAATGTTATGAGACTTATCAAATTCACAAATCAAGTTTTGGGAAGCAAGGAGGGTGGAAACTCTGTAAGTTTTGTTAACATGAAATATTTTGGGTATAGCAGTGATGTAAATACATCAAAGAAATGAGTGCCTGTCTAGATGTAAAATAAAAAGTAGAAACTGTAAAAAAAAATCAAGTGTTATCTATTACCGGTACTGCTCCTTCTACCATTGACTGTGCTGTATTTTCTGTAACTCAATAATGTTAACTATATTTGCTGTTAATTTGAAACAAGTCAGGGAAAAGAAATATTTAAATATTTGTTTTTTTTTCTGAGGTGTCCAATTCAAATCAGTATCTAAATATGTAAACTTTCAAATTATTTTGTTTTCACTTACATTTTGTTCCACAAGGTGACTGGAAGGAGCTGTGCACCTGTGGCAGCTGTGGGAGTCTACCTCAAGCGACTAATGAATCAGTTGGGAGTAGATGTGGGCAAAAAAGTGGTGAGAGACATAAAAAAATTGAATGGACAGCTATGATGAAATTCTATGTTTAAAGCATAATGGGTCTGCCCGAATAAATAAATATCTTGTGTGCCAACATTTCTGCGAAAAATGTCAGGTCGAAACTCACTCCTCAGAAGAAAATGGGTGGCATTATTTTTACTAATGTAAAAGAGATCTGACACTACATCTTGAACCCCTGCCTTAAATAAAGCTCTGGAATTTGAGGATACAAATTAACATGAGATAATGGCCCGATCATGCAATGTGAATTTATTTAGTTTAATGAAAAAGATTGCCTTGGACAAAATAACCTGGAAAGTTATGGATATGAAAAGTGCTGTGGGGCAAAAACTCTTTGTGTATAATCATAACTAAGTTAGATCTCTTTACATTTTCATGTTCTAAATAGTTTTAAATATTGTTAAGTCATGATTTTAAAAAGATATTCTTCCAAAGAAAATGAGATTTGACTTTATTTCCAGAATACACTTCTTTAATTTTTGTTGTTTAGTGCTTGCAAGATTTTCACTGTTTTTCTTGTATGGACATCTAGGGAAATGGTAAGGGAAAAAAGGGGGGGGGGATTCTATTATGAAGCTGTAACAGACTTGACTGCAAGATATTCATTAATTCAACTAGGCAACAGAAGAGAGTGACACAGATGTCCAGTTCCACAGAACTGTTGATACTGTGGTTGCAGCAAGAGCAAAGATAAGAGATTTGGCTAAAGACAAGAAACATTTTGTGAATGTTGCTGGTAATATTTTTCATTTCTCACACAACTATGTTGTATAAATTTTCATTTTTTTATTTCTTCTGAAAATGTTAAGATTCCATATTCCAGATATCCAGCACTTTGCTTATCAGCCAAAAAGCTTTGCTTTGATTACCTTCAATTGCTAGGTTCTTTCATTATAGATCTTTTTTCAAGTATTTCTGTTAAGTCTTTCTTTGAAAACATGGAAAAAAAAAAGTCCACAAATATTCTTTATCCTTTCTATATGTGGTAGATAACATTTTATATGTAAACTGCTTATGCTTGCTATGGCTGATCAGTTTGACCTTTTTATATGTTTTGTGTTTTTCTTTTTACTTAATCGCCCATCAATGAAGTGAACATCCTGAAATTATAACAATAATCTTAAAAAACTGAGGCTGTTTTTTAACCTATTAATTTGAAAATTGGTATATGTTTAAAACAACTTAATATGTAAAAATTCATACGCATTTTTTTTTTTTTATCTTGGTTTGGAAAATTACATGAATTTCCTAAATTTTATTCAAATAATTTTTTTTTGTAATTTTTGTTACATAATGGGTCTTAACTTACTCAAATTTAAGTTTCTCCAAAAGTGTACCGAAAGATTCTTTAATTTTGTATTGTAATAAGAGCAATAATAATGATAATGATAATAATAATAAGAATAATAATAATAATAATAATAATAATAATAATAATAATAATAATAATTATAATAAAAATGATACTAATAACTATAATAATATATATTAGCTTTACCACTATCATGACACGATATGAAAGAGAATTTCAGTCTTTCATTTATTATCTTGAAACACATCCAAAAATACAGAAAAAAAAATGTAATTATGCTCAGTATGTAAAGTACTAAATTGACCTTTTTTTTATTTTTCGCAGGAGAATATGGGATCCCTGAGAACACTGCCAAAAAACTTATGAAATCATTGTATAAGCCTTTGTGGGAAACCTCTGACAGCATCAGGCATGATATGCTTTCTGCAGCAAATGTTCAAATAAATGTAAGTTTTAATGCTGAACAAGTATAAATCCAGATATATATATATATATATATATATATATATATATATATATATATATATATATATATATATAATCTGGCAAAATTTTATATCAATACTTTTTTAATTGTGAGATAGATCAGTCAGTTGTGTTGGACACGGAAGTCTCTGGTTCTCATCATGACTTGGGCTATCAGGTGATGGATTTGAATTTTATTTAACTAGCCCCATCCTAAAGTTGGGGGTCTAATAGTAATAGTCTAATAGACTAGAAATGGTGCAGGTTGAGAAATAAAACAGAAACATACCAATCCTCTCTGCTAATTTACTTTTAAAACAAATATTGATTTTTACTTGTTTTTTAATGTATTTTTTTTGTTTTTTCACTTTAAAAAAAAAATTGCTAACATAATTTTTGTTTTCATAGGATGGGGTGAATGGATCAACTTGGAGTATGGTGCATTCAAAGAAAGATGTTAGGAAATCTGAGGATCTATCTGCAGCTGACAAGAGTGATGATTTAAAACCAAGTTGATATTGAACAGCGGAATGATTTTTAGCTGATTTTTTTTTCTGGGGGGGAAATTTAAATGGAATAGTGCAACCCTTATTCTCTGAAGGTCGTTTGTGATTTTTTTTTTTTTTTTGGGGGGGGGGGGGGGAAAAACTGGGGGGCCTTCAGAAAATACTCTTGTCTTTCATCAAGATTGCATTCATCCATATTCAGACAAGTGTTTTTGCCTTTTTCTTTCTTATTTTTTTTTTTTTAATTTAAGCTAAATTTGAAAATATTTGTAAACAAGTTCACATGTAAAATTACATTTTATATCCAAGCTTAAAAGATTTAATAGTCAAAGAATGATTTTCCAAGACTTGTTAACTCTATTTATTTTTCTTCTTTTTGTAAATTGATAAAAATCAGTCATTTACTCAAGTTATTTCTCATGTAACACTTTAAAAAGCAGGTTTTTATTTTACTTTGACCTTGAAGCTATTGATGTACACACATTATAATTACATACTGGTTGAATTTAAATTTATAGTGCATTTGAAAAAATAAAGTAGTTTTTCAAAACTCAGTAATTCACTACAAATACCTTGTTTTATTGTAACTAGTTTGTGCATGTGTTAAAGAGGTGGACCTGTTTATTTGTTGTGTTTTTCTTTGCCTACTAGAAATTGTAGATTTGTATAATAGATTATTTATAGAACCCATCCACATCACGTGGATAACAGTCCTTTTTTGCATAGCAACAAGACTTAGTCGGGCAGAACCAAGATGAAGCGACGCTCAAAATTCCAAACTCATGAAGAATGACTTTTTCTTATACAAGCAATTGATGCTACTACTGCTACAATTTGCATTTTTTTCTCTTTCTTTTGTGCCTTTTCAGGCCTAACGAGTGACAAAGTTTACTTATGAATTGCATGTCACAGTTTTAAACAGTTTCTTTTTCTATCCATTCACAATGTTTTTAGACAAAATTATGATGTTTGCACTGAATGTATATTATAGAAAGGGAGTTTGAGAAAAAGTTCTTAGCTGCAAAGACATTTTTTTCTTAAATACTTTGCACTGACAAAGAAGCGTCTCTTTTCTGGGAATATTGGCCAATCAAATGGCAGAATTTCTCTTGTTTTCTTCATCAGCCTAGTAGCTGGCTTTGAAAGGCCAATGATGTATAAAGGACAACAACTAGATTTTCATTGATGGAGCATTTCATGTCAGCAGTTATGTTGGTGTTAGTGATAAAAAAAAGTCATAGGCTCAATCCAGTGGTAATTGTTATGCTAATGCCTCAGTTAGGGCATCACCTGCTAAAGAGATCTGATGTAGGAAAATCCTCTGTCATGAGGTCACAAGGCATTTGTTGGGGGATATCCCTAAGACCCTTGGTGACATATATCCCATGGGAAAAATCCAGAAAATCAAGCATTGCAGTTCCTTTTTGAAGTTGCTGTCAAAGTGAGATACATTAATGAGAATTAAAAGTTAAATTTTGTGATCAAATAAAAAAAAATAATAATAATGTTGGTTTCATTGTGTTTATTTTTTTCTTATTCTAGAACTGAAACTTAATGCAACTGTTTTGCTTTTTTCTTTTTAATGAAAGTACTTTTGGAAGTCATATAGATGAAAACTTAGTTCATTTGTATGTTTGTATGTGTGTAGGTGTGTCTTTTTAACAACTACTTCTTGGTCCGTTCTTTCTAATTTTATTTCCTTACAATCAAGTTGCATACAGAGCTATCAAATCCTCTGCTTGGACCAGAATCTGCATGGCTGTATGATCAGTTGTTCATTGGAATATTGCTATAATTCATAGCAATTACAGACATAAAAAAAACAAACAAAAACAATTTGAATTTTTTTTCATTTATTTTTATTTTTTAAATATTTAACAATAGCAAAACGAAATAGAGAGACTGCACATCTTTTGGTTTTGAACTTGACAATACCAATCACAACAATAGCTCAAGTTAAGTAAATTTACACAATTTTTCAATTTTGAGGGGTTTACTCAGCCATGAAACATACCATACAGTTTATAAAAGAAATAACAGTGCCAGTGCCTGTCCTACTGCCTCTGTTCAGGTTTTTCCGGATGAGAAAGTCATACAAAATTTTCAAGGCACAAAGACAGAAATGGGCAAGCAATAGCTGTTAAACAAGAATTTCTCTTTACATTGACATCGTGCAATCAATGTTTTGTTTCTATATGAAGCCATTTTGCAAAGAGATTTTGACATACGAAAGTCATGGTGTAAGAAAAAAATACTAAAAGCCAGCACTTTTAGGATGACAATGAAGATAAAAAAATTGTATTTATTTTAAGTCCTAAAAGTACAAGAATATGTAAGGCTGTGGAGATTCAAAAGAGATTCAGAGTAAAAGTCATTAATGATACAGTTGGTCCTTTTAAATATCACAGGGGACAAAGTCATTAGGTGTTAAGCTAGGAAATAACAATATTTTGAATGGTATCAAGAAACAAACAAATTGAGACTTATACTCTAAAAATCAGTATGGCCTTGATGCCTTAATGCCAAACATGCATTACACTATAAACAGAACTATTAGAGAATGTTAAAACCCAGTGGCTTTCCTATGATTATGCACATTTTTGGCCGTTTAATTTTCAATGCAATGTATATGAACTAAGAAAAATATGACTGAAGTGTAATTACAACTTTGAGAAATATAAATAAATATTTTCATCAATACTTAAAGATTATGTTCAAGTATAAGAAATCAGACTTCATTATGAGCAAAAATTTTGCACTTCTTAGCAACAATTGATACATGTACCGTTTAATTATCACCAATTCAACTCATGTAAGATCCATAAAAATATTTTTTGTTTTGTTTTGAGTCATCATATCTTTGACTCATCCATAACATCATCTTAAATTATTAATTATGTGGATTTCACAGCGTTCATTTTTCACCTTGTTTTTGACATTATCCTTCTACGGCAAAGGATCGAAATTCAATGCTGTGAATCAACATGCTTGTTGTAACCAATCCTATTGGTTCAAGGTACTATGAAAAGCATACCAAAGAACTTTTGAAAACTTTTTATTCACTCTTAGACTGTGAGTTTTGTTGTTTTTTTTTATTTTTTTTTTGGGAGGGGGTGAGGGGTGGGGTGGAGGATGGGAGATCCTCCCTGGGTGTCTAAGCTAATTGCTAAAGAATTCTTTTTAAAATATTGTTGGAAGTAATGTCAAGAAGAAATCTGGAAAAGATAACAAACCATTAAAAATGACAATATTTATAACATTTAATCTGTCTTTTACATATTGTAAAATATTTCCATATCATTTCTATAAAATGATCAGGATGGGAGATATTTCCTTTGGTTGCTAAAATAACCATTGCTTTACTTTATAATAAATTGAGGTAAGTGTAATTCTAAGCATTTGTGTTGGCAATGTATACAAAAGCATCACAAGTACCACAAGTAGATGCAATTTAGGAAAGAAAAAAAATTATAATACTTCCAATGTGTGACTGAGTGAATAAAAAAAAAATTCAATAAAGATATAAAGATTTCATGCGACATGATCTTATATGTGCTTATGACAATGTTCCAAAAACAAAGTAGAAAGGAGAAAAAATAATTTGATGCACTGAAGATATTTTTACACAGTGGTAAGAAAGACATTTCCTTGAATTCATGATTTTGATAATAAAGAAACTCTTCAAAGTTGACAAATTTTAATTGTCTTGTATCTTTGTGTCTCCTACAACGTTTTGTCTTTATTTAATTAATCAGGTTTTGGTAGACCAGCGATAGAGCTCATATCCACATCGTATATTCTGTGACATAATTTCTATTCCTTTCAGATAACTGCTTAGTAAATAAAGATCTACATGCACTCTTTAAGGCTCAGATTTGCATTTATCTCCCACTGAAAGGCTCATTTGAAAATTGGAAAGCTTGCATTTCAATTAGCAAAACAGTCACCACTTTGTGATAATCAAAAAAGCATCATCTTACATATATGTATATTCTTAAATGTCTCTTCTTGTTTAAACTACTTCATAGCTTTGTCATTACATGATAAGAAAGATAAAGAAGAAAAGAAGACTGTAAAACAAGAAATAAAATCAACACTGATTTCATCACAACCAAAAAAATGCAAAGTGCATAACGTTCATTGAATAGAAAGCTGTCTGAAAATATCACAAAAATAATTTTCTTCTGTGAACAAATAATTTCAGTGAATGCCTTTGAGTGTTTAGATGCCCTCATACCAAAAAAAAAAATTATGGAAATACATAGTTCTCTCTTAAACATCTTCAGAATTGTAAAACAAAAGTCCAACTAACTATGGATGGAATGACCCTATCTAAATAAGGATTTTCTTTTTCTTTTTAAAATGTTCTCATAAATATATAGAAAATGTGTATGAAAGCTTACTTGTAACAATTTTTTTTCTTTTTGTTTTAAAAAAAATATGATAAACATAAAATATCATAAATTAAAACAAAAAAAATTAGTCAATGAAAAATTAAAAAAAAATAATCATATATTTCATTTTAAGGCAAAATACTCAGTGCAAAAAAATCTTAAAAGAAGATGGTCAGGTGATATCTCAAACGCTATTGTTAGAAAATATTTTGCCTCGTCACATGTGCACAAAATTCATTTTAAAAATTACACAATTTTAGTTCCAATATGCCAGATGGGGAAAATACACATCGACTGTTTTACACATTTCAAAAAGTGCTACATTAACCATTTTTTCCTGCAATCAAAAATTGAATAGAGCTTATTTTGATTCTTGCTGAGTTATTTAAATTCTTTACACAGTGCAGCACAATTAAGATAAACATGGCCCACTCAAATCTTTAATTGTCGAGCCTAGTTTTCCCTCTGAAATTTCATCTTTTTGGCTTTAAAATTTCTCTTCTTCATCTTATTAATTTTTTCTGATTATATAAGTTTGCTAGTGTTAACCCTCTAAATTCAATACCTTTAAATTTTATAACTAATAATATCTGACTCCTTTGGAATAGATAGGAGACATAGAATCTTTTACATTAATTTCATATTTAGAACCAATGTGACTAAGTCAAGAAGTAAGGTAGACCTACAGATATGTGATGTGACTCATCAGTCAAAAGGAAAGCAGTTGGTGTTATTGGTGAAAGCCATATAGGGAATCCTTACTTACTTGAAATCACTTTTGGAGAAAAGAATCGTAAAGGTGGAAAATCAAATAATTGGATACCTAATTCCAACCTAAAAAAGCACTAAATATCATTCCTGATCTTTAAGCAATATACTTATACATAAAGTTTTACAATATGCCATGATCAAGTCCCTCTTGCCTCGTAAGAGAAAAATCATGAGTGGGAAGCTTTCTTTTTTACTTAATTTTCAACTATCTTACATTCACATGCAGAAATCAAATATAACTTACACCTGTACTACATGTAACAAACAGTAAAAGAACTTTACATACTTATCATGTCTTTGCGGCTCTAAAAAAATACATTATTACTTGCCCACAAAAATGTTCAATTTTGTATATATTTAATAATTTTCATGTTTCTATTTTCTTCCAATGAAAACCATTGGCAAACGATTTCTACTTGTCTTTCATAGAGTAAGGCTTCAATGAAAAAGATCACTGAAAACACAATGAATCATTATAAACAATTTTTTAAATGTTCTCTCTGCTTTGGACTTAAGGCATGAATCACACAAGTAAAGCACCAGTTGCTGGCTTAACTGCATGCAATTTATTGCAAATTGGAACAGGACCTACAAGAAGTCAAAGCATTTCAAATTATTTGGTATTTTCACCAATCAAAGGATAATATTGTTATTGGAGTTTGCATGTGTCATGACATGTCAGCCCTCAGTCACAGTCTCCAAATGGTTTTGCTCCGACCACCTTGAGTTAATCTGAACTGTATTGTTGTCAAGCTTAATATCTTTATCGCATGTGCCTGCATCATCTGCCATACAAGCTGATCACCAGCGGTCTGTCCACTCTGGGCGTGTGTCCAAGCGTTTGGTAGCACTCCCTGGTCGTACTGTAGCACTGCTAGGACGACTCCCTCGCTTTGATGAACGGACTGATGAGATCCCGCTAGTGGTGAAAAAGATAAAAATTATCACACGTAATGATTTACAAGAGAGAAGAAAAAGGTTAAGAAATAAAAATGATAAAAAACTTGAATTTACACCTTCAGTCAAGTACAATAAGATCACACCTGCCATTTATCTCTTTGGATACTTATTACCGCTATTATTACCTCAAACTGATACAAAGTTATAATATGCATTCATCAAACACTCTGTCTTAACTATATTAAAGGAAAACAAAACAAAAGAAACAAAAATATATTGCACAAAAGCATGCAAGAGGTATGTGAGTAACACTGTTACAACCCTTTTTCTCTTGATAAAAATTTTTGTGGGTAGAAATATCTGTCCCCTTGTTCACTACACCATGTCAAACATACATGAGCTAAATTGTGGCTCAAATATGCAATCTTTTCAAATTTAAAAAAGACTATGAACTGAATGTTATTTTAAAAATTTAAAAAGTACAGGTCAAAATGAAGATAACTTGATAAATTGGGACAAAATTTGTTGGAAAGTCATTTGATACAAAGTAATAAAACCTTGGAATTTTTTAATGGACTCTAATACATACATGTACATGTATATTTTAGTAAGTAAACATCTGCTTTTATCTAAATGCTTCAAAAGTTCAAATGAAATTGCCTGTTTTGATTGACAAAAAACATGGTCAAAATGAATTATGTCCTTCCAAATGATTATCTCCGAGGATTTTCTTTTTTTTTTTTTTTTTTTTTTTGGGGGGGGGGGGGGGAGGATTTGAATGATGTTTAAAAAAAAATTAATGGAACAATCCAAGTTTATCCCTGCCTTCCCACACCGACCTGTGAATGCTAGTCATACTCCTGGTGCGAGATCCAATCGAGCTGGCCGAATCAGCCATTGAGGATGTTCCTGATCTTCGCCTGCTGCCTCCCGCATCGCTTGATCCCTTTGAGCTGCGGCCAGGCAAGGGGTGAAGGGCAGCGATTGACACCCCGTGCAAGGTTGTGTTCTCATAGGATCTCAGCTGGTGGTCACGGCAGATGGTTGTGGTTGGTTTCACCTTCTGTAGCCGCTTCAGAAAGGCCTGAAATAATCACAGAGGTTGGCAGTTAGAGGCAATAACAAAAGAGAAGAATTGAAAGATCAATCAAGAAATCAAGTCAGCAATGCATGATGGATAAAATGACTTACATTTTTAAGTTGGACTAACTTAGATGGTGTGTCATTATCTTATAAATTTTTCAAGAATTATGGCAATCAAATTTTTTGATTTGTTCTGCGCTATTCACTTTATTGCATTTCGATTGAAATTAGAGGCAAAGACAAAATTCAGGGCAAACAAGATAGATAAGGTTGAAATGGGAGAGAATGACAGAAATATATAATAGACAGTGAGAGAAAGGAAATGAGAGAGAGAGCTAGAGAGAGAGAGAGAGAGAGAGAGAGAGAGAGAGAGAGAGAGAGAGAGAGAGAGAGAGATGACAATAGGCTGCCCTCTTAAAACAAACTTTTCAGCTTTCACCTTAAAGAAAATGGCTTTATTTTAAAAAAAGAGGTGAAAAGGAAATAAAGATAATAACAACACTACTACTACTACTACTACTACTACTACTACTACTACTACTGCTGCTGCTGCTGCTGCTGCTACTGCTACTACTACTACTACTACTACTACTACTACTACTACTACTACTACTACTACTACTACTACTACTACTACTACTACTACTACTACTGCTGCTACTACTACTATTACTACTACTACTACTAACAACAACAACAACAACAACAACAGGAGGAGGAGGAGGAGGAGGAGGAGAAGAAGAAGAAGATGAAGAAGAAGAAGAGGAGGAGAAGGAGGAAGAAAAAAAAAGTAAGAGAAGACTAGGGAGGAGAAGGAGAAAAAAATGGGCAAATGAAGAGGCGAAAGGAATAACATAACAGTAATAACACTTTCAATTTGCTCATACAAACGGGTCTGTTTAGCAAAACACATGGATTATAATTAGAGACAAAACAAGGGTTAGGATATAAAAGGAAAAGAAAAACAAGGTCAGAAATAATTAAAGCTGAATTTTCTTGGGGCTGCTTCACGGGATAAAAATTCTTCAGATGCAGAAGAAAATAATATGCGTTTATAAGTAAGCAATTTGCAGACACATTACTAGACTAAAAAGGGAATACAAAAGCATGATACCCTGTAGATATACGTATCCATATCGCTATAGGAACGTAAGGACAAAAAAAAAAAAAGGAACAACAAGAACAAAGACCTACAAATCATAAAAAAAAAGTTCAGGTGAAAGAACGCGGAGAATTAAACAAAACAAAAAAAAAAAAAAAAAAAGGAAAATTACAAACGATCTAAAAATATAAGTGCATGGGAGTAGGGAGGCATAATAATATGATATAAAATATACAACACAGGCATATGTCAGAGGGAACAATGGTAAAGGGTCAGCTAAGCAGAAGAAGATCGGATGAAAAAGAAAGCGGAATGGGCTGAGGAGAATAGGAAGGAGGGAGGAGAGGGGGGGATTTCGAACCGTATAATCCTCAACTTGCTGCGGTTCCTGGAGGCATTGACTACTGGGTGCTGAGCAAGCATAATCCCACTTAATTAACTATTCACCAACAGCCAACAATGGATATGTAATCCTCACATGGTTCCCGTCACCTGCGATATAATATTGTGTCTACCTCAATTTAGACTCGGATCAAGGCCTGACGTACTTAGGCCTTTCGGTTGGCGACACAAGGTTATAAAGAGAGTAAAGCAGAGCAATTTATCAACCAGATTTGTTGGTCACCAAAGTGGGAAGAGATCGAATTTGAGGTCTCCTTATCCCAGAAATCCCTCGACAGACAAGAAGACTTCAGATTATTACTTCCACAGGCCAAATCGACCCCCACCCCCCCCCCCCAAAAAAAAAAAAAAAAAAAAAAAAAGAAGAAGAAGAAGAAGGCGGAGAGGGAGATATCATGTTTTGCTGAGTTTGCAATGTGGATCACATCTCAGATAAATTAAACGAAGGAAGTGAAAGAAAAGACAGATAGAAGACAGATAGGGTGATAGTAAAAGTAAACAAAAGGGGATAATAGCTGCTGCTACGGCATGTGGATGTCTGATAATAAAACCATGGAGAGTACTGGCAAAATCCTACAATATGACTTGATACGATAAGCTGATCAAGAAATTTCTCCTTGAAGTTCTACATGCAACCTTAGCAGGCACAATACAATGAGAAACACACAAAAACTATGTAAGTAATATCTTGTTGGAGGAGGCCAATTTCCTACGCAAAAGAATCTCCAAAACGATTAGGGGATGAAAAGCTACTCAAAGAGTTCAACTGTCATTAGAATCTTTAACGTATATTTCAGAGAGTGTGCTGCCCATCAAAGAGTAAAATCGCACAACATTCCCATCTAAAACTCATGAATTGCCTTTGGTTAACAAAAGAGACGAAATAGAAAGGATGTGCGTAGGGAGGGACATAACAAGTCGACAGCTGAATTTGTCCATACGGTACTTGGAATTTTGTTTTCAAGTCCACGACTGTCAAGCGCAGATATGCTTACAAATTACAAAGTACCGTGGTGTGAATTATATACAGCGACAATACTTGTTGTTCTTCGTTAGATTTTATCGCTTCATTGCTTTTCCCACATTTTTAATTGCATGGGGTGATTTGTTTAGGACTAAAATAGTAAAATAAAACAATGATAAAAGCAACAACAAAACCAATAACAACGAATACATTGTCATGAGTCAACATTTAGTACAGACACACGTTGCAGTGCACACTATCTCCTCTAATAGGTTGTGCACAGCATCACACGAGCCTATGGAAGAAGAGCGTCTTTCCTCAACGCGTCTCGACATGTTCTCTGTGGCAAACCCTATTACAATGTCTACAAAGGAAACCGCGCCTCGCGTCCTTGCTACCGGCAATATTACGGCGTACATACAAAAAAAAAAAAAAAAATACCCCGGGGCAACATCCAACACAGCAGGTAACGAAAACAACAGATCTTTACAACATTGCAGCATTATACATGTATTTTTTTTTTCAAAAAAAGCTTTCTTTGTCAAGAACCGATATAGAGACGATATCTCTGCTCTTCGACATCAAATAAAGAGAGAAAAAGTATAATACTCTAGAAGGACATAATGTCGGGCAATTATCGGATATCTTTACATCGAGAAGAGTGCATGTAGTAAATCTCTTTTCAGATAGTCTTGTTGCCGCAAGCGCCAAGATTCACTCAAAACAAATAATCGCTTTTCTAAAAGGCTCCGTTCGCTCGTACCATAGCGCGCGACGGGAATTTTGCGAAATCCAGTCACCAAGACTACACCAAATCATGCCCGAGAGAACCTTAGACTCGTTAGAGCTAAAGCAACAGTGGAATCGATAAACTGTATAATTGCTTGTGTCAACGTCGACCTACTGTTGACCAACAGAGGCAGGCTTTGTTTTCGGCTTGGAGCATAGAAACTTTACAATCGCGTAGACCCTATTCACTCTAACAGCAAAATAACAAAAACAAACACTAAACAAGACCAAAAAGACGAGACTAAAATCAATACGATTTGCGAGTTTAAATATTTGGATTTTTTTAGCGCCAGCCGCTTCCCTACGTTAGTTCACATGAGTTCTGTTGCCTCACTTGCAATTTTAGAATGATCTTTAGCACCATGGTGATTATCTTAAACATTGAAGAGTGTAATTAGAAAAGAAAGAAATTCTAATGAAAGCGAAATTCTTTGGTACTAGCATCAAAATTATTCAAAGAATATTAATTAAAAAAAAAAAAACAAAAAGCAAAAAAAACATATGACAGGTGCCACCCCCGAGCCCAAGCTTAAAATCACTAAATGAATAATAAAATAGAAATCTTGAAAGAAAGTGAATAACTTCGAAATAAAAGGGGCGTGGGGGTGCGGTTCAGAGTCGTTTTATGATGTCCTATGCGCCATAATGCAGCAACAAAAGTGTTGCTTATGGTGCCATTTCATCAAATTACGACCAAAGTATTCACGAGCTGTACGGTATTGAGCGCAGTAAAGCTTGCAAAGAGCAACAAAACAGTTTGGTGAATTAACAAATGGAGAGATCTAAGTATGAAACCAATATCACCGGTATTATATTAAGACCCTCATAATACTTTATTATTACATGAGCATGTCATTTCGTATCAAATTAAAGTCCGCGAGGGGTCATATCATAACGCTGAAATAACTATAAACTTTTTCAATTCATGTCACCAAAAATGTCATGGAAACCCACTTTGATCCTATAGGTCCAATAGAAGGATTAACAAAAGCATGGAATTAGGAATAATTATGGATTTGGCTCACTTAAGCTTTCTTATTTTGATACCATTCGCAATTCTTTCTCTCCTGTTTAACTTTGCTCGATGAAATCATGTAGCCACAGCCTGGAAGAGTCATTGCAGCCATCATACTTCAGAAGACTTCCAATACCAAAGTGCTTAATGGATATGGTTTCTAAGCGACACGCATTTCAAATAATTCGACCCGTAAGTTCCTGTCTTTGCTGCGCGTGTCTACAATAGTCCCGGTAATACATCACATAAAAGCTCCGCTGATTGAGGTCTTTCCTGCCAATCGATCTCACAAATAATGAAGCTGGCCTAAGGCAATAATTGCCACACATTACATGTTGAACTTAACGTTCCAAACAAGGCAGGCCTTGTTGCCCCAAACAGACGCGCCTTTATTATTAGAGACCTAGTGTTTTGAGATACATGTATTTCTTTCTTGCTTCCAAACGTTTGTAAAGATAATCAAAATTAATAATAATTCATGGAAATCAAAATTATAATAACAAAGAAAAATAAATATATGATAACAATACAACATTTCCATTATACAAATATTTCGCACTCGCAATAAATGAATAAAATTATCCCCACAGCTTGGCATTCTAAAAAGATGGGATAGCATAATTAGTCCGAAACATAAAACCCGTTCTGTAACGAAGTACCTGTACAATTTTTGACGCGCCTGCAAATCTCAGGATCAAATGCAGGAGATTATTATGGGTTTTCATTAGTCAATAATGCTTTTTTTTTCGTGGAAACCCTTTGAGTTGCGACATTTGCGTGATCTACTAATGTTTCTCCCTTTATTCAACACGTGAGGACTTCTCGTTGTAAAATATCTGCATAGTAACACGTAAGAAGTGCAAAACGATCAACCGTATGACAGGGAGAAAAAAGATATTTCACTTCTGAATCGAAACAACCTGAGAAATGTAGAATCACCTCTGATCTGCCACGGCTTTATGAGTTGGCCATATCACATGACACCCATTTAGAGCAAGTTTGACCAAAATATTAAATCTCACTGGATCAATTTTGCTTTTGAGGAAAGATAAAGATAAAGATTGTAGATGGTTTAAAGATTCAACTATGCATTGCTAGAGGAACATGACGTCGAGACTTTTTTTTCACTGTTGTGGGGATAGATAAAAAATAAATGCCAACGTAGTCCAGTAATATGAACTCAGGTTAGAACAAGAAGGAAATAAAATATATAAATGGAAAAATGAGTTTGACTATAAGTGTGGTGAAGATCTGACTTCGAAATGTTTATTTGTCTTGACCTTGAACAAGGTCAGCTACTTCTGACCGAACTGAGATTTCAAAATTAGATGGAAACCTTTTATACGCTCGAGAAAACGATATTCGACGAATATTGAATTAACATGTTAATTTTTCGAGTAATTCTGACTAGACAACGATGGATGATTTATATTAATTATATATTTTCATTATCATTTCAAGGACAGCTTGTTTTCATTCATTTAAAAGCTAAATGCCTGTCTTTCTTTTGAGCAAGGGCGACTGCATTTGTAATGCTACTTTGCTAGCCATTTAGAATGATGAAAGGAAAAGAGGAAGATCGGTTTCTTCAAATACCAAGCTGTCTTGAATAAGCAAACTTGTAAAAATCAAATCAGTGTTTAGAGGGGTGACTTTATTGGGAATGTTTGGTAATTATGAATTTACTGAAAACGTTTTAGAAACGCACATATAGGTAAAGATGTCTTATGAGGTAAAAACATACATATGTCTGAAAAATATGCCCTTAGAAAAGAACAATGTTGTAGAAATCTGAAAGATAAACTTCGCTACATTTGTCAGCCTTGAGTCAAATTATTAGTCAAAATGGTGGATATACAAGTGTGAAACAATCGGTGTTTCACGAAAAATATGAAATCAAGACATCAAGTCAGAAGGAAAGAGAGGTGAGAGAGGGAGAGAGAGAGAGAGAGAGACAGAGAGAGAGAGAGAGAGAGAGAGAGAGAGAGAGAGAGAGAGAGAGAGAGAGAGAGAGAGAGAGAGAGAGAGAGAGAGAGAGGAGAGAGAGAGAGAGAGAGAGAGGTGCGAGAAGGGGAATAGAGAATGTTAAAAGGAACAAGAGCGAATGAAAGAGAGAGAAGGAAAAAAAAAAAAAGAGATTGAGTGTGTGTTAAAGGAAAAGAGGATTGGAAAAGATGGGAAACCAAAGATTGAACTCACCATATTTTCTGACTCGATCCGTTTCATGTCTCTCTCCCTGTTGATAGCAGAAGGTGTCAATTTGTAAGCAGATTTCGGGCTGGCATAAAACTGCTTCTTCTGGTCAGCGGTGGAGTTGACACGGCGGACTATCTCGTTCAGAAGACGTTGATTCTCTCGCTCTATGTCTCGTGTTTTGCCCTGATCAAAAGTATAGTTATTCTTCTCACGTGGAGCTCCCATCGGAGCAAACATGACGCGTCGGGAGTTGGCTTGAACACGCTTCTGCTTCTCAAGCTCTCCTACCGCCTTCATCAGAATGTCAAGGTCAAGATTAGATCCACCTCTGTCGTCCCGACTATGTTTCGGAGGTTCTAATTCGTCTCCACCATCCTCACCCAAGTCAAGGCCAGTGACTGGCAAGGCCAAAAATTTATGCATCGTGTCTCTAGCTCCATCCCCTGCCGAGCTGACGCGGCTGCCCTTATCTCTTCCACCTCTGGCTCTATTGTTTGTGGTTTTTGAGGATCCTGTTTGCAGTCGCGGAGAGTCCATGGGAGAAACATCTGTGATATCACTGTCAGAGAGAGTTTCAGTGTCAGACTTTGCTGGCGAGACCCTTCTCCTGTTGTTGCTGGATGATGCTGAGTGCGTTGATCCTGACGCACGGGCTTTGGCTGTTTTTGGTCTTGATTTTGTGTCTTTCCTATTTGGTTTGGTGTTGGATACAGATTGTTCACCCCATGCTTGTTTATGTCTTATATCATCTCTTTTTGAAGAGTCTTTCCACTTTGAGTCCTCCCGATTAGACTGTGCTGAAGATTTTACATTAGAATCCTCCTCTCCTTCAGAATAAGCACTTGAGCTATATTCATCCTCACCAATACGCGAACGCCCTCGTTTTGGCAAGGCACTCTCTGAGGTTTTAGCTACAGGGTTACTTGGCCTCTCTGTCTCACTATCTGATGATACACTGGAGCCTGATTTGCTCACATTAGAGCCAGATTGATCTGATCTACTTCTTGAGCGCCTGGACAGCGATTGCCTTTCAGAACTATTGGAACCAGTGCTGCTAAGCGAAGAGTTGGAAGGCGATCGCCTGGACTTCACTTTGTTCTTGCTCTCGTCTTTCTCTTTCTCGTCAGAATCTGATGCAGAGTCTGAAGAATAACTCTCGGAAACACTTTCAGTTAATGAAGGTTTTTTATCAGAGGAAGAAGATTTGGGGGTCCCAGCCTTCCCGACCGAGTTGTGATTATTTGGTGCGGTTTGCTTCTCCTCTGACTCAGATGGTTCTGGGCCTATGGGAGGTTTTGAGTTAGGAGATATTTTCTGAGTATCTTCATTCTGATGACGAGGTGTTTCAAAAAAGTCAAAATCTAAACTCTCCTCAACACCTCCAGAGGATGCCATGACAGAAAATTTTCCAACAAACCTGTGTATAAAAGACTTTTTTAGAGACATCTAAAATTTTATTGGATCATCAAAAAGGGACAATTGCTAAAAAATTGACAGCCATTTAATGGGAAAAAGAGTGTTGAAATATGAGGTATCTGATGTTTGCCTCATTATTTTCCCCATTAGCAGAAATTTGAATTTACTAGTTTGTTTTACTGTAAACAGAAAAAAAAAACCAAAAAAACGTATATGTATGATTTAAGTTGCCAACAAATGTGGTCTACCCTCTTTTTTATTATCAATTTTGAAAATGACAACCAAAATTTTCATTTTAAACTGACATATCAATTTCTTACATTCATAACTGAAAAAACATCATCACATTCTCAATCCCAGAAATTAATCATAACTAATCCTTATGTAATTTTGTTAGCCAAATAAATATCACATCAGTACCCAATACAGACTTTACATGTTGAACATTACAGCATGAATGAGGCGTGATGATTACCCAATCCAAATCTAATTCATGAAATGTCAAATATTGCTATTTTCGTAAGCGTATATATCCCAAATGTTAGAATTTGTTGAACTGTTTAACCATTTCTCCACCCTGGCTTAATAATAAGATGCAGCATTATTTCTCTGTGACCATGCTGTCTATTTTTCTGTTATCTAATGATGTCTATTACTATTTTATACTTAAGTAACTCAAAGTTTAATAGTTTTACTTGTAACAATCTTAGAAATTACATATCCATAAAATTTGGTCTAGGTTATCTTTTCCTGTTTTAAACGGTTTCTGCTTCTATTTTCATTCTTTTATTTGATCAGCATCCAACTTTCAAGAATTTACGTTTGACAGTATATAATCATAACATTACATAGGCCTACAAGGGAATGTAATAGAGTTTATTACATGTATTTGCACTCTATTGCAGCCCCTCACAGCTTGATAGTACTTTGCAGATGAATTTGGCTACTCCACAGGATCATTGCAATGACTGCATATTAGATCTAGTTCAGATCTCATCAGATAGTGACAAGATTAGCATGTTATGGTAATTATGAATTGACTGAAAACATTCAATTCGTAAATTCTTCTTACAAAAAGCTAATGGACATGGAGAGATATCCTAGATATAACACTATTCCAAACATTTAAAACCCAAGATTTGTTTGTAAACACAAGAAATACCAAATTCACAACAACTGATGTCTAAATTAAATTCTGCCTAATTTCTGCATCAAAACAGCTCTTCAAAAATGTAACCATCCTAATATGATCAAACCGTTTTGCTTTTTTTTTTCTTTTGGTTTTATTTTGCCTCTGAAATTTTATTAGTAAAATTAATGCTAATAGTAAAAACTTGCCATTTCATAGAAGTGTTTTCAGATCTTTCATTTTCCTAAGGAGCTTTATGTTTGGCAGATCTATAATAGACTAGATTCTTTTTCCTTATAAGTGGACAAATCATACCAAAATTGATCATGATTTTTCATCCCAAACATGCCAGCAATGCTCAATTTGAGTAAAAAATAAAGTTAATCTGTGAAGGACTCTAGATCTAGTATTTTTCACTGGAAAGAAACCATTGCACTGCACAAAAACATGTTACATGACAAAGCTAAACCTGAAAAGATGTAAACCTCTCTATAGGCTCCATAAAAAATAATAGACCTAATCTAGATTATATAGATCATAAATTTTTTCAACTGTTTTCAACATGAAATAAGTTTTGATTCCCAAAAATAAAATGAATTTACAATTCTAGGTAGGCCTAGGCCTACATTATTCCGTGTTGAAAAAGACCTAAAATGCAATGGAAGAATTTTTATGACTGCTTCATATATCTAGATCTCGGGAACGCAGAAGTAGAAGAAGATCTAGATCTAGATTAGATTTATTATTGAAAGAAATTCTCGATTTCAATTTCATACCGGTACTTACTTTTTAATTCCACTTCGATGTAGACTAGAATCTAGATCTAGATGATCTTGATTTAGAATCTACTCTGAACCATTTTAAAAATCTTGTAAATGTTGTGAATCTTAGTTAAAAGACGTTAAAACTACTTGAAACGAAATCCATTCACGTTTGAATACACAAAAACTGTCTGTTATCCAAAACTCGATCTTGTATATTGCTCCTGATCAATCCCTGAAGAACTGTAGAATTCGACCATTTTGATTATTGTTTTAGCAACTATGACGAGAGATCTCGTTCCGATCTCGCGAGTTGCTCAGGCGGTGGCAGGTTTTAGCTTGATACTCTCTGTGTTTTCCCATAGGCATAGAGGTACTCCATTAATTAAATCAGGCAAGTGCCAACACGATATCTCAATATAACAAGGAAAGAAGAAAAAGAAGAAGAATTTTTTTTTATTTTGACTGTAGCATATGTTATTTATGCATTGGGTATGCAATATTTATGACATATTTATTATAAGGCCACCTTAGATAGTGTGTATCAGAGGAACGGGAAGAATAATAACGATATAGATTTATTGCCATAATGGTTTAATAATTATAAAGTGTTTGCTCTTAAGTTGTGGAAAAAGTTATATTTCATTTGATAAAAATGAAGTGACCTTATCTTTGATTTTCTTTGCAGTATCAAATATGATATGACTACTTATGTATATAGCTCAAGTTAGAAGAGTTTTCGAGTTTTGATGATGACGTAATTGTTCACTCTCAATCTCAATGTCATGCTAAAACGCAGACTAAGTATACATACACACGCATATATATATATATATATATATATATATATATATATATATATATACATGTATATATATATGTGTGTGTGTGTGTGAAATTTATCCCATTTGGTAAATAAGGGAAAGCGAGAGAAAGAGAGAGAGAGAGAGAGAGAGAGAGAGAGAGAGAGAGAGAGAGAGACGTTTCAAGAATGAGTGGAGCTGTAAAATCAATTGATAAATCTGGTTCTAGACACGTCCACATACACACACATACATACATATATATATATATATATATATATATATATATATATATATATATATATATAGTTTGAAAATAAGTTGGAACAATTGATAAGAGTGCTCAAATGTGGGAGCTTTAAGAATTTAAGGTAATATCTTCTATAACTATATATATATATATATATATATATATATATATATATATATATATATATATATATATAAACGAGAGATCATAAGATGATATTATACCTCTTGGAGTGGATGGATGAGAGCAAAACAAGGGCGCAGTTATAATGCAGCTGTAAAATAAGATCTTTGACAAAGAGTTTCAGATTAGCAAAATGAAGGTAAAGAGTATGTAACGGGAATATTTATGATTTTAATTTTTTTTTTAAATGCCCAAATAGGTTAGCAATGAAAATGAAATTAGAGCTCTTGTATATATCCTAGAGAAACAGTTTAGAAACTGAGTGACAGCTGATTAACACATCAATATTATCGTTCCAAACCTCAAACCATCCGTCTTGCAAGTTATAGATCGCACTAGACACAGACAACAGATCTTTAGGAACCAAAAGGTGAAACAAACAAATCAAACTGCAGAAACGGGCATGTCGCTAAACAGAAATGAAACTTAGTCTAACCCACAAACAAAAAATATTTTTGAAAATTTTAAGTCTTAAGTCTTGACGAAAATGGGAAAAAAATGAGGAAGCTGACAAATATTAATGAAATCCTAACACAAGTTCAAATCACGCCTCAGAAAAGCAAAGAAATACTTAAAAGTAAAGAGGGAAACAACCTCTTTTTGTGGGTATGTGTAAGTGTGTAGGCCTACTGAGAAAGAGACATCGTAGTGTCAGATGGCATACTGCAAGTAGTAGAAGCACAATGGAAACGGAAAGTATGAAATCCAGACATCTTTCAGTAAAAACGACCGCATATTTAAATTATAAGGTGCCCAAGAAAGTTATAGGCTCAATACTTTTCTTTCAACTAGTCTGCACCAATTTTATTGTATTTCTTTTCCAGATTAACTTATAACTTCTGTAAAAATGCATAGATGCCAGGAAAAATAGCCTCATAATTTTTTTTTTTTTTTTTTGCTGATGCAAAGCCCTACCGTGGTGCTTAAAAATGTTGTCCTTCTTCTCACCTCCCCATTTCTTGTTCTCTATATCTTCCTCGATAGCTTGGATCTGCAGTGCCATTATAAAAAAAAAAAAAGTTATAGCATTATTCTGTATAGGTCAGCTATTCCCCCCCCCCCCCCCGAGAAGATTTTTTTTTTACTTAGTAGCTAAAATGTGCATACACCGCCGTTCCTGGGTTTCCTGTGTAAAGTGGCGGGTGATTATAAACCATCCCTATCGTCTGGTTGCTAGCCAACACCAGATGCTTCAAGCAGTCGTCAGACGTAGAAGGTTCTAAGTGTAGGTTACTCAATAAAATTAGGCTGGCCAAGTGGATAAATTTTATTCATTTCGTATTTTCCTGAAGAAAAAAAATGCAGTCATGGATCTAAAAAAATCTAAATTTATATTTATCTCGATGAAGATGGTGTTGTGACGGGTTAATTTATTCATTCTGTAAGGGTATCAATTTAAATTTAAAACTACTCTACATTCTAGATCTAGATCTAACTACAGTGCTACTTACAAATTTGGATTCTAAGTGTTGGAGGTAACGCACAGATGTCAAGCCTGGATTCCTGCTTCAAGCCAAAGTGACCGATACCTCCATGAAGTAGCCACATGCTCAGATTGTTCGAAAAGAATCAATATGAAGATTGATATTAGCTTCAGTATTTTTCTAAGAGACAATAAATCTAAACTGACAACCCGCTACCCGTTTCTGAGTCAAGACCAGATTTTATCAAGGTTAAGACAGCAATGGAGAAAACTCAATGATCCATCCAATAAAGACTTAAATTCATTGAATCGATCTCAGCGCCAACAAAAGTTATCTTATCACAAGACCACCAAACTGAGAGTATCTCGGCGATATCTGAACGAAAATGAAAGAAAAAACTCGGGCATTCATGATTTTGTTGGTGGTGGCTATGATAAAAATTCAAATTTCTACAAAGATAAAAACAAGAAATATTCCCCTTACTTATTTTCCAATGATTCTTTGAGCAAATTGAGCAAATGGTCTAAACCAGTAGTGACAATCTCAAACTTGGAAGATAGGAAGGACAAAAATGGAAAGAATAAACCGAACATATCAAGATCTAAATCTATGACTAAATACAATCAAAGCGATGTTTTCCATTCCTCTTTGGAACAGTCTATTGAGGACAAAAGTCTAGATCTATATTTACCTTCAAGTGTTGGTACAATGAAATTAAGAAAATGGTGAGTCAAACCTTCATTTAAGTTTGCTTTTTAATTATCTAAGGTTTACAAATTAATTTCTTGTCTTCTGTGGTATGTATGCACTCACGACTTGACCGATAAATATTCCCACAAAGAGTTTATGTAAGTTTGGCACTCTAGGTAACAAGATCCAACAAGTTACTTTAATGCACTGCCAGGCACCCATTGAGCAGAGAAATGGATTAGTAATATTAAATAGTAAGGTGCTAGATTGTTTTTGCTATGTAGTTCAACAAAATCTGTTGAGATAGAAGAGGTCGACACATGATCGGTTTATTGTTTGTCTTTGGAAAGCCTTGTAAGTTTGAAATGTTCAGAAAATAAATACCAAATATTCAATAGATGGTTATAATTAAGAAGAAGTCACCATGCTGCTGCTTCCCCTTAGTAACACTTAGTTATTGGTTTTGAACAACTTATCTTTTCAGTCTCTAAACAATCCAAATTGTCCCACATTTACTCAGTAGCATAATATAGTACAATCTTGCTCGTTTTGGGCTTTATGGGAAGTTAGTAGAAGTCACTACTAGGTGACACATTTTTGGCAGATCAGAGGGTATAAAACAGGGTTCCTGTACCATTGTTGTTATTTCTTAAATTGTTTTTAATTAGCAATGGCATTACACTTTCACTTCCTTTAAACATTGCAAAATCAAACTCAACATAATTTATTCAGGATTGGGTAAATGCAATTATGAATATGATCAGAGCTGTACTACTTTGTTATAATCATTATAGAGATACAAAAAATTACTGTCGATTGACAGATATAAAATGTACATGTAGAGCACATAAACTGCATCATTAAGTTGCATCACATTATGCATTCATCATTTCATTAGTTGTCACACGCCTGTTAGATATATGAACCTAAATATCTTAAGTTCCTAGGCTATGTCTTCAAGAGTCTAGTTTTAGTTTTGAAGTGGAGTTAACCAGCAGAATTTTTAAAAGCAACTCTAATCAAGGTTAGTCAATTGGTTGAGGAGGCGAGGGAAGGAAAGGTAGGGGAACTGTGCTTATTCTGAAAATATTGAGTCAAATCTCTCTCTCTATCTGTCTGTCTGTCTGTCTCTCTCTCTCTCTATCTCTCTGTCTGTCTGTCTGTCTCTCTCTCTCTCTCTCGAGGCGCAGGTTCGATCCCTGTTCATTCCATCTGTTGTAATGTTTTCACGTCTTTCGTCTTATTTGTCGGTCTCGAGCTAGATCTAGGTTTGTGGCTGATTTTTCTATACTACTTATTTCATTATTTTCAGTCACTTGCATCAATAGATCCTTAGATCTAGCTTCGTCTGTCACAGCTTCTAATGTTGTTTGACTGCTTTCTTTATTTCTATATTCATTTATGCTTTTCAGTCAAATGGCATCTTTCTAAGATCCGGTAGAGGCTAGTTTGTTTATGTCCTGTAAAAATATGCACTTGACGATTCTTAGCGATTCAACTTCTTAGTCTATTCAAGCCAGCATGAAAGTCATTGTTTCTTAAGTATCTATTAGATGTTGATGGCTCAATGGTTATGTTCCTGGTCATGTCTCGGCAAGGCGATGGGTGCCGCATTGAGGCGCAGGTTCGATCCCTGTTCATTCCATCTGTTGTAATGTTTTCACGTCTTTCGTCTTATCTGTCGGTCTCGAGCTAGATCTAGGTTTGTGGTTGATTTTTCTATACTACTCTCACTGTGTCTCCCTCCCTCTCTCTCTCTCTCTCCCTCACACCCCCTCCCCACCCCCCTTTTTAAATTTGCCTTCAGAAAATTACTTTTTGCTTTCTTTGAAAATCTGTTGGAACTATGAATATGCATCTTCACAAATGGCTACATAGACTTTTTTTTATCCTGAAACCTAATCATGGCTGTCATCTTACTTTTATCAACACTTAATAGAACCTCAATAAGTGTTGTGATTTTCTGCATCTCAGCAGAAAGGTGTATTTTTGTAATTCTTATATTTTCAAAATCTAACATTCAGATGACTCAGATTCTAGATATTATACGGTTGTTTTTAGGTACTTGTTTTTAGCATCCCTTGTCGTTTAGAAGGTAAATTACTGTCCTCCTTACCAAGAAATCTTATAGGTCTTGATTTAATGCGGCAATCTTGGAAAAGAAGCTGTGTCATCGTGACTCTGAATCAGGTAGCTGATTCTCATAGTCCTGTATTGAGTTTGTACGCATATACTTTGCCATTTTAATTTGCCTTTCAGATCAAATTTGATCAAACTCAAAGCCTTTATCTCTGTCTTTTGTCTGTATTGCTACCTGCTTTGATCACTTTGTTAGTAGTTTCATATTGTTAAGAATCACTTGAGTTTCTTTGTAAAAATATTACATGTATTAATCATGCTATAAGATTTTGTAGATGTTTTGATGAGTTTTTTAAGAATTATAGTTCAAATGAAGTACCAGTATTAATAAGGCCACAGATACATTTCCAGTATTTTGCTCTTCTACTTTTTTCAACAGCATTGCTTGAAGGGCTGACTGAAATGTGGGTCTACATGTATTTGGTTTAGAAGAAGTTTAGATGCACTCATGTGCTTTCCAGCTTGTTTTTTTTTTCCTCATGGCTCTCGTGTGCCTTTGATTTCCATCCCTACAAGTATATATACATTTTAATTTTCATGAAAAGACCTCTAAGATTGGAATGTGGCAGGAAACTATTAAGATTGTATTTTACCTCTGCGTTTTCAATTGGATTAGCCGAGGGTGGAATCTTGTCTAAGATGAGGAAGGATAATTGTATGGACAATAAGAGGCTGGATAAATTACTCTCAGTATATATATTTGGGTGGGTGGGAGGTACCATAAGGTGAGAAGATAGGTATAATGAGCAAGGAAAGGGAGAGAAGAAACGTAGAAAAGGATGAGAAAGACTCAAAGGAGTGATTGTGAGAGGGTAGAAGATGAGCAAATTAGTTAAGAGAGATAATGATAAATAAGTTGGTATCCTGTCTATCTATAGCAGAAGAAAATTCCTGTGAATTATGCCAATTCATCTATTAGAGAATTACATGTATATGTTTTTCAAACATTGAGTTAATGAGAAAGGTATGTTTTAAATAATTAGATATTTAATGTGATAGTGGGTGAGCTCTACTAATAAATCACATTTAAAAACACACATGCTTTTTTCCCCTTTTGGTTTTTTTTTTTTTTATTTTGAAGCCAATGCTCTGGGAAAAATTATCTAATTGAACTAAGACTAAGGCTTAGAATAAAGTAAGAGAGAAAACTGGTAGCAATATGCGCTGCAAATCATTAAAAGAGCCAGTCTCATCTGCATCTTATTGAGTCATCAGTGTCTTCATAACGATTTTTTAATTAAGTATTTTGTCTTTTTTATGAAATCAGGGAAAGGAAGAAAGTTTTGCAGGCTTCAGAAAATGGCGAGCACAAGGTACAAGGCATATTTGAATTTCATGATGATGAGGAAAGGTCGCATTTTGAAATCAAAACACAAGAGACTGCTGTGTGTCAAAGTATGGTGATGAAAAGAGACCATACATTCAGTCATCAATTACTACCTTTCCCAAAATCATCTGGAATCCAAACTGAACAAGATAATAGAAAACAATACTTTAGCCATGCAGATGAAAAAATTAGACAAATCAGTTCTAAAAAATTTCCATCCAAGCTGCCAGTGTTACAAAAAGATGGAACACCTGCAAGATTCAGTAAGAGACTGCTGAGTAAGAAAGACCCTGTTGATGTGAGGAGCATCAAATTAGCTGAATCCAGGTTTAAAATGTCCAATAATAACAATGAAAAGGAAGTAAAATATGATTATTTTTTTCCCCATAAACATAGAAAGATAAATGAAGCCAAGAATATACTCAGCCATCAAACTATAGCAAAGAGAGAGGAGAGTGCTGTTGTCCCAAAACTGAGAGTTTTAACCAGTTCAGCCAATATTGCCAAAGTAAAGCAGGGGCAGCAAGAAGTAAACGCAGATATTCTGAATAAGTTTGCAAAAACAAAAGGGCTCTTTCATGAAGATGAAGTGAAGAAAAAGTTGAAAAGGATTTGTCCTCAGCCATGGAGCAATTCATGTTACAAAACTATGACAAGAGGAAAAGATCAACTGCAAGCTAATGTAACTTTAGGAACTGACACAGAAACTGCCTGCATGTTAAAAATGGACATCAATGAAACAACAGCAAGTGATGATATACCTAGATCACCTCTAAATTATGATGAAGATCTTGCAATAGACACCATGGAGCACTGTATTTGTTCCGACGATGAGGATTGTGGATTGCTTTTGAAGCGATATTCTCTTGCTCATGATGAAAATACCTTAGAGGGCAATTATTTTACAAAAAACAATACTTCACCCATTCAACATAAGTCAGTATCAAAGCAAAATGTTGATTGCACACAGTCAAAGTTCATTATGGATTCTGAGACAACACAAATCAAGGAAAGGAATATTTTTTCAGAGCAAAGAAAAATATCAAGTTGTACCAAAAATTGCTATGCAGTACCAAAAGAATATAAAAACCCAGATGAATTGCAGTATTTTAAAGAAAAAGGAATAATGCCAAAGCTGGAAAAAAAATTGGCTGTAGATGTTAAGCCTGAGAAGCAATGTCTTGCTAATGATTCTAAAATGTTGAGTGAAATTAAATTGCCCTTGCAAACTACATGTATAAGGCAAACTGCAAGAAATTTTTTATGTATTGATAAAGATTTGGACAAATTTGATAAAGATATGTCAGAAACAGACGGCTTGGATACTAGTTCTGATGTTTCTCAGGAAAGCAATGGAGATGAAAAGTGTGATAGTTTTTTTTGCTCTCAAGTGACCTCAGAAACCAATGCTGTGCTTCTGCAAGCATTAATGAAAATCAAAGCCACTGGGTCTTCTCCTGAGAATATGTTGAGAACGAATGATATTCAAGAATCACCTGTCATGCTTTCTCCTGAATCACAGGTAAGAGAATTTTTTTGTGTCTGCATCTATAACTTGTGGGCAACAATTCTTGCTAGTACAGGGGTACTAAGTTGTTAAGTTGACTCTTTATTCCTTACAACTTTTAAAGAGCTGAAACAGAAAAAAAACAATGATTTAAAAATGGCTAAATGTTGTAATAGTTCCTTCTTTTTTTGGGTTTTACTGTATAAATTCACTACTCCACTCCATTTCATTAATGTTACCCAAATTTTTTATCTGGTGGAGTGAAACTAAAAACTTTATTGATTTGGAAATTTTATGACATGGCTCTACTCTTATTTAAACTACTTGTGCGTGTATTTTTCTCCTAGTTTTAAATACTTATCAAATAAAGGCTCACTTAATACATATTTTCCGGTAGATGTGAAAAACTTGCATTTAATCTTTCTCGTATTCCAAAAATAAAATATTTCAAAGAGTCAGAGAGACTACTCTGAGACCTTAATTCAAAGTAAATATATACCCCTAAGATGTTGAAGGCAGTTCCTCAATCCCTTTGTTTGAATATCTAATGAATAACCACCAAATTGTTCATTTTTTAGTGTAATTGAGCCCTTACCAGAACAACAATTACATAAATCCTTAAATGCATAGATTTTGCTTTTATGTCTAATGTATCAACATCATTTTTCTGGCTTTCAATCATACCACAGAGTAGAAAAATGCATGTATTGCCTGGAGACCTTGTCACCAAAAGAGCGACAAGAATAAAAATGAAAAAAGAGCACTGTGACTGGTCTCTTCTGAATGATTCAAAAACCTTATCATCAAAGGTAAAAACAGTCATGCTTCTGTCCATAAAATGGGTAGAATATTACAAAGTAATTTAAGTTGCACATGTCTTTTTGTTAGTTTTACTATTGATACTACTCAATATCTTCAGCTTCTGTTAGACTGATCTCATGAAAAGATAGCATAAATCTTTTAGAACAGGTTTTTGTTATTCATTCATTCTAAAATGTAGTGTGCAAGAGAAAACATTCAAGCTAAAGAAACATATGTTCTTTAATACATTCACTATTTTAAACCATGCAAGACCTTACATTGTTATCATTGTAAAGAAAAGCCAGTTAATGATAATTGTCTTCAGTTGCATTTTCTTACGACCTAAGGAATCTTTTCGAAAATGGCAAATAAAATTCCTACTTTTGATTAGTGTATTAAAAAGCTGAAAAATTGTTTTGCATAATGAAATATGTGCACATATTTAACATATTGATATAGTTTGTTTTTAAGGATTTAAATTTACGATTTATTTTAAGCAAATGATGAGACCTGATAACCTGAAATTGGCATCATTTATTTAAGTGCTAAGAGCCATGGAATTCTTTTTCATAAATCATCTGCAAAAGTTTGTTTTCATGTCTCTTATCATCGAAAATTTTTTTACAAAAATTAGGCATTCAAACATATAAAATGTAGCTCAAGAAAAGTATAGTGTAATTATAGATAATAAGGGCAGAGACCATTGGAATCTGGTAAACAAAAAAGGAAATATTTTGTTTAATTAGAGCAAATCTTTCAACAGGACAGTGATGGTGACAACAGCTTGTTCAAAGAGCCTTTGGGAGTAATGTTCCAAGATCCTACAATAGATGCACTTGCAGATGTAAAAACACCTGGAAAACGACGGTATGTGATCCACTCATAGGCACCATCATTTTACTTAAAATGCAAAAATGATCATGAATATAAAATTAAAAATAATTAAATTTAACTTTAGAGAAGTTCGATTCAGTAAATAAATGAAAGGCTGTTTTTAAACACATGCAGTTACATGTATTTGAAATGCTCAGAGCGCTTTACAAAGGTCCTTTTGAAGTAGAATGCCTTTCTCATCTCACAAAGGAGCAGATATTAGAATCAGTATGTCATTCTAGCATGATGTCAAGAAAAAAAATCTTTTCAAAGGTATTAGCAGATGCAAATTTGAGATTGTTCAGGCTAAAAGTTTGGAAACCTATTGAGTAACCACCTCCCATCCCTATCCCACAAAAAGACAAACAGAGCTTCAAAATGCAATGAATGATCAGCAATCGTGCCAGTTGAGAAACTGATTTTCTGAGAGGGAGACAAAAATTATTAAAATAATGATTTGGATGCCTGACAATTCAGAACTTTTTATACAAAGCCATCATTTTAGCATTATAGATTTTATTACATGAAGCCATATGAACACTTTAGTTTCATCATTAGTGTAAAGCTTTTAGTAAAAAAATGTGCATAATTTGAAAGAATATACAATATTTGTCTTTCAATTTATATTTCAGTCTCGTCACAAGTGCAGTAGCTGCAACTCCAAGCAACTTTGAGTCTATGTTTGATGCTTTTGATATTTTTCTGTAAATTAACATTGAGCTCATGATGTATAAGCCTGGGTGTACAAAGTGAATCACACAAGGATTTCTGTTTTGTTATGCATATAAATCAGTGTTAAATCTAAAAGTAAGTATGGAAGCTTACAAAAGCATTTAAAGTTAAAAAAAAATAGCCTGTGGATTTCCTAATAATATAAGATAATACTCATATAGCTTGGAACGTTACGAGGAGCAGCTAAGGGTTAGAGGGAGGAAGGGCAGTTTTCAAAATTAACTGTTACCCCTCAAAGAAAACAAAATAGAAAAAAGTTCATTGACATGTTTCTAGACATTGCCACTTTGCTATAACTAGAGCAGAACTTAGTTTTTAATGAATCTTTGAAGTGGATTAAAAGTGCAATAGTCTAATTTCTAAAAATACTTAGTTTCCTCAAGAACATTTCTTCCCTCTTATTAGTCTAGACTTTTGCAAAATCGTTGTAAATTTGAGTAATGCAGTCTGTTATTTCTTTGTTTAAAACTTTAAATTGTGAATGATGTTCTTGTCAATGTCATTTTTTGCTGCATCAGTTCTGTTTATGCATGTAATTTGCATGAAAGTGGAAGAAAAGGGTGAACATTATGAAGTCTAAAAGTTATTATTGATCTTTATTTTTATCTTTTTGGATGAACTATGATTTTATTCAAGAGTTAGTTTGAAAAGTTGCTGATATTATTTGAAGTGCCATAAAGTACATGTACATTAATCATAAAGTAGTTGTAGCTCTGAACACAGCATTCCATATTCTTGCATGATTTGCCTTAGTGCAAAATAATACTGCTATGTGCACAACTAAGTGCATGCCTTTAAGAGTTCCCTTTGTATTTAAACAGCAGACGATGCATAGCTAAGATTAAATAGCCTCAGGATAATCTCAGCTAAGGGAATACTGTTGAAATTTTTTAACAGGATAAACTAAGTGCCTGAATAGAGATAGGCAAGGTGAGATATCCTGAAATTCAAATAATTAGCCTAGATCAAGGGGAGGGCAAGAACGGTACAGCTATCACATTACAGAGTGTCACTAACAGTAAATAAAGGTGTAGAAAGTCTCAAATATTTATGAGTGGGTAATGCAGTGTTTTAACTGTTTATGGGTTAAGCTAAAATTTCAGTAAAAATTATAAAAGGTAACAAAACAATGTGTGCATTTGGCTTTTAGATTTTCTTCTCTATTGGATTGGATGTGTCTTTAATTTACCCAATAATTATTGGTTAATTGGTCAAGCATGATATGATGATGAGCAGTTTCAGTAATTCATCCTAAATGAAATACCTTTTAATGCCTGGTATGCATATCCAAAGGCTCTGCATGGCTTTTATATTGGCATGTATATCATGTATTTTTAATTCAATCCACAGTTTAAAGAAACAAAAACACATATACTGGATTTGCATTTCAAACTATTTCTTTTAATGACTCAGTATCGCTGTTAGCACACTAACATAATGGTGCTTAGAAGAATCATTGAGTGCATTTATACTTAACATACTTTAAAGGAATTTAATATAAATAAGAGTCATTACTGTCTTTGTCCAAAAAAAGGCTGGTTAGTATTTGTCTTTGATAAATAGCTATTAAAAAGCTTGTGTTATACTGAATGTGGACTTGCTTTGCTGTTACTAAAATAAAAGGTAAACACAAAATGCCCTTGATTCATTCATTTGTATCAGTTTATTGAATAAATTTGTAACCTTGCAAAATCAAGATCATTTTTGACATTTAATAGTTAACATACAAAATTTATACAATCACTATTCTCATCCACTTTCAATCTCACACAACCAAATGATCAGGATCACACTGGCTTCATACGGTACAAATGTAAGCCTGCTGAAAACAAATCTCAATTTCTTCTAACTTATTTCATTTTGAATATAATGAGTATAGCAGTCTCCTTCCCATTATTAGCATTTATTCTAAATTTTATGGATGGCAATCAAGTAAAAAGGTTAACTCACTGAAGACAGCCTTTTGTGGGTCTACATTTACTAAAGACGGATTTTTAAGGGTATTTTAAAAAAAAAATAAAAAAAGGCACTTCCTAAAATTACATTGTCAACATTTTTAAATGTCATATATCCAAAAACAAGTAGGCATTGCTTTTTATAGCTTTAAAAAAAATTGTTTTCTAAAATTATGCTATAACTGAATGTTTGCCACAACCTTTTGACCTTATGTTTTGACAAATAAAATATTAAAAAAATCATGTGTGCTTTTAGTGTCTGTTACAAGAATTTCCTTCTAACTTTTACTACATTTAGATACAGGTGTTGATACAACCATTCTCGCAGATTTTCTCTTCCCTTTGCCCTCTGTTACATGGGACTATAACTAGATCTACATGTTGATGGCTTTTTTTGTTTTCTAACTATAATAACTCAAAAATTTATAAGACAAATCTGGAAATACTTGGCATGAAACTAAACAAGTGGTGACTGCACAATACTAGAATGTTTCTGCAGCAATTGTGAGTAGAGTAAAGGTAAAAAATTTGGTCCATGTGCTTGAGTTGCAGGGATGCCTGAACAGTCAGCGGTAAAAATGCTTGGAACAGTTGCGTGAAATGCCTCCAGTGTGTGAAGTGATTGCATAGGCCTACTTAAAATTAGCCCAAAGGTTGCCACATGTATAAAGATCGTGGGGAAAAAAAATACACAACAATACTCTAACTCCTGAAAGAATATATGTCTACCTCCTGAACTAATGGCTGAATATAGTTGATCAAATCAACCATTTTATAACCATATGCTTCATCAAAGGAAATTGTTAAAAATCTAATGTAAATTAATTTTTGCTTTTTTTTGTGCCCCATGTAATTACCATCTCTTTGGCAACATCTTTTTTTCTGTCCAAAGTTCAAGCATTTCTATAAAAATAAGCAAATCCCGTTTTATAGGCCTGCTTGATGACATTGGTTTAAAAGGCCACCAAATTAGAAAAATGAATTGATGTAGATCAGCACACATAAATTTGCCTAGCATTCAAATAAAATAAGCTTTAAATGACAATCTCTATGCAGTTATCAGTACCACTTTTCTTTGTGTATGAAAAAAAAATACAAAAATACAAAATGATAAAAACCCCATAGCTTTCAAGTAAGGTATTGTTTTTCTGAACAATTAATAATGTGCTAGTCACTTTAAATGGATTGGAACTTCTAAAAAATTAATTTGGTTTCATATATTACATTTTCCATTGATTTTTACAAAGACACGAAAACCACAATTTAGTCTCTTTTGAAATGTTAGTAAGATGTTATGGATTACTAGCACTGAGTGTTCACAAAACTTTGAGATAAATTTTTGAAGTTGTCGATCTAACTTTTAAACAAAATAAACAAATCAATAATGACAGTAACATGTCAATTGTTTCAGCAGAGGCACAACATAAATGATCTAATGATCTAAAGCCTTATCAGTTGTTTTTTGAGGATCCTCCAAATCCTGAGAATCCCATAATAGCGGACATATCAGGGTCACCTCCAGATTCTATTTCGTCTGTCGCCTTGCGCTTTCTGTCTTTCCTTTTCTCTTTTTTGTATGCCTTCTGTTTCTCCTCCTAATCAACAAAAAATATATGGAACAAGTATCATTTACATATACCTTAATAAAACATTTCACAAACTGAAAATGACAGTTCTCTGAGTGAATTTATTAAGAACCACATTTTTTCTTTTAAATGGATGTTTACTGAGATAAAATACAAAGCATTAAATTGTTGATTTAAAAGAATTTTTAAAAAAAATGTGTACACTAACCAAAAATATTGACACAGAAGAAACATGTATAACCTGCATGTTTTCCATTGTGATCATTAAATCCTTAACACCCTCCCCCCTCCCCCCCTCCCCAAGGAAAAAAAAATTTAGGGCTTTTGTTGAATATTACCGGTAGTTATAAATCACCCTGTCCATAGTAAATTTTAAAATCATGCTCTTCAAGTTTTGTAATTAAAAACAGAGTAACCTATGGAGAAGGATGATCCCTTGTGATCAAAGGAGTTTCGTATTAACTCGCATTTTTTTTTATTGAAAAAAGGTTCTGTAAACTAATCTAGTATATTTATTTAAATGAATCAAGCCAATACAGTAGTATCCGGATAAACACAAGGTACTCAGGAGGCTTGTAGAACATCTAAGTCTTTTTAAGTAAATAGAAAATGATCATTTACTTCCCTTTTAATGTGGAAAAAAAAAAATTCATTAAATCTGTAAATCTTGTTTGACTATCGTGACCATATGTTGGTGGTAATCTTGTGCCTCCCCCTCCATTTTAAATAATAAAAAACTGATTTATATTTATCCATGGGATAACAAAAGTACACTATATTTTCAATGCAATAAACCCTGGAACAGTAACACCTATCCACATCAAGGAGGTGACAAAATTACCCCACTTTTACTATATAAAATAAATTGCTCTCCTTAGTTGGAATGGTTGATGTCAAGGCAAAGGTATTTGCTCAGTCACACTTGCTGTTCCCTAACCTCTATCTGGGTAACAATTTGATTCCTTGAGATAACTAAAAAGCTCCTTATGATTTGATTCCTGCCCGGCACTAGCCATATTTAACTTCATTACCTCTTTCAGAAATGACCAATGGTCAATATAGTTTCAATTTGTTTATAATAAATAATGCATAATCATTTGCAAAAAAAATGAATTTTTGAGAAATACTGAAAATTTCAGATTTTTCTCACTATAAGTACTTTTAAACAAATAAAATTGACGCTTGGGGTAACAAGTCACCCCTGATGTACGGATAGGGTTAAATCATTCACATGGATGGTAGATAGTGCTGCAGTTAATATTGTAAATATCTTTTTTTTGTTTTTGTTCCACTCTTTATTTCTATTTTCAAATCAAGTTTTACAGCAGAATTAAGGACCAGGCACGTGACGGTGAGGGAATCTTGAATAGGAAGTTTTTAGAATGCTGCATTTTTTTTCCAGATAATTGTTTTTGGGAAACTTCTAATTGTCTCAGAGAGAGAATTGATCAAAGAACACAAAGGCTAATACAATCACACCAAGTGCTTTTTTCTAGAGTGCAGTAGGCCTCGACTTTATGTTTGCATAGCAGTCAATCATACTGAACTTAACATGACAAGGTTTATAATCAAGACCAAAAATGATACACAAATGAAAAAAATAAATTTAGACCTGGAAAATGGGTGAAAGGAGAAGACCTAATTCTAGCTGCATAACTTCTTCCCTATGATTATGGTTGAGGCAGACAAGTAGTGACATAGATCATCCACGCTACTGGAGCCAATCCTTTCTGTGCCCTCCCAATGTATACACACACAGCCTAGCTGCCTTTCCTTCTCCTTCCTGTTTACCTTGCCCACTTAAATGGTAATCGCTAACGTTTTGAAACAGTGCGATCAGGTGATACAGTATGTATACCAACTAAAAAAAATATTCCAATGCATCCATTTATCTGGCATGGGTTTAGCTGGCTATTAGATTACTCTGATATCTTCAAGTATCTGATGGTCTAGACTCAATCCTTTTATGGCCCACAAATCTTACAATGATGAAACAATATGATCATATCAAAGTTGCAAATAACCCTGACCTGAGACTAGATACAGCCACATACAATTATATTCTGTTAAGTATATTGTATCTTAACCTGTATATTCAATTGGCCTTTGGCTTCACAAAACAGTGCTTTCTTTTAACAACCTACCTCTTCTTGAAGTTCTTTAACCCTTTCCTCAAAATCATAGTCTTTCTTTCTCTCATCCTTTTTCTTTTTGTTAAGCTCAAACCGTGCCTTCACTTGCTCCAATGAAGATCTTTCAATTTTCATGGACATACCCAAATTTCTTTGATCTGTTTAGAGAATAAAATAAATGTGCTAATTTCAAAGTGACCAAGTCCTTGCCTCTAAAAAAATTAGGAAGAATTATATTTGGCCGGTTCTTTGTGCCTACAAAAATAATGAGGAAATGAAAGTTGCAGACTCAAAGGCCATAGACTTCTAATCTGTGATAAAATAAACATAAAGAATGATTCGTCCCAACATAGCATACGGTCTCATTGAGTGAAATGTAAGCATGACAACTAAACTCTGCCTACTTGATAAAAGTCAGTGTAATGTACTTTTTCAAAACGACTGCAGTCATAAACAACAGCACAGTTGTAATTTTTTTTGTGTGAAATATACCAGTACTAACGTTTTTTGCCATTGATGTGATCCAGAAAGTTAATGGAGTCTTTGACAACACAGTCACATACATTGCAGTAGTACCTGAGGAATACCAGTGAAAGTCAGTAATTGAAAAGATTGGACCAACTTAAAAAAATATTATCGTTCAATTAATGAAGTGCATGCTGTCTTCTTTGATGGTTTTAGATAAACTATTTTGCAATATAAAGTGAAGAACAAATTTGGTATTATTGAACAATGTGAATAGTTGACACATAAATACATTGGAGCACTTCAGTCTCAAATCCTATTTGTTCCACATTTACTAATTTAGCAGGATTTTTTTTTCAATCTACTAGCAGTTGTAGCTCTGAAGATGGTTTTGCATAAATTTTCAAGATGGTACAAAAAAGATATGTATCTTTCAAGGTAAACCCTGCATATTCATGAGAACCACAGCCAATATTTGCTAAGCATTTATTGTCATTTCAGGTCAAGATCTAACTCCGATTTCATAAAAGACAATCAAACAAAACCATTTATCCCAAAGTCTGGATCTGTCTAAATCCAAGCAAAAAAATTAAAAGGGAAAAGGGTAGAGTCAATGTAAATTCTGACTTAAAAAGCTTGGGTAGAACTTTAAAATTTTACTTTTTTCCATAAAACCCAATTTTGAGTGGTAAGGGAAAAAAAGCTTTAGAATTGAACAAATAAACATACATGATTTTTCTTACATTAGTTCACAAGCTTATGTCTAGATTGATGTGTGGTATAAAATTGGGTTGATTTACTAGATAATTCTCCCCTAGGAACTTTTTTAAAATACTTGAAAATGCCCAAGCAGGAGCCAATTTTGCGTTAAAATTAGCAAAATTTAAAGTGACTTAATTTATACATCAAATACATTGAAATCATTTAAAATCAAATTTTTCTGCCTGCAAAGAACTAGAGATGCAGATGGAGCATTTTGATACTTAGCCTGCAAAATGGAAATAAATAAAAATGAAAAATCATGAAAACTCAAAAAGTTAAATTAATTAAAAATTTTGAAAGTTTGTCAAATAGTAATTTACAATTACCCTCCCTGCTGTGCAGATGGTGTTGTCTTAGTTATCACCTTTGATTTTCCAAGATCTGAATCCAAATCAACCTATAGAATGGGACATAAAAGAACCTCTCGAATTATTAAGCAATAAATCATATCGTTTAATTCTAGATCTTCAGCCGTTATATTACACACATATTCAATGAAGACTTCTCTTTGTTCAACAATATAGCATTATTCCTTTTCTCAATGACATTAGGCCTTTCTTTTTAATTATGATCTTGTCAGACCTGCATTAACAATGGTAGTGTATTTCAGACCTGAGATTTATAAAAAAACAAAAAGTCCCTGTAGATCTCAATGTAGATGTTCTATACCACCACAACAAATGTGCTTTGAATTGTAACTCTACCACTGAGAGTCAAAGCAAAGACCTTACCACTAATACCTGTTCATTAACAATAAGACAACAGATCAAGCCTAGTAATTTTAACCAAAAAATTCTTTTTCATGCAATCAAAATACATAACACAAAGGAAGAGAAAACAATGTTTCCTTAATTACTATCACTATAATCTTTTTTAAATCATCTGAAGAAAAAATAGTGTGCCTTTGATTTTTCAGAAACATGTTAGGTGCAAAATTTTCTTTTCCATTAATAAGGAAAAGAAGAGTTAAAAGTACTTCATTTCTAAATCTTAACTGCTGCAATCATTTTTAGAAACAGATTTGTGGTTTTTTTTTAACTTTTCCTGTTCAACATGATATAGCAATCTAAGAGCCATGAAAAATTACCTTATAGTCTCGAGGTTTAAGCAGCTCCCTCTTGACTGGCACTTTGTCTTCTTCCTCGCTGCCTTCACTATCATCTTCAAGTTCTTTCAGTCGCTCCTGTGCTAGCTTTTCATAAACTTCACGATTCCATTTCCTTCTGTGATCTGGGACAGGAGCCTAAGAACAATAAAAAATAAAAGTTTAGGCTTGGAGCTTAATTCAAATGAAAGGCTAAAACCTTATTACTTCTTATGTAGTAGAGCTCTTATTACTTGTTATTCAGAGCCAGTAGAGGTAACAATTTTTGTAATGTAATAGATTGGTGACCCTCTATTTTTATTATATGTAAAGCAAATCAGTCGGCGATATTTTATACCTTGGATTTGCTTGAAATCATTGATCCTGAAATGTAAAAGTAAAAGTATGTTTGATGACAGAGCGAGAGAGAGAGAGAGAGAGAGAGAGAGAGAGAGAGAGAGAGAGAGAGAGAGAGAGAGAGAGAGAGAGAGAGAGAGAGAGAGAGAGAGAGAGAGAGAGAGAGAGAGAGAGAGAGAGAGAGAGAGAGAGAGAGAGAGAGAGAGAGAGAGAGAGAGAGAGAGAGAGAGAGAGAGAGAGAGAGAGAAACTAGTCGAACAGCCGAAAGGAAATTAATGGCCATTGGAACTGCTCATTTGGAATTTGACCATACCCACTTGGAGACAATGTCTAGAATCTAAAGCTAGATCTAGATCTATTATCTAGCTTTGACTTGAGCCCAGAGAGAGGTTTCAAACCTGAGAAGCTACAATTTGCAGTTGCATACTGATTTCGATTTCAAACCCACAATAGACTTAAATTTATGACAGGAAAATGTAATAACGTAGCTTCAGGTTATTTCGCCACCTTGGAATAGGCATGCAAGAGACTAGGTCTTTCTCCTCTTCTATGCATCTCAAGTTGATTACAAACAGTAACCAGCAATCCTTCCACGCTCAATTTAGCACTTTATTGGCTGTGTGTATTTCCTTTCTTTCGTATTTTTTGTCTTGTTTTAATACAACCAGGATGAGGTAAATTCGTCACCACTGGAGTGAATATTTGCCACCACTGGAGGGTACATTCACCACATGATGAGACATAAGTTAATGTTATATTGCTGTTATTTTTTTTTTTAAAAACATCTTTTTTCTTAATCAAAAATGTTTGCATTTAATACACAATAATAAATGAACATGTCAGCATGTTAATAAATAAAAAAAATTGAAGCTATACTGTGCTTTTGAAATCAGTATGACATAATTACAATATAATGGTAATCTTTTGATGTTTAGTTAAAGCCAGGTTTTATAATAAAAAAAGCAAGAACAGTTTTCAGAAAGGCTTTTTTTTTTTTTTTTTAAATCTTTGACATTGAATGGTACAAAAACCAATAATATGTCATGTAGAAAAGTAATGGCGAAATTAGGTGACTGGTGTAGCGAATATACTCTCTTATGCTATGAAACAGTTTATTCAAAATTTACAATGAAATCATGTAAGTAGTGGCAAAAAGCAACACAAAAAGTAAAGATGTTAATGATGTAATTATATTAACAAAGAGCAACACCAAGGAAAAAATAATGGCTTCAAAGAAACAATGGATTAGCAAGAATCAAAAAAGTATCAGAAGTAGCAGATGTGATAGGGTAGGAGAGCAAGCAAGAGTTAGACTAAGAAGGACAGAGAGGGGCTTGAAATTAAGCAAGTAGATTTTGGCAACATTGCTTAAATGATGCCGATTGGCTGATGAAATAAAATGCATGGTATGTGCTCCCTCTTTTCATTTGAGTTTTGACACTTGAACTCGGCAGTGAGGTGTGTTTTAAGATTAGTCTATTTAAAAAGAGAAGGGTGAAGTGGTGGCGATTATGGCCACATTGAAGAATAACCTGACACTACATTAATTTGCATTTTTTGTGAAAAATTTTTATGTCCAAACACAATCTAGATCTAGAATCTAGATCTAGGCCTATTAATATAATCTGGTAACGTGAAAGCATTTTTGCAACTGTCTTGACAGACGCTGTTTACTGACCGCTGTTTGTTTTAGCTATTCATATGAACAAACAGTACTAAATCTAGTAAAGTTTATGTTACCAAACAATATACGCCGCAATGGTTGCTTAAATTTTTAAGGATCCTAAAGTAACAATCTGAAAAAGCTGTTGTCCGGATTCTATGCAAGAGGTAGGTAGGGTCAATACTGACGGGAAAAGTAATTTAAATCTGCTACTAAAAAATCTGAGCAAACAATAGCAAACTTACATCGTAAACTCCGGACATTTTGATACGGGTGGAAGGTGTAATTAATAAATCTAATTCTCTTTTCAGAAAGGTTCTCAGTGTTGTAAGCAAGTCGTTTGTTTGTAAACCATGATAATGAATCAGTTGAAGAGCAGAGTGGTTTGCCCATAGATTTCCGAGCAGTCCGTAGTTCAAACTTTTCACTTTATTTCACTATGGCGTGAAACTGTATGAAATAGCATAAACTGACTCAATGCTAAAACTAATCCTTTTTGTTTCATAAATAAACTTTGTTGATGAGAAATTCTCTGCAAATAATAATAGGATTTATTTAAAATCATGCCTCATTTGCCGATCTGAGGCGTCGTAAAGGACAGGATATTCTTTCCCTTCTGAAAGAGATATGTACATTTTGGAAGACGTTAAATAACATAGATTATATTAAAATGATATGAAGGGAAAACCTGTAAGCTCGATAATAGTTATAGCTCTTCTTCTTCTTCTTCTTCTTCTTCTTCTTCTTCTTCTTCTTCTTCTTCTTCTTCTTCTTCTTCTTCTTCTTCTTCTTCTTCTTCGTCGTCGTCGTTGTCGTGTTCTTCTTCTTCTACTTCTTCTTCTTCTTCTTCTTCTTCTTCTTCTTCTTCTTCTTCTTCTTCTTCTTCTTCTTCTTCTTCTTCTTCTTCTTCTTCTTCTTCTTCTTCTTCTTCTTCTTCTTCTTCTTCTTCTTCGTCGTCGTCGTCGTCGTCGTCGTCGTTGTCGTGTTCTTCTTCTTCTTCTTCTTCTTCTTCTTCTTCTTCTTCTTCTTCTTCTTCTTCTTCTTCTTCTTCTTCTTCTTCTTCTTCTTCTTCTTCTTCTTCTTCTTCTTCTTCTTCTTCTTCTTCTTCGTCGTCGTCGTCGTCGTCGTCGTCGTTGTCGTGTTCTTCTTCTTCTTCTTCTTCTTCTTCTTCTTCTTCTTCTTCTTCTTCTTCTTCTTCTTCTTCTTCTTCTTCTTCTTCTACTCATTTTTCTTCATTCGTTGAAGCTTTTGTTCAATCATTCACCTCTCTTGTAAATGTGCTTTCTCCATCTCTTTGCATTAATCATTTTGTAGAGCCAATGATTTCCCTGGACTCCCTGTTTTCCGCTCTTTATTATCCAATGCCTCAAGGCAAGCATCGAAGCCTCCGAGAAAAATGTAGCAACAGCACTAGTCATTTTAGCAATGGTAGTAGTAGTAGTAGTAGTAGTAGTAGCAGCAGCAGCAGCAGCAGCAGTAGTAGTAGTAGTAGTAGTAGTAGTAGTAGTAGTAGTAGTAGTAGTAGTAGTAGTAGTAGTAGTAGTAGTAGTAGTAGTAGTAGGAGGAGGAGGAGGAGGAGGAGGAGGAGGAGTTGTGAAGCACCGTAAAAAAAAAAAAAAATCGGTAGAGTGCAGCTCCAAAAGGTACAAAACAAAACAAAACACGCGAGCTTTCTGCTTTCCGCCTTCCTCAGGCACAAAAACAAGAACACAAACAACAAAGCTCCACTGCGACATTATGTTATTTATAGAGATCAAAACACTAGAATTAACCAGCGGCCATATTGAAATTATGTTATTTTTAGAGATGACACTAGAATTCGATTCCACGGCGGCCTTATTGAAATTATGCAATTTAAAGAGATAGTAAAATTAGAATTCCCAGGCGGTCATATTGAAATTATGCTATTTTTAGAGATCGAAATACTAGAATTCGATTCCACAGCGGCCATATTGAAAAATATATTATTTATAGAGATGGAAACATTAGAATTCGATTCTTCGGCGGCCATATTGAAATTATGTTTTTTTATAGAGCTCGAAAAATTAGTATTCCCAGGCGACCATAAAATTATGCTGTTTATAGAGATAGAAAGACTAGTGTTCGTTCCACGGCGACCATATTGAAAGTATGCTATATATTGAGATCGAAAAAAATGAATTATTCAAAGAGATCGAAAAATTAGAATTATCCAGCGGCCAAATTTAAATTATGCTATTTATAGAGATCGAAAATATAGAATTATTTATAGATGTCGAAGCACTAGAATTACCAGCGGCCATTTTGAAATTAACAATTTATAGAGATCGTAAAATCAGGATTCCCCGGCGGCCATTTTGAAATTATGCTATTGGTAGAGATCAATAAAATAGAATTAACCTTCGGCCATATTGAAATTATGCTGTTTATAGAGATCGAAAGACTAGAATTTGATTCCTCGGTGACCATTTTGAAATTATGCTATTTATAGAATTCGAAAAATTAGAATTAACCGGCGGCCATGTTGAAATTATGCTATTGATAGAGATCGAAACACTAGAATTAACCGGTGGCAATAATGAAATTATGCTATTTATACAGATCGAAAAACTAGAATTCGATTCCGCGGCGGCCATATTGAAATTATGCTTTTTATAGAGATCAAACACAAGAGTTCGATTCCACGGCGGCCAAACTGAACTTATGCTATATATAGAGATCGAAAAATTAGAACTAAACGGCGGCCTTTTTGAAATCATGCTAATTATAGAGATCGAAACACTAGAATTAATGGGCAACAATGATGAAATTATGCTATTTATAGAGATCGGAACACTAGAAATCGATTCCACGGCGGCCATATAAAAATCATAATATTTATAAATTTCGAAACACTAAAATTAAACGGCGGCCATATTAACATTGTGATATATATATAGATATAGAAAAATTAGAAATGAACCGGCGGACATATTGCAATTTTGCTATTTATAAAGATCAAAACACTAGAATTCGATTCCACGGTGGCCATATTGAAATTATGCTGTTTATAGAGATCGAAACACTAGAGTTAATGGGCAACAATGATGAAATTATGCTATTTATAGAGATCGAAACACTAGAATTCGATTCCACGGCGGCCATAATGAAATTATGCTATTTATAGAGATCCAACACTAGAAATCGATTCCACGGCGGCCATATAAAAATCATGATATTTATAGATTTTGAAACACTAGAATTAAACGGCGGCCATATTGACATTGTGATATATATAGATATAGAAAAATTAGAAATGAACCGGCGGCCATATTGCAATTTTGCTATTTATAAAGATCAAACACTAGAATTCGATTTCACGGCGGCCATATTGAAATTATGCTGTTTATAGAGATCGAAAGACTAGAATTCCCAGGCAGCCATATTATAATTATGCTATTCATCAAGATTTAACACTAAAATTCGATTCTTCGACGGCCATTTTGGAATTTTACTATTTATAGATATGGAAAATTAGAATTAACCGGCGGCCATAATGAGATTTTGCTATTTATGGAGATTGAAACACTAGAATTCGATTCCTCGGCGGCCATTTTGAAATTATGCTATTTATAGAATCGAACAATTAGAATTAACCGGCGGCCATATTGAAATTATGCTATTTATAGAGATCGAAACACTAGAATTCGATTCGACGGCGTCCATATTGAAATTATGCTATTTAAAGAGATTGAAACACTCAAATTCGATTCGACGGCGGCCGTATTGAAATTATGCTATTTATAGAGATCGAAACACTAGAATTCGTTTCCACGGCAGCCATATTGAAATTATGCTATATATAGAGATCGAAACACTAGAGTCTTATCTTAACAACTGCTGAGCGCTATCAAAAATTCTAGCTCTTATAATTCTTACTTATAATCAACCCAGTGGTTTACCTCCTCTAGATCTAGTAGTAGTAGTAGTAGTAGTAGTAGTAGTAGTAGTAGTAGTAGTAGTAGTAGTAGTAGTAGTAGTAGTAGTAGTAGTAGTAGTAGTAGTAGTAGTAGTAGTAGTAGTAGTAGTAGTAGTAGTAGTAGTGGTAGTAGTAGTAGTGAGTAGTAGTAGTAGTAGTAGTAGTAGTAGTAGTAGTAGTAGTGGTAGTAGTAGTAGTAGTAGTAGTAGTAGTAGTAGTAGTAGTAGTAGTTGTAGTAGTAGTAGTAATAGTGCTAGTAGTGGTAGTAGTAGTAGTAGTAGTAGTAGTAGTAGTAGTAGTAGTAGTAGTAGTAGTAGTAGTGGTGGTAGTAGTAGTAGTAGTAGTAGTAGTGAGTAGTAGTAGTAGTGAGTAGTAGTAGTGAGTAGTAGTGGTAGTAGTAGTAGTAATAGTGCTAGTAGTGGTAGTAGTAGTAGTAGTAGTAGTAGTAGTAGTAGTAGTAGTAGTAGTAGTAGTGGTAGTAGTAGTGGTGGTAAGTAGTAGTAGTAGTAGTAGTAGTAGTAGTAGTAGTAGTAGTAGTAGTAGTAGTAGTAGTAGTAGTAGTAGTAGTAGTAGTAGTAGTAGTAGTAGTAGTAGTAGTAGTAGTAGTAGTAGTAGTAGTAGTAGTAGTAGTAGAAGAAGGAGAAGAAGAAGAAGTAGAAGTAGTTAGAAGTAGTTCTTGTTTTTTTTTTGTGGAAATAATTGTTGAAGGAATCATTCATAGAAAATAGAGTGAAGAAAGGGAATTGGTAGAAGATTTTCCAATTTTGATTTGATCTCTCAAAGCGATGGATTAAACCCAAACATAAAGCAAGAAACACCACACTTGGAGGATAACTTGGTAATTATAAAGGATTCAAAAGAACGCGTGTGTGTCTATAAATAGTATAATACAAGGTCTAAAAGGAAATAGGCAAACAACTTTGTAATTACGAGACAAAAAAAGGAAATAACAAAACTATTATCAATTTAACATATAAACGTTTCACTTCTTAAGCTTCGTTAGTATTAATACAGAATCGTACTGTCCGTTCAACATTCAACCTAAGGAGAAAAATAATTTCCTTTCTAGCCTCACATTTCACACTAATGTAAATTCTTGCGGACGTAAAACTCATGGAACTAGCGATTTGAAACTGTCTCTTTTTACTTCAGGCATTTACAAAAGCTAATCCTACTTAGTAAAGCATTTGATGTTTTATTCTTTTATTACTACAACGACCACCACAGCTGCCACCACTATCACTATTGCTATCACCACCACTACTATCACTACCACTATCATCACCACAACCACTACTACTACTACTACTACTACTACTACTACTACTACTACTACTACTACTACTACTACTACTACTACTACTACTACTACTACTACTACTACTACTACTACTACTACTACTACTACTACTACTACTACTACTACTACTACTACTACTACTACTACTACTACTACTACTACTACTACTACTACTACTACTACTACTACTACTACTACTACTACTACTAGCACCACTACCACTATATAGCTTTTATAGTGTTTTACGCCTCTATCATTGTTAATGTTGAATCAGTGTGTGTTAAACCGTTTGCGTAGTGTTTGTGATGTTAATCCTACACACTGTTTGCTGCATAAGCTACATGTAATAAGATAGATGACGTTGTGTAAGTGGCATGAGAGTTTTATGTAGAATATTGTATGTTTTGCAGGTGATTGTGGAGGTGAATGTAGTCGATGTGATGGGTGTACATGTCATGCATCTGGAGATGTTGCATGGTCTGCTGCCTACTGTATCTCGTCTTGACGTGTATGAATGAACTGACGAATCACGGAGGTTTTTGGGCCAGCGGAAAGCTGCCATGGAGAGGGTTGGTATGGCTTTTTTGCACCGATCTGACGTTTGGATGATGGGGAAATATTTTTTTAGTATAGACAGGATGTTGGTAGGGTTGGATTATACGTTAATACTAAAGGAATTCTCTGTTTATCTATTAGGGATCTATCTTTTCTCTGTAACGCCTTCGATCTAGGTGTTTCTAAGGCTTTGTTTGTGTCAGCTTGAATCTGTTTGTGGGGAAACCACGTCTTTTGAGGTGGTGTATGAGATCGGTGATTCTACGAGTGAGTGCAACTTCTGATGAACAAATTCATACTAGTCTAAATGCGAGACTGTATGGGATGCTGCGCTTAGTGTGTTGTGTGTGGCATGAGGACCAATGCAAGTAGTTGAAGGTGTCTGTGGGTTTTGAATAGAGGTCTGTGTGTAGAGAGTTGATGTTATGTTAAATTGATGTTTTGTTATTTCTTTTTTGTCCCGTAATTATAAAGTTGTGTGCCCATTTCCTTTTAGACCTTATATTAAAACGATGCATTAGTCTCTCATTCCTTCACACGAACTACCCATGACCTTCCATCGGTCAGTGAAAAAGGAAGGACCGTGTTGATAAACATATAATAACAGCTAATGTTTTTTTTTTTGGCACGAACCACGACGTATCGTGAACTTCCATTCATTTACTAATTTCAGTCCAGCTTATATCACTACAGTTAAGGAAACAACACACCGCCTCTTGGTTTTACTTTCTGTTTTCGATCAGCATCGTCAGGTGTAATCTCGATCAAGTGCCGAATGGAACCAACATCACATTGAACTAAAAATTCTGAGGTAAACAGTACTCTCAGCTGTTCATAATTTGGTATGTATTTTTTTGTGGATGTTTAAACTGTGTAAAGCCCATCCCCATCCTCTCTCAACCTATCTCACAATTATGCATGTGAATATTTTTTTTTTCCACTAACCATATACACCACACACTTTAACATGAAGGCTGTATGAACTGATCTTGGTTCTTACTTCTAGAAATCCAGATCTAGTTTGATTGTTTGGTGTAGCTATAATTAAGGAAACTAATAGGCTTTACGTAAGTAGGCAATGGATATATCTGATACTGAACCATATCTTGATCTTAAATTTAATTTAGATTCAATCATAGTCAGCACTTAGTTAAATCGATATTATTGCAGATATTGGCCCAACTCACCCTAAGCTTTAAAATTGTATTTTTCTTAATGAATTTGATATGTTGAACACGAACTCGTATGAAGGTTTTATTTGTAGGAAATAAATACTTTTCAAGATATAAGCATTTTTGTGTTGCTCTAAAATCCCACTAAACTGCAAGTTTCGATTTCTTCGAGAAACATTCAATTGAGAAGCCCGACTTGAGGTGGGCCAATATCTGCAATTTTTCCGTTAAATCTAGTTGAGAAAAAAAAAGAGCAAGACATAAAAGTGCAGAATACAGCTAGATCTAAAAGACCACCAGAAATTATAGTAGCACTGTTAACACATTCTCATCTATAGCTAAGTATTAATATCAAATCTTTTGTAGAGATAAGGGACCTATAGCATTGGCAATTAGTTTATATTGTATCAAAATGCATCTTGCACTTTTTTGTTTCTGTTTGATTGTATTTTTAACCATTTTATTTATAAATTTTGAAAATCAAAGTGGGAATAGTAGTATTTTTCAAGATTTTATTATAGTTCAGACACTGTAATCCTCAGTGTTTGTTTGTGAGGTAGTCTGAGAAAACCATTAGCTTTTTAAAATAACTAACACCTGAAATCATAGGATTGTGAAGGTGGCCAGGCAGCAGTATGAAGAGTTTTGGTTTAGGTGGACCCTTGTAAGTCGTATGTTAATTGGGCTATCTAATTTGATATAAGAGTTTATAATTTATTGAATTTGCAATATGTGATATGAGTGAAATTTGTCACACTCTGGGATTTGAACACCATTTCTCATGTTTTTCTACTACAACTATGAAACCCGCATCATCCACCTATCGATAACTAAATTAGAATTTTGAGGATTATTAGGCAAAAAAAAAAAAAGCCTGACAAGTGACATCCTACTTTTGCCAACAGACTATGTAAAGAATTTACTCAGCCACATATATCCGTCATAGATAGATGAATTTTGAGCACATCTTTCTTGATTTTCAGATGTATCTAAGCTCAGCCGTACCAAAGATGAAAGGTAAAATTTACCTCAGAGGATCCAAGTCCACCTGTGGAGATCAAATACTGTGTCCATTACCATCCAGCTGCATCTTGTTTTTACTGCGTTACTGTCAGACGCAGCAGTTTGAACTTGTTTTTATCACAGATGGAGACCTGGTTACAGCTTGCTCTGAGGTTTCTTTGTCAGTAAGCGAATGACACTCTAATTCTCTCTGAGTATTAAAATGTTCTTCCACTTTCTTGCTGTTTTAAATGTGTTTTCTTTCGTTTGATTTTCCTTAAGTACTGGAATGATAAACTTATTTAAAGAAAAGATGACCTCATTTCTTTGGTCATCCATCAATGCTTTTGTGGAAATAATTATTCCTGGCCACCATATTTTTTTGCTTTGTGCCACTGTCAACCAACGAAAACCACAATTTTGAAATGTGAACTATTTGTCAACTTTTGTCTTGAATGTTCTGTTACAATTTTTAAAAAGCTGTCAGATTCCTCTGCCATGATGCAACTACCTGAAAATTCACTCTCCTCTTCTTCTCAACTCTCATTTTATCATTCCTCCTCTTTGTGTTGAACCACTTACACACTCTCCTCCCTGTAATTCCCTTTACCTCTCTCACTCTGTTTCTCTCTTTCTTTCATATTCTTGTACTGCAGCTGCTATTAAAAATACTGAGTATATTTTATGATTTATGCACAGCCTTACCCCTGATTTTTATTTTCGTACTCTCTTAAACTACTCTCTTAAAGTTACAACAAAGGTCTCAAAAATACTAGAAGGTCATTCCAGGTCTCTGAAATTGAGATATCTCACTCTAACTTTAAGCAACTGACAAAAATAAATGTAAATGTATTATTTGGTACAATAAACTGATTTGGATTGCTTGAAATAAAAGGTATACAAATATCTTTTTTCTTGTTATTACATTTTCAGTCATTACAAGCTATTGACATAACTTTTCTGTCATGGGATGATGTTCCTGCAGTAGTGAAAAATGTGTGCCTTCCGGCTGTCCATCAAGCGGAGTTGTCTCTAGTTCGAGCTGGCATGTGTGTCGTTTTGCGCCACATCATCAAGATGGCTGATATTGAGGCTCCTACAAAAAAACTAATTGATCTTTTGGTGAGTTACTTGTAAATTTGTAGCACAATAAAAACAATTTTTAAAATTTTTTCTGACATATTGTGTAGCACCAAAGAATAATCAGTAATTTTGTTACTTATTTCTTTACTTTTTATTAGAACCAAGTAAAGGCCATGAACAGGTAGTCAATTACGATCGTTATATCACTGTGAAAAGTATCTTTTTGAATAAACTTCATGATTCCTGTTACCTTAGAAAAGAGACAATTGCTTTCATAATTATTTTAAAAGTTATTATTTTAAAAGTTATAACAGGGTAGCTAAATCCTTTCATATGTATTAAAATCATCAATAGTTTAATAATTGTTTAAAATCGTTCCAGGGTTTCAGACAAGGAAGTTTGAGAATGTGTTCAGAGGTAAGTAGGAAGTGTTCTGATTAAAATCATGAATTTATATGCAATCTTTTGTATAGTATCAAACTTTACCTGTATCAGATATTCTTTATTTGTTTTAACATTCTAGAATTTTGATTTTTGAGTCTAGTTTTTTAATGCTTGATATAAATCTTTTACTGGCTCTCTAAAGAATATACCAGGATATCAAATAAGGCGATCTTTTAAAAAGTTAAAATCATAGCCTAATCTTCTGTAAAGGCATGTTGGATATATTTCAAATACAGTGAAGCTGAGATCCAGATTTATAAATTATACAATCTTTTTATCCTCTTACGGTCCCAAATTATTTTACCAAAACAGCCCATTTGGCTCAGTAAGGAATTCTCTCCCAGAATACTTAAAGTCTCATCATGTGCTACGAATCTATTAAAGATAAAAATCAATTTAATGAGGTTACAATGGGCTCTAATGAGGGAATCTCTAGACTATCATTTAAATTTGATGAAGCCATTGTTATTTTTGGGAGAATACATGACATAAGGAAAAGCAGCACTAAAATATGTAGAACAATAATATTATAGTAACACATTGATGACAAAATTTAAACATATTTCTGATATGAATATGAAAGCAAAATCTGAATGGCAAGATCATAGCAACATTTTGTTTCTTTTTTTTGTTTTCTAAATTATATTTTATTGTTACATACCATAATCGCATTATCAATTAAAGTTTATAAGAAAAATATCCCTTCTCTTCCTTTTCTTTTTCACCCCACTACCTTTACCTGTATATTTTGTTTGTTTGTTTGTTTTTTTTTGTTTTTGTTTTTTTTAAACAATTTATTCATCACCTTCATGATGTTAATTTTTTTTTGTTGTGTTGTAGAACTAGAAGTAGGATATCAACACTACTGAGATGAAATAACTTTTTTTGAAGTCAATCTGTCCACATGTTAGAACAATTGAGCAATATATAATGCCAGAATAACATTGCCATGGGAAAAAGAATAAAAAAAAGGAGTGCATTGCAATTTCTTTTTGTGGTTTTATTATTCTATTTTCCATTTATCATGCTTTAATATTTGTCTGCTTAATGGCATTAGAAAATTTAGGATGAGGAAAATAATGGTTTACTTGGTTGTGTGTTACAGGTTTCAGGCTGGACCAAACTTTGTGAGGTGGATTTGTGTGATTCCATATCCGTCTTAATTCAGTCGATAAAGTTAGTAAAACAAGCAATAATCATATTTGAAATTTTCTTTTACCATCTTATACTTTTTTTAAAATTTCTTAAAAAGATGATTGGCTTTCTTTTGCAAGCAAAATCGTTATGGTGATTGTGTTAAATATGCCTTGAAATTAGTTCACATATAGAAAATGATTTTTTTTTTTTTTTGTTTTTTTTTAATTATTCACAGAGCTTCATATCATATCAGCTTTAAGCTGGCCATAATGGAAAACATGATTACTATAGTGTGGATTTTCATTAATTATGCAAGCATAATGAGGGAAAAAATATTGATATAACTTGCAATTTTGACTTGTCATAAACTGTATTAAAGATTAAAAAAAACCAAAAAAACCAAGGAATAAGCTTTATTTTTTTTACTGTCCTCAGAGAGCTCAAGCACATAAATCCTATTCATCATGAGACAGAAACAAACGTCATATTGCCCTTAGACCTCCTCAAACTTGAGAGTCACTTCTCAAAGAAATGTAAAGTCCACAATGATGACAAAAAGAAAAGAGCTGAAATCAGTAGACTGAAAAAGTTTCTTCTTAGGTCTTACGATGCAAGTCTCAATACCACAACCACTATGAAAACAGTTGAGGCTGATGTTAATCATTTAACAAGCCATGACATCGGACAATGTTCAGCTGCTCAGACTGAAGAACTTTTTAATGAAAAATTTTTAAACATGGAACCTGAAGTGCATATTGAAAAGATTTCTATCTCTGCTTCTCGATTTGAAGTTAAATATCTTGTGAGATTGCCTCATGGAGTGCGTAAGCTCAGGGTAGAAAAGGACTTAAATGACGCTAAGGCGTGTGCTGGTTTTGATATTTCAAAACTGACGGCTGCATTTTCCAATTTGAATGTAGACCCAAGCAAATGTGAAAAGCTTTTATCAGATGCTTATATTGGAGAGGTGATGAGTCTACCAGGTTTTACTAAGATTGTGGAAAGTTTAACATATTTGGATGTTGAGTATGTGCACACTTATTCTGAGGGACCAGAGATGACCTTGGCAGATCTTATTCTCTTTGCTTATGTTTATTTCTTTCTGGTAAGGAATCAAAATTCATATTTACAGCATTGGTAAAAAATATTTTTTTCTTAAGAATGCTTTTTTCCATCTGATCTGTTTTGACTTATAACAAAACTTGAGTCTAATGACATTTTTTGTATATATTTTCTCGAGCTGATAATAATATAGGCCCAATTCTGTTAATTAGCTATTTTTTTTGTATTTGGTTCATTACATAAGTTTTATGTTATCAAACACTTTGTAACTTTGTTCAATTTGAAAAAGTAAAAGAGAAAGATGGACCATTATCTAAATCTTAGGCTTTTTCCTCATTTTGTATAGGAATGAGATTAGAAAATAGATATTTATGTTTCCATGTAATTAAGCCTGGTACACCTCTCAGGAAAAACTGGACTTTGACTGCAGTGCAATATCTGAGCATCTTCCAAACATACTGCATTGGATGGAACACATGGCTTCACTCCCATTTGTTGCCTTAACTGGCCAGAGTGTAGGCTGGAACATGTGTGGCATAGCTGAAGGCTTGAGAATGGTGTCCGGTCAAAGAAATTTGGCCAATAAACAGACAAGTATTTTCTTCAAACAATCCAAAGAGCCTGCTTGTGAAGATGATGATATGGAGTTAAGGTCAATTTTTTTAAACTTTTATTTTTTATGCTAGGAATAAGGTGTCTATTCTGGGAAAAGTTCTTTTGTTACTAATAAAAATTGTGTAGTGATTTTTTTTAAACTAAGATCTGTGAAGCATGGATTTGACTTCTAGATAGAACTGTTTAAATTTAAATTATATATGTATATATGCAACTAAATTTATGAAACTCTTTTTGTAAACTTTTAAATCTGAATGTATCCTAGCTTCGCTACATTTGTATAATGAGAGTTCAAAAGTTTAAAAATCATATTTCTTTATTTTTCAGTCGATGTCAAGCAATGAAGCACAAGGCCATAAAACCTGAAGTTTTTCAAGCTTTTAAAAAATTGGAGGTGGGTTTATGGAAGCACTAGTGACACTCTTATGCTGTGTTGGTTTTCTGCATTAACATCATGTGTATTTACAAGTCCTTCAATGTCTACTGGATCATCGTGATCGTGACTATAAAAAAAAACCAGATAAATGTAGTTGCTGCACAGTACAAATGGTGATATAAAATATTTTTTTATTATTATTTTTAATTCAGGAATGTGATCTCTAGCATTGATTCACAAATGTTAAGACTTTGATGAAGTGAACTTCTAAGAAGTATAGAAGAAATCTAGAAGAGCCTCATGTAGGATTTAATCTAGAATATATTCAGCTGATAACCTGGAAAATGATTAAAAGTTTGAAACAATTAATTGCATGGAAAAAAATCAGTGTAAATAGTGAAAGATTCATCTACAAGGTATAATCTTCAAATCATTTTCAGTAAATGTAAAAAAAAATTTAATTTTCCAGGAAGCTGAGATAAAACCTTGTCTTGGTCATCATCCTCGGGGAGAAAATGTCACTGTTGACTGGGACATATTACCATCTGGGGTCCATCCCCGAGAGGGTAAGCTGATAAGAAAGCGCCTGTAAAGTACCTTTAGTTTCATGCTTTCTCTGATTAGTGAGGCAGGCCTTGTTATTATGGGTTCGAAGGGGGTTTTCTCTATTGTTTTGTAAATTAGATTTTTTAGAAGAACAATATGAATCTTTGAGAACACATCTGCTACCATGTTGATGACAGAAACTGTTTATTATTTTTATTTTAATTATATTTCTGCTATTTATGATGTAGGGGATGTGCCAGAAAGGCGAACAAGGCGGAAGTGCCAGCAATTAGAAAATCTAGCCACGGCAGTGCAAACGGTTGCCAAGCCAGGTGATGCTATTGTTGATTTCTGCAGTGGCGGGGTATGTAAATCTTGAGAAAAGGGTTTTACTTTTTAATGTGAAAGTTTTCTTCTAATGCAAAAATGCAATATTTTTTATGTGTGCTTGCGTTTATTTTTCTGCCCAAAAGAGAAAAATGGTTGAGACATGGTTGAAATCAAGTTTTTAGAATTTCAGTTCAGATGAAATTTAATTTTCACAGTATTGAGATATAAGAGGTTTGAGGAATAGCATAAAAAATGGAAAATCAGCTGTGAAAATTAAAAAAAACAACAAAAACCAACCCTAATCTGTTCTCTTTGAAGACCAATGGAACCTGTTGTGTAGCATGGCCTTTGTATATAGAGGTTTTGACAGGGGAAAATAGGAGATGTAATATTTATGGTAAAAGCACTTTTTAAATAAACATTAAGTAATTTGCTTTTGAGATGGGTCAAAGAAGCAGGAAAAAAATAGATAAAAGGGGCAAAGAATTTTAATTTGCTTTACTGTGCAAACATTTATGGGTTTTTTTTTCAAATGTTGCTATTATGTAACAAGTATATGATTTTAAAAAAAAACGTGTTTCCTTTCAGGGACATCTTGGAATTATACTGGCTTATCTCCTTCCACAATGTCAGGTTAGTTGAAGTCATTTTAAACTGCCTCTTTGTTAAGAGACTTAATGGAAATATAAATTAGTCGTTAAGGTAGGTTATTAAACAAAACTAAAAACATGCTTGAAGTCAAATGTCAAAATTTGTTCTTATAGTCTCCAGTTTTACTTTTTTAAATTTCTATAAGACATCATGATTGAATTTAAGGTTTTTATGTTTATATTGTTCACGATACGTAAATTATCAAAAGATACTTGAAATATTTTGACCTTTGAAAACAATTTGATTGTACAGAAACTCAAAACAATAAAAGTGGAAAATCATTAAAGTAAAAAACATATATCCTAATGGTCTTATCAGCAATTATTAACATTTTGTCTCAGTGAGCTTGTTGAAGTGAAAGTGGTATTTATATTTTTTTAAATGCTGATTAAGAGTATTTCAAGTACGTGCATAATGTTTCATAGCAATTAGAGACAAAACATATCAGTTGCTACAATGCGATGTGAGCTTGTTTTTACCTACTGAAAGTGGATGCTGACTATATTTCTTTTATTTCTTTGAAAAAGTCTTTGTTTTATTTTTTTCCAAATTTCAAGGAGTGCATAACAAGCACTTTTAAAAAAACTCTTCTGTATTACTCTATTATTATTATTCTTTTAAACAACCAATAAATTATTAGTTTACTTAAAGGTACAACATGCGCTTTTCTGGATTAAACTATTATTGTTTGCCAACATATATGTCTCAAGAAATGTTCACAAAAATCCTATCTTCACTCTTTTTTTTTTTATATAATCCCTCACCATATTGAGGCCTGTTTTCGTTTTTCTTTTTCAATCCGTCTTTAGCTTTAAATGACATTCAAACATTTGAAAATAAAATTATTTCAGATATATTTGGTGGAGAACAAAGAGGAATCTCTCTTGAAGGTCTGCTCTAGGCTTGAATCTCTGGCAGTAACAAATGTAACTCTGTATCAGGTACTTGTACAAATCAAGCTTGAAGAATTTGACAATGTTTTGAGACACCTGTAAAGATTTAAATGCTGCAATAGAGGTTTTTGAAAAATAACATTTTTAAGCTAAGATTTTTCTTTGTTACACTTTTTTATGATGCATTCAGCTGAACCGCTAAATTTTTACCATATATATTATAATTGTTTAGTGCTTATATATATATATATATCACAGCGTAGAATTTCGCCCTAAAAGCTGCATTTTAGTTCTGAACAATGGGGGGATAGGCCCGAAAGCTAGTTTGAACTTAGGCGACTCAAGTATTGTTATAGCGGGCCGGGCTCAGGTAACGTCATCAATCACTGTCAGGGTCAGGCCCGCCCATGACCGCAGATAATCGCTGTCTGCACAAGCCAGTGCACAAATCTGCTGAATTTTATGTAATAAAATAGAAAATTCCTCTTTTTTAACTTACAATATCTTCAGAACTACTCATAGTACAGACATCATGCAACTTTCAGCAGTTTCTTCTAAATCTAATTTGAAACCCGGTGTTTCTTTGATATTTCTATCATCATATTTGTGAGTGTGGTTACTGCGTTTTCATAGTCCATGTTTTTATCTAAAATTTTACCTGGAATTCGCTCCTATTAGGTTTAATTGCTAATTAATTAAAAAGTACACGCTAGATTATCACTTTTCAATACTTATCTGAAACAACGGAAACCCTAGATTAAAATGATATAAGTTTTGTTGCTTTAGATGGGTTCAAAGCGGGTCTCTGCTCGTTTTCATCATTCTATTCCTTCCCATTCAGTTCTAGATAATTATCCTGAGTTGAGTCAATCAAAATATGGAACATTCTACTGATTATAATTGAATCACACACACGTCGTATAAACGATTTGTGCAGAATTTGAGGCAGACTTTGTGCTATAACACCTAAACAGAAAAAGAACGTTTACACAGATCTTACAGAAACAATCATCAAGCAAACACAAACCCTTACCAAACAATCTATTCCGTATAGACAAAGCACATACAATACAGATAATTTTTAACGATCTCAATGGCGCATTCAGGACAATTCACAAGTTTATATACCACACAGCACCTATAGATGACAGCTCTTTACCAGATTTTCAAACATTAATAGACAATTACATGACAACTTACAGAAGAATCTCGAGCTAGATCTAGGTTTGTGGTTGATTTTCCTACACTAATTATTTCTTTTTTTTGCATTCACTTGCATCTTAAAATCCTTAGACCTAGCTTCGTCTGCCTCAGCCTCTAATGTTCTGTGACTGCTTTCTTTAATTCTATATTCATTTATGTCTTTCGGTTTCAGTCAAATGTGCATCTTTCTAAGATCCGTTAGAGGCTAATTTTTTTATGTTCTAAATGGACTGGATAGTTCTTAGCGATTCAACTTCTTAGTCTATTCAAGCCAGCATGAAAGTCACTGTCTCTGAAGCATCTATTTTTTGTAGATGCGGATATTCAGTGGTTAAGTGCCTGCTTTTGTCTCGGTAAGGCGACGGGTGCCGCATCGAGGCGCAGGTTCGATCCCTGTTCATTCCATCTGTTATAATGTTTCCACGTCTTTCTTCTTATTTGTCGGTCTCGAGCTAAATCTAGGTTTGTGGTTGACATTTCTATACTAATTATTTCTTTATTTGCAGTCACTTGCATCTTTAGATCCTTAGATCTAGCTTCGTCTGTCTCAGCCTCTAACGTTCCTTGACTGCTTTCTTTATTTCTATATATAGCTGAGTAATATAAAGCTCGCTCAAGACAGAGACATGTACGAAAAATCCGTCTCCTGCAAAAAGTATTCCATCTAACATAAAAAAATTTCGTGAGTAGTTTATTCAAAACTGATAAGTTCTATATGTGAAATTTAAAAAAAATTCCACGTTCCGTTTAGTTGTTACGACCTTCTAAAAATCACTCTATTGTTTTCTAATATACTACAATAAATGTACTTTTTATGGCCATGTAACAAAAAAAGTATTTGAGTTAGAGTTTTCGTTCTTGCTTGTGTCTATAGCCTGTTTTATTTATTTTTCAATGCAAACTTTAAAATAAAACATGATTATCATTATTGTGGTTAGAAATTACAGTCAAATGTCGAAAAAAACATAAAATGCCGTGCAGGCACAGAGCCGCCCGAGTCTACCTGAGTTGACAACTAGGTCACGGGGTCAGGTCATTGACACCGTGTGGGCCTGGGCAACTAAAGTAGCGCTTATGCGACGCCGTGATATATATATATATATATACACAGATATATATAAGCACTAAACAATTTTTATGTCATGTGTCATAAAGGAATAGAACTTTTTAAAAAAAAGTTTTATTTTACTTTTTTGCTTATTGCATACATAGTGTCAGAGCAGGACAACTCGACTCTTTAATCTACTTGATGGGAGTGTCTCTCTCTCCCTCCTTCCCTCCCTCCCCCCCCCCCCCTCTCTCTCTCTCTTCTCTATCTCCCTCTCACTGTCTGTCTATTTTCCTCCCTTTCTATTTCGTTAAGTTCTTTTTTTTTTAATTCATTTACACAAATCTTTTACCTTCAGAATCAAGCTGGTTGAGCAAACCCATTTGCCATTTTAGTAAAAATTAGTACAATTGTGTATTGTGAACATAAAATCATAGTATTTTTTATTGTTCTCAGTGTAATATTGACTACTTCACTGGCAATTTTGGTGTTGGTGTCTGCCTCCATGCTTGTGGATCTGCTACAGACATGGTGCAGGAACTCTGTTTAAAAGCAGGAGCTGCATTTGTCATCTGCCCTTGTTGCTATGGCAGTATTCGCAAAACACATCTCTTGACATATCCCAGAAGTAGACAGTTCCAAAACTCCAACATAAACTATAAGGTAGTTCTTTGTGAGATTAGGAAAAAGAATTGTATTTGTAATATAGATTCTCTCTATTAAGATGTGTAGTATTTATGTTTTGTTTTGCCCAAGAATATTGTTATTTCTTTTTTGGACAGATTTACTCGATTAGGTCTTTAAGTCCATTTCACATCCATTTAGCTCAGCAAATGTAGGCAATAATTTTCATGAAAAAAAAAATTACAGGCTATATTTTTTTTCAATCTTTTAGCTGAATAAAATTCAAGTTTAGAGCAGCAAAAATGTCATAAATATAAAGAAAAATCTGTTCATTTGAGGACAACATAGAAAGCAGCTGAAAGTGATATGGTGAATCTAAGTCTAGTGGTAGACATCACTTTTACTCAAAATATTGCTGGAAACTGAGAGAGGAATAAGAACTGAAGAATCCTCTTGTTTTGCAATTTCAGGTGTCATATTCATGCAAATTTGTGTCTTTTGTAAGTAACTCCTGCTCAACAAAAATTTTTATTTGTAAGGCAATGAATCAATGACTCCTAAAACATATCCTTTCTCTTAACAAATGATGCTCATGCACCTTTTAAGCTGAATTGTTTTGCATACATGGGGCTTTTTATCAATAACTTTTTTAAATTTTGTAAAAACCTAAGAGACATATATACTTTTGAACTGCTATGATTTTAACAAGTCAGCTTAGAATAGCTATAACAAATGGCAAATCTGGACAAATCACATGTTTCTGTTAATTAGAGAAATCTGTAGAATAATTATCACTCTTTATTTCTGTTGCGTAAAAACTTGCAGGACTTCTTAACATTGGGCCATGCTGCTGACCAAACAGAGTTCAACATTGCACTTGAGGGACAAGGTAAATCAAAGTTTAATTGGTGGTATATATAATTTTGTCATTTTAATGTCAATGTTTATCAAGGCTGGGAAAATTTAAAACTTAATTGAGGCTATAAATGAGATGTTGGAGCAGGAAAGAACACAATAAGAAAATTATATTTCTTTTTCGAAAATCCATTTCTGTAATGCTCTTTGAAGAGTTGCTTTTTCAGTTTAAAATCACTATAATACTTGAAAAGAACTTTAATTATGTATGCTGTAGTACGTTTGTTCACATGAAAATCATTTTCAGATTTGAATGTGGCACTGAAATAATAAGTTGTAATTCATTTGTATGACATGTTGATATTCTTTTCTTTTATTGTTTTCATTTTTTTTTTTAAGGAAATCATCCCTTTTATTCATAGAGACTTATAAAAAAACCACCTGATTTTTTTTTTTTGCATTTTATTTCAATATCATGTAAAAAATTTACCACAGAATAGCTCTAAATAAAGATTTAGTCCTTACGATAACAAATAACTATTTAAGATTAAGGGCAGTTTAGTCATCATTTCTTCAAATAATGAAACAATCTAGGTCTGCCATGCTACATTTGATTTAAAATGTCAGCAGCCCTATTGCAATAACTAGTCACTAATTTAATCTTAATGTACTTTCAAAATAAACTCCTTATGTTTAAAAATGACCTAATGTTAAGATTTCTGTTTATATCAATATTTTGAAAGACTTACCAAATGAAAATTTTTTTTGCCTGGATTGAAAAAAATCTATGCTCAAAGTTCTGTGATATTACTTTTTTTTATATTTTGTCAGTTAAATATGATTTTTCATAATTTTTTTTTATATAAAATAGATATCCATGGCCTCTGAAATGTGGCTATCAGAAACCTTGTATTAGTTGTAAGTAAAACATACATATCTAATCTCTATACGTTTAATTTGTGGACTGCTTCACTCTTTACCATCAGGCCGCAAGTGTATGAATCTGGTTGACTTAGACAGAGCTGCTTATGCCAGAGAGGTTGGCTATCATGTTACTCTCTGCTCTCTGCAACCTCTGAGCTGTACACCTAAGAACAACTTGCTTGTGGGCATCCCTTCTTAAACAGTTAGAAAATAGTGGAGCTAAGCTCACTATTGCTACAAAGATTCCCTTTCTCTCATGGATGATATAAGTAATAAAAATGAGAGTGCTTTCCTGCCTTCATAAATTTTTTTTTTTTTTCATTAATTCCGTTAACAATATTTGTGAGTTCAAAGATTCAAGCTTTTATACTGCAGAGGCTATGATTAGCATATAGTTCTTTATCTTTTTTTCCAAAGGCTTAAGTTAAAGGTTAACATGCATTTCAATAGTGCATTGGTCTTTCTTAACCATTTAAAAAAGTGTGATGGGATTCAGGATTCTTGTCAGAGTGCTGTTAGGTTGAATTTGACTGATGCTTTTCTATCTGGCAATGTGAAAAGCCTGATAAATGTTATTTTTGCATTGCCAGATAAATAAGCATGGCTTGAGTCTGGGTTGAATTTGACCCAATTGCACTCTAGCGAGAATCTCAAACTTAACCTCACCACGTAACTCTATATCCACCAGATTATAGCCCAGCATTCTTCAAGCTGAATTGCATCTTATCACAGTACTCAATGGATGAAATATAATGACTATTAAAGGCTCTCATTTTTTTCTTACTCTGATGCCTCTCAAGTGTGCTGTTGAGATGAATGAGTAAACTTCTGTCTCTTGGTCTTTTGTTTGGCATCTGTCCAGTAAAGTTCAATTTAATGTCATGGTGAATAAAGAGAGATAAATATTCACTTCCACATGCTTCATGCGACTAGGATTTGCATTGAGATGGAATCTTAGTGATTGTTTCTCTATACCTTAAAGTAAAGGCTACTAGTAGGCTTCATTTAGAGGTTGGAGCCTTTTGTAACAATTTGAATTGGCATCACTCAGAGTTAGAATTACCAGTTTTACCTTACTGGTATCTTCTACATTCATAAGATTAAAAATATTTAAGCTCTTGATAAGCTATAGGTCTCTTCAAGTATTCTAACTAATTTAGTTATATTTGTATGATTAATTGTGTCAAAAAAGGTGAATAAGTAAAAAGTTGTTGATAGACAGACATTGGACAAGAAAATAGTAAAACTTCAGATTTAACCTGAAAAAAAAAAACCCAAAACATCTCAGAGGTATGTTTTGTACACTCACAGGAGAAAATTGATCTTCAGATTTCTTGAGTAGAACAGTTCTTATTAACTTTGGGTTGAGATGGGTCTAAAATTTTTGTGCTTTTTCTAAGCAAACTTCAGATTTATTGGTTACCTATAAACTTTTAGTTTTAGCCAGATAAATAAGTATGCATTCATCTCCTGACAAAATCAAAGTTTATCCCTATTGTATAAAATTTGAAGTGATCATACTTTTACAAGAAGCGGATATTTAAACCCCTATTTAATTTTTTTTATTTCCTCCAACTTTCACCATATTTTCACCAACAAATTCTTTCTCTTTTCTGTCATGAAACATACTGCTGTATGATTTTCTAACATTTTTGAACAAAGAAATTGCTTGTGTATTAGTCCTGTAATTTACTTTTTAAAGTTCAAATCTCTCATTTTTTAATTTGAAGTGCATGAGTATTTAAAAAAGCAATAAATTCAATATTATTATTATGTAAAACATTTGTAAACATCATACTATTCCTCAGTTTTTGTCTCCTATCTAGTTTCCATAAATTCCATCAGAGATAAAGGAATTTGCAAAATAAATAGTAATGTGAGGAAGCTCCTGAGCTGAGATCTGCAGAAACATACTTAACATACTGCTGTAAATTTATAATTCTCAGACATTTACCTCACGACGTCGCATAAGCACTGCTTTAGTTGCCGAGGCCTGTACGGTGTCAATGACCTGACCCCGTGACCTAGATATCAACTCTGGTAGACTTGGGCGGCTCTGTGCCTGCGCAGCACTTTATGTTTTTTTCGATACTTTACTGCAATTCTAATCACAATAATGATAATAATGCTTTATTTTAAAGTTTGCAGTGAAAAAAAAATAAAACAAGCTATATACACAAGCAAGAATGAAAACTCCAGCTCAAATACTTTTTTTGTTACATGGCCATAAAAAGTGCATTTATTGTGGTATATTAGAAAACAATAGAGTGGTTTTTAGAAGGTCGTAACAACTAAACACAACATGGAATTTTTTTAAAATTTCACATACAGAACTTATCAGTTTTGAATAAACTACTCACGAAATTTTTTTATGTTAGATGGAATACTTTTTGCCGGAGACGGATTTTTTGTACATGTCTCTGTCTTGAGCGAGCTTTATGTACTCAGCTATATATATAGAAATAAAGAAAGCAGTCAAGCAACGTTAGAGGCTGAGAAAGACGAAGGATCTAAGGATCTAAAGATGCAAGTGACTGCAAGTAAAGAAATAATTAGTATAGAAAAATCAACCACAAACCTAGATCTAGCTCGAGACCGACAAATAAGAAAAAAAGACGTGGAAACATTATAACAGATGGAATGAACAGGGATCGAACCTGCACCTCGATGCGGCACCCATCGCCTTGCCGAGATAAGACCAGGCACTTAACCACTGAGCTACCCACATCTACAAAAAAAGATGCTTCAGGGACAGTAACTTTCATGCTGGCTTGAATTAGACTAAGAAGTTGAATCGCTAAAGACGATAGTCCATTTAGAAAATAAACAATCTAGCCTCTAACGGATCTTAGAAAGATGCACATTTGACTGAAAGACATAAATGAATATAATGAATAAAAGAAAGCGGTCAAACAACGTTAGAGGCTGAGGCAGATGAAGCTAGATGTAATGATTTAAAGATGCAAGTGACTGCAAATAAAGAAATAACTAGTATAGAAAAATCAACCACAAACCTAGATCTAGCTCGAGATTCGTAATTAAGTTGTCATGTAATTGTCTATTGCTGTTTGAATGTCTGGTAAAGAGCTGTCATCTATAGGTACTGTGTGGGATTAAACTTGTGAATTGTCCTGAATGCTTTATTGAGATCGTTAAAAATTATCTGTATTGTATGTGCTTTGTCTATGAGGAATGGATTGTTTGCTAAGGGTTTTTGTTTGTTTGATGATCGTTTCTGTAAGATCTGTGTAAATGTTCTTTTTCTGTTTAGGTGAAATAGCACAAAGTCTGCCTCAAATTCTGCACATATCGTTTACATGACACGTGTGGGATTCAATTATAATCAATAGAATGTTCCATTTTTTGATTAACTCAACTCAGGATAATTATCTAGAACTGAATGGGAAAAAATACAATGATGAAACGAGCATAGACCGCTTTGAACCCATCTAACACAACAAACTTGTATCATTTTAATCTATGATTTCCGTTCTTTCAGATAAGTATTGAAAAGTGATAAACTAGCGTTTACTTTTTAATTAATTAGCAATTAAATCTAATAGGAGCGAATTGCAGGTAAAATTTTAGATAAAAAACATAGACTATGAAAACGCAGTAACCACACTCACAAATATGATGATAGAAATATCAAAGTTACACCGGGTTTCAAATTAGATTTAGAAGAAACTGTTGAAAGTTGAACGATGTCTGTACTATAAGTAGTTCTGAAGATATTGTAAGTTAAAAAAGAGGAATTTTCTATTTTATTACATGAAATTCAGCAGATCTGAGCAATGGCTTGTGCAGACAGCGATTATCTGCGGTCATGGGCGGGCCTGACCCTGACAGTGATTGACAACGTTACTTGAGCCCGGCCCGCTATAACAAAGCTTGAGTTGCCTAAGTTCAAACTGGCTTTCAGGCCTATCCCCGCATTGCTCAGAACTAAAATGCAGCTTTTAAGACAAAATTCTACGCTGTGACCTGTATATGCGCATTTGGGGTCTCATATTATCTAAATTGAATTGGGTTTGTTCATTCCAAGATGTTCGAAAATGAGGGTAAATGGCGAAGCAAAATGTTTATTCCAGTTCAGGTGCATTTTTTTGTGTGTCTATTTTTATCGGTGTTGTACATTCTACCAAATAACTTGGGAGACTTTAAATGTTGTAGAATCAAGAATTCAGGTTTATTAAGGTATAGATTTGTTCTATAAGATTTTTAATAAGGTTAGAGATTTTTGTTCAAAATTGAATCATTTTTTTTCCTAACTTTTTTGCATACAAGGTACGATTGAATTTGAGGTCATAGATCCTTGGATACAAGGTTTAGGAGCAAATATTAAAATCTGGTTCTGTCACTTGAAACAAGGGAAGGTTTTATAGGATATATGTTTTTTAGCTGAATAATTTCAAGTTATGGAACTCAATTTGGTATTTCCATGTTTTGCCTTTCAGTTCTTGCAGCTCTATTTTACCTCTACTATGAGTATAAAACAGAGAAAAACTTGGAGTATTCTGTTTCTTTAGACCTATTAAAATCTGTAAAAAAATAAATACACCAAGCGTTGTTGAAAAACTTTGCTTGCAAATCAAGCTCTAAATATCTTAATATTAGCAGCAAATTCAAGTAAAAAAAAAAAGATGAAACTATTAATAATTTAAAAAAAAAAAAGGTATTCTACTACATAAGAGTACAAGCACTTTGCAGCCATCTTCATAATACAAAACGTTTGGCTGTTGGATAGAGAAGCCCAACAGGTCTAAGTAGCAAAACTGATAGTTACACCTGTCAATGTTCACAATACACAAAGAGTGAATGACAAGATTTACTTCACAACAATCACAAAGTAACTTGTAAGCCAAGCCGATCAAATTTGGAGAAATCTCTTGACTGCTTTGAACTAGTAGATGTTTCTCAATGCTCTTCATAAGACTGCACAGTGAAACATTGATGAAACCAGCATTTTCAATTTGTAATGAAAAATTTCCATAAGAACAAAAACACCAAAATATTGTAAATTTTTCCAGTTTTATTATTTTTATAGACCAGTTTTATCTTAGTTTTTTTTTTATCTCATCTTATCCATAGCTCATCTGGATTTAAATATTTACAATAACAATCAAACGACAATTCTGGAGGCAATACAACATCAGTTGGAAGAGAAAAACGGGCTGTCTTTTGCTTTTGACATTAATTAATGGTTTCACATTTATGAGCCTATATCATGAAAAAAAAGTGAAAAATGTACACATCAAAAAACAGAAAAAAAATGATATATACTAAATAAAAAAGTACACTGAGTTCAAAATCATTGAAGTTGTCCCACATGATACATCTTCATGTGATCTAGATCTGTCCCAGAACTAGTCTTACTTAAAAGGGCTAGAAAACTAAAATAAACTTAACAGTTTTAAAAATTCAAGTCAAGCACTTATTATGCTGGTGAAAAACTAGATTTTCTTTACATTATCATTACTTGACTATGAGCCTGAACTTGACTTGTTTTGGGATAACAAAACGTTTACCACTTATTTCCTTTTCAGTCTCACTTTGGTTTTTCTCATTGTGGGAAGGGTATACATCAACAAGCTATATGTTACTTTGTAAAATTCACATTTCAACGAGAAATTGCTTATTTTTCCTTCTTGTATTGCATGTGCTGTGAATTTCAGATTACTCTTGTCAAAAAGTCATAATTTTCATGGTATGCAATATCGTTGTACCTACTGAATGAAAGCTATGAACAATTCCATCTCAACACCCTCTACAGAAAATTCACTTCTGAAGGACTCGAAAACAAATGATGATAATCTAACAGTTCCAGTGCAGAAGTTAATGAATCATATAAGACAGATTAACAAAGTAAAACAACCCTGAATAATTCACAGTTTGTTTTTTAACTTTTGAAATGAATACCTCATGTCTAAAACAATTTTGCTACAGTGTTTCATTCATAATGATATATCACAAAGAAAGTTTTTTTGTTCAGGAATATTTTCTGCACATTCTTTTGGTTTCACAGCTTAAGCTGTCCCGAAGAAAAAAAACAATTGAATATATCATTCCAATACTAAAATTCTTCACCACCATGAAATGGCTGTTGATGAATCTTTAAAACCATATTAAAATACAAAAGTAAAATGGTAAATTTATCTCAATTAAAATAAAATTAAAAAAAAAATAATTTAAACGTACTCAGCAAGACAATCTAGTTCTTAATAATTATTGCATATACTTAAGTAACAATGACCCTACATTCTTTTGTTTAAAAAAAAATTATAATAGCAATAAATATGGGCCAATTGCATTTTAATACTACAATTTTGATTTTAAAATGGTTTCCACTAAGGGGAAGGGCAAGATTGAAAAAAAACCAAAAAGATGATTTTAGCAGACTGACATAAATGAATCTTTTCATCTTTTGATATAGGGCAAGTTAGCAAAAGATACAGTTCTTTATATTTTGTGGGTTTTTTTTAAATAGGGCAATGGTGATTTAAAAATAAAAATGGCATTCTTGTATCGACTTGTGCACCATTGGTGTTGTATCAAGTTGTACACCATTAGAGTACCCTAAAAAAATCATACCAGCAGTGAGATCAAATCAGTAGTATGTAAATGTATCCCTCAAGCAAGAATTCCCAGCTCTAAAGCTCTGGTGTTTTCATTCATTCTGTAACTGACATTCAATAATGAAGTAGATATAGACTTGCCCACAATAGCAAATCTTTGATCAAGTTTAAATAAGCAATTAATTTTTGCTTTGGAGAAACTATCTGAAAGAAGCCTATTCCCATCAGCTCAATTTTGTTTTTTTCAAAAGGGACATTACAGACCTGAATGCAACTCAAGTTAGAGAGTATATCAATTTTTCTGTTTCCCAACAAGCCATTTTGCCACAAAATTATCCACAAAGTCACAGGAAAGTTTCATTCATTTCTTGAAACAGAAAAAAAAGGTATTTGAGCAGTTACAAATGCAATCCAGCAAAACTATGTTTTTTGTTTTGTTTTCATTTTTTTTTTGTTTTAGCAGATTATTCTCACATAAACCAATCATAAAATTTTCTCTATTTCCCAATCCTTTTTTTTATCTTAAGTATATGATTCTGTTAACATAAAAATATGTATAAGCTTAAATCTATTATGAAACAACTGCTTCATAAGTCTTCCTATCACAAACGAATGTGTAGATTTATGACCTTCTTGGCAGAGAATGCCCATAATATATTCATAAACATAAAGAGAAAAGAAAAATGAATTAAAAATCTAAAAAATGTTACAGATAACAACAGGAGACTATATTGCTTGTCAATTATTGAAATGGATAAAATAACAACTTTTACATTGACATGTACCTTGCTCTTCAATGAACCTAAAAAGTAATGAAAAATATGAAACCATATTTTATCAGAGATCTTATTCTTTGTAGGTGCTCATTACTTTTGCCCTGCTTCAGGGTATTATGAAAATGTGCAAAAACTTGCATCTGCCGCTTTAAGTCCATTTAAACCAATCTTGATAAGCTTTTAAGGTCATGGGTACTCCTGTAAAATTAACCTATTGCTTGTCTCCTGGTACTTTGACTCAAGGCTAAACCATTCTTTCTATAGAGAAGCAAGTAAAACAACTTTAAAATCAGGCTGAGAAACATGAAGATGAATATGGGGAAAATGTTGGTTGTTTGGATATAAAAAATTTTGTGTGGCCACAACCAACCAACAAAGAATTAAAGTCAACAATAGCAGCTGCCAAAGCATCAGCATCAACATACGCAGTTGTAGCGAGTTACCTTGTATGGGCAATTTAACAAATTGCACCATTTATGTTCAACAATAATTAGCCATCACAATGACTGAAAACAAGTCTCAGTTGGGTCACCACTAAATGAACCACCACTTAGAAATATTCAAATGACAAAATGTAGAGCATTTCCAAAGTTAAAATTACATCCAACCCATATGAACAATTTTTACATTTCCATGGATACAGAAAAAAAACTTGATAAAAAATTGAAAATTATCTCTAAAATCAATAATAAATGGTATTTTCTGTAAGCCTTTTCTTCTTCTATCACATTCTTTTACAAAACTCATAATACATTTATGTTCATCAAATTAAACCTGTTACAAAGCATTTATTTTAAATTTTTATTATTAAAACTAACTAAAAATTTATATGAACATATAACTTGTATCAATATACGCCATTCAATTCTCCCATAAATTACATTCGTCAGTAAGGATTTAAGCAACCTATTTAATTTTGATACACAATAAATATAGGAGAATACAACCTTAAAAGTCATCTCACTACATATAAAATTAATGTAGATGCAATATTTCTTACGCAATGTAGGTTTCAAGTTATAAAAAATATTTCCAATGAAGAAAAAACAGAATGAGGCAAAGGACATTACAGTATATCTATACATACACACGCACATATATATTGATATAAAATATTCTCTCCATCTAAAATTAGGAAACAGGGGACATTAAACTACTCTGAGCACTTTGCATAAACAATTTTTAAGCAAAAAAAAAAGTATTCATCATACACCTGTTTTAGATTTGGTGACTGCCATTTTATAAATCCTGTAAATCAAACTGTCCATGAGATTCCTCCACCAAATCTGGCAGATATTTGCATCCATACTTACAAGCTGGCATTATGCACAGTATTTACATTATATCATACAGCTGTTGGTGCTCTCAATAGAACTTCTTGAGTTAAATTTAAGAAGCATTTTCAATATAAAAGGAGAAATGAAACATCATCTTCTGATAAAAGCAATTTCCAGCTAAACCAACTTAAAAAGAAATAGAATTCATCTATGGACCATCTAATATATGAACGTTTAAAAAAAAACAAAACTGAAAATAACATCCACTGGAAATTGAACATCATAAAAATAGAGCTGCATATTCATATAAGTGCCGTGTAGTATCAATATATTTTTTCCTCCATCTTGGGTGCCATATTGACACCATAACAGAAGTTTAAAGGTATTAAATTTACTTGAGCATAGTTCTTTTTTTGTGAGCAGCTCCTTTAAGCTATTTTGAATTAAAATACATATAGAACCATAATCTAGATTACTCTCTTTTTCCCCTCCCGTCCTCAAAAAACAAACAAACAAACAAACAAAAAACACCCCACACCCATATAAATCTTTGGAAAATTTCTTGAGAGTGCCTTTGTGACTCGATCAGAAATATATTTCAAAAGCTACAGGAACTTATACATTTGGCAGTAAAAATATTCCACTGAGAAGACAACGCATCAGAAATAAAACAAATTCATAGAATATTTTATCTACACTCAGACCAATCACATCTATATTCAAATTCTCAAATGGACATTTTTTATTATCTGATAAATGATCAATATTTTTTTTTTCAGACCTAGAAGAAGATGTAATGGCAAATTTACAGAACCATTCTTCCCTGCCACTTTAAATTTGGCATTATTTCCACACATAACATATATTCATTTATTAAACTTTTGCTAATAATATTTTCATTTCATCAAAATATAAATAATTTATAATTTTTTTCTGTGACAATTTGATATTAAGACTAGTTATTACACAAGTCACAGCTTAATACATAAAAAAAATACAATTTTTTTTATTATATAAAAAAGCTACGTAAAATTTCTGTAAATGCACTCTGTAACATCAGGCTTCTTTTGAACATTTGCTTTCCCAAAATAGTGTCAAAATCTTGATCAACTGAATCACTTCACACATGTACAATCTAACCAACAAAAATGCTTCCACAATTTACAGCACTGTACCTGTATCAGATAGCTTTATTATTAAAGGAACAATTAGCCATGCAAAATTTATGTGCTCTTTTGTAAGTTTTAAGACAGTTAACATATTTGATCTCTAAGCAAATGTCATACACAAAGGTGTATTAGTGATAACGTTTGAGTTAAATAGAAGCTTTCATCAGCTTCAATAAAATTTGAATTTGCAAAAAAAAATTGTAATATTAGAAGCTTGCTTGAAGACAAATTCTTGTGAGAGTTGATGAGGGAACATTTAATGTAAGTAAATTTCTCAAATTATTTGATTAACTGTGTACTTATGATATCATTAGAATAGTACTGTTCTTTGATTAACGTGTTCTTATCAAAATAAGTAATGTTATTTTTTTCTCAAACTCAACCAAAAAGCAATGGAAAGATTTTTTTTTCATGTATTTTTCTCACGACAGAAACAAACAAAACATGTACAAACTAAAAATGATTGGGCCTTTGTCCGATAGCTGAATTTATTCTCAAGAATAATTGCTTAATAAAGTAAATTGGTTTTATCATTCATAAAATAAATTTTGAGCAGAAAAAAAAACCTTGTGTTTAGAAATAATGTTTTATATGAAGGTAGAAATCAAAACAAAACAAAAAAGAGATACTATGGGAGATGGGCAAACACTGATAAACTAACTGGCCTATCAATATCAAAACTTCAGCAGAGGAGGTATACCCAACCTGAGAGAAAGATAGGATTAAAAATTGAGGGCTAAACAATTGTCTTCTTGCAATTAAAAAAAAGATCTACTTAAAGATGAAAAAGGCTCAAAATGGAAATTGACTAATCCCAAGAAGTTTTAAGCTAAGTGAAAAATGACACTTAAGTAGATTAGTGGGATTAGCGAAAAAAATATAACTTACAGTATAACATTAAATGGCCTGAATTAGATGATAAAAAATAACATAGACAAGTCAAGGGCCATGAAAAATTGCATGATTTTCCACCAGAGTTGGAATTAATAATCTTTTAACAAAGAAGCCTTCTCCTATTCCCTAATTTTTCTAAAACAGGAATGGAGATGGGTAAAGCAATGTCAATGTCAGTTTAGTACAACATCTGAGCCATTCATTTTGGTTTTGAACCCTGCAGTTTATCACTTATAATTGTACAAAGTATTCTAGTATTCTGCACATGGTTGACTAAATAATTTTCACCAAGTTAAGTGTGATAAAGCAATGCTGTGGTTTATTCTTGATGTGACTACATATATGGTTCATTGGATATACCAGTTACAGGGTGTTTTCATTTGGTCAAGAATGAGAGCTCAAGTGGCCATGTTTATAAGGTATAAGAATAGGACTTTGGCCTTAGCAATGAGTGCTGATGCAACTTGTGATATTGTTTTCCTTTTTTTCATATAGCTTGTAAAAATTATGATTTATTATTTCCTAGTCAATACTTTAAAAATTATATGTAACAAAATAAGTTGCATTAATCTCTTTCCTTTTTGGATTTAGATATTGATATGTTATACTTAAATCATTACACTATGACTGACATCAACCACCTAGTACGAACAGTTCGGTGATGGCCCTTTAAAGAAGAGCAAAAAACAATGATTTCAACTGAATCAAAGGCCTCTAATATAAATAAAACAAAATAAACAAAAAAAAAAATAAGTCCCCCCCAAAAAAGAAAGATTTCGGAATGAGGAATCAAGGGAAGAGATTTTCTTAAAATTACCTTGAAGGTTATGATTCTCCAAAAATATGTTTTCTTGACATTTAAGAAAAAATTGGAGCAGCATGATGAACATAATTGACAGAAAGAGGAAAGACAGAATCATGCCTAAGGCCACAGATTTTAGAGAGTTAAAAAGGAGCAAGGGTTAGAAGAGTGAGTATTCAGTTCAATAGCCAATGACAAAAAAATTAATAAAACAAAATATGAAGACCAGGAAAAAAGATGAATTTCAACAGTAACTTGTCAAAACAAAATTTAGGAATATGAGGAACTTGCTGACTGAGTAGCCTGTGAAACAAGTTCCTGGAAACATCCTTGGAAACATCGCTTGAGTTCATCATAGGATACCACCAACATGCTGTTCTCATCACGTGAAACCAGGCAGAGCTTTTCAAACACCCCAGCATCAAACTGGGGAATTAAGGAGAATGAAGCATATTAAATATGAAAGGCAAAGCAAAATAAAACTATACTTTTGAATTATGCAGGACAAGGAGAGAAAGTGCAGCAATAAAAAACATTTTTTCCTCCTTCTCTTCTTAATCTTCCCATTTTAGACTTTTTGCCTTTTAAAAGAGAAGAAGCCTTGAAAAATATGATATATAATGTTCCCCTTTTGGTGCCACGCATATGTATTTCCTATCCTTCAAACTTGTTCTAGATTAGTCTACCAGTAAGTATCTTTTAGTCTAACACAACTGATGTATTTCACCTTGTTCAAAGACTGGATGATGTGGGCCATGTCAATCCATGGCATACCATTCTCGTCCACTTGATGAAACAAGAAGTCTCGGTACAGCTTCAGCATAAATCTATCTCCTGTCTCTGCCCAAGATGGTTCAGAGTTGTACCTAAGTAAAAAAGCGCATCATCAAAAAATAAAAATCAAAAGATGAAAACAATTTGGTTCAAACAGAATCTGAAGTTTAAAAAAAAAAATTTTATTTTTAAACCATTGTGTTCTAACTGTCAGAATAAAACGAAAAAGCAAGTTTTTGGATAAGATGTGCTTTTGCAATCCATTTAATTTATTCACCTTGTTTTCAATCACAAATTATTGAAGTATTACATTGTTAGCCGCACAATAAGCAAGAAGTTTTGGGCAAGACAATTTTTTTAATAGAAAATAATGTCCTGTCCTATAACGAAATGTCAATTTAAAAAACATTATCACATTTAGAAAAGTTACTATAAAAGCAAAATTTCATTCATTGATAACTGTGTTCACAAAAAAAAATTATGAATAGTGTTTTCACAACTTAATTCCTGTATTCCTCTCAAATAAAAATCACAAATGTGACTTACTCTGGACGTTCATTAATTGACCCCAACTTGACCATAATGCGAAAAAGCCGTCCATTTTCTATTTCCTGGTGGGAAGGGACAAAAATTTGCAACAAATATTTTACCAAACATGATAATAAATAAGGTTGTTTTTCTTTTTGTGGTACTTTGACAGAAAAAAAAACCCTTGATCAATCTGTGTAAATGAAAATAAGCCTTACTGTCAAGATTATCAAAGAGTGTCTCAGCTATTCAATGGCACACATAACCACTACGATACATTTCATTGAATTCATTACTATATTTTGCTATTGTTCAGATGAATTGCCATGGTTCAGCTACTCATTTTAATGATTAATTTTTTAGTCCAACCCTTGCATATCATATAGGCAAGGCTCACAATTAATTCAAGAGAAATGGTTGTGCAGTCAGAGTTTTTATCACACCGCTCAAAACATTTAAAAGAAAAATGAACTTTTCGATGCACAGAATTTGTCTTGCACAGACAATACCAGCCAGACTTCATAGGAAAAAAAAAGGGTCTGAAGATTAAATTTGTTGCTATTAATTAATGTAGCTGATCTCTGCAGGTAACCTGCCTTTTTATACAACTATGCATGCATTGTTTTTATACAACTATGCATGCATTGATTTAACAAAATAAGTCACATTACTGCCCAAATTACAAAATTATAAACTATTTAACTTCAAGATTGGGATAGAAAATATTGCAGAAATTTATTGAGCCATGCAAAGTGACATAGCGTGACAGGTGATGTTTTGTTTTAATTTTCATCACCACCATAAACAAAAATATTGGACATTTTTAGCACCTGTAATGGATCAGTTTGTGACTGGATGAGTCACAAACTTTCTTGCACATAAATAAAACTACAAAACTTCAAGAGCTTTAATCTACATACATCTGGATCTGAAAACCAAAAATTAAATCTTTATTTAAATTGTCCAACTTTAATGTTTATCTAAATTTGATTTTAAACCTTGATTCCAGAATGGAATTCCAGAAAACTATACTTCAAATTCAAGAATCTCTAGACTTCATAATTCCTGACAGCCTATTAATAGGCCAAATTATATGTCACTTGGATAGTTTTGCAGGGGCAGGGCAAATGCTCACAGTTTAGTGCTTCGCTCCTGGGCTATGATCTCATGAAGTTTTTTAAAAGGAAGGATGACTATATTCTAATAACAGATGTTTAAATCAAATGACATTTTTAAAAAGGTCAACAAAGCCTCTTACTTTTGCCAATTCATGCTCCAAGACATCACTGCGTAGGTATGAGATATCCAACTGTGTAAAAAAACGTGCCCCAATCATGGGCATCACATCATTTATGCTGCGGGCTCCATTGGGATTTTGCAAAAGATAGCTGCAAGAATACAATATACAGTTGCGCCACTAAATAAAAATTGATTTTTTGAGAGTTAGATATTTTTTAATAATCAAACGAACTTACCAGTGATGTTTGATTGGGACTCCATCGACTCCATGAAGGAATGGGAGGGACAAACGAGATGTCACGTGTCCTCAGGCTTTAACGTGGATATCACAGTGACAGACAAGACGCAAAGGAAGGGACAAACATGAGGTGGGTATGAGCACAATACTTGTGCGAAAAGCAAGGGAGGGCGTTTGTCCCTCCCATTCCTTCATGGAGTCGATGGAGTCCCAATCAAACATCACTGGTAAGTTCGTTTGATTATTAAACTCCATCTCCCCCATTCCAGAATGGGATGGCCCAAACGAGATTTTAAAGGTCGTCTGTCACGTGATTAGAAGAAGAAAGGTCAAGCCTTGTTGGTGTGAAGATTGCTGTGGAGAGAGATAATCTAACGGGTTGATGTTAGTACCGCATGGCAGAAACGGCATTCACTGTCCGCCATGAGTGGACGTTTATAATACCGAGCAAAAGTGCTGGATGACTTCCATCCAGCAAATTTGAGAATTGTGTCCATAGGAACATGTCGAAAATCCGCAAGGCTAGTTGCTGCTGCTCTGGTTGAATGGGCTTTGAAGCGGACAGTGTCCACCCCTGACAGTCTCAAGACCTGTTTGGTCCATCTGCGAATAGTATCTCTAGAGACACCTTTGTACGGCTTAGCACATTGTACGAAAAATTGATCTGATTGTCTCAATAGTTTAGTCCGCTTTAAATATTCTTTGATATAAAGAACCGGACAAAGACGTCTATCTACGGGGTATGCACAGACAATTAGTTTGTCCACATGGGCACCGGGTCGGCTCATTTTGAGTAATTGCCTCATATGAAAATACACTCGACTGTGTTTGACAGTCATATTTTTAATGCAGCAATGCATCATTGATTGACCACGTTGGCCAGTGGCTAGGAGCATTAACATGAGTAGTTTCATACTCAGCTGTGGCAAGGACAAGGTGGCAGCAGGTGACCATGATTTGAGAAATGTGAGGACAACCTCTGGATTCCAGACAGATGACGGTGGCGGTAATTGTGGTCTCAGGTTGAATACTCCCCTCATGAATTTTCGTATAAGAGGGTGATTGCCTATGGTGTCATTGTGAATATCTGACGCCAGAATACTTATGCTGGAGACAGCAGATCTTGCAGAATTTAAGGCACTATAACCAAGACCTTTATCATATAATGATTGTAAAAAGGCTAGGAAAGTGTGTGGGTTCATTGAAATGGGATCTTCATCCCGTTGACAACAAAAAAGTAGCCATTTTTGGAGGTGGCAAGCGTATTGTTTCCTTGTTCCTCTCCGCCATGAAGCGATGATGATGCGGATAGTGCCTGCTGGAATACCGCTTGTTTGCAAGATTTGCCAGATAAGCGGCAAGCTATCATCCTGGACTTGTTTAGGATGGGATGTGGATGTGGGTGGTGAGGATGTTGCAAGACTTGTTTGGACCCGATTAATAAAATCGGTACATCGATCATGAGGGCTACAAGCTTGGGAAACCAAACTTGTGTTTTCCAACACGGAACTATAACGACACAATCTGCCTCGTCCACTTCTATCTTGTTTAAAAATCTTAAAATAATGCTGAAAGGAGGAAAAATATATGCAAAGAATTGAGACCAAGAGAAAGAAAAAGCGTCTGTGCGCCAAGCTTCACTATCTTTGTACCTAGACACATAGCACTGAACTTTTCGATTTATTCTGCTTGCAAATAAGTCGATATCAAATGGACCATACCGCGCCTCTACTCTACAGAATTCTGCGGCTAACAGACTCCACTCTGTCTCTAAGCCTAGGCACCGGCTTTTCTTGTCAGCCTCAATGTTTTCTACACCTGGCAGATGGCTAGCCGTAATCCAATTGTTGCGCACAATGCACAATACCCAAAGTTTGCGAGTTATTATATTACATACCTTTTTTGTGCTACCTTGGTTATTGATACACATAACTGTGGTGGTATTATCAGACAGTAAGTGAACAAAACAATTTCTCTTGTTTGAAATGAAAGCTTTAATAGAAAGTAAGGCAGCCTTAAGCTCTAGACAATTTATATGTAATGACTGCTCGTCTTTAGACCACAGACCGCCTGTAACAACCCCATCGCTAATGCCACCCCAACCAGTATTGCTTGCATCAGTAGTTATGGTAATGGCGGGTAGATGTGGTGAAAGCAGAACAGGGTATTTATTGGCGTTGTGTCTCCACCATGATATGTCTTCACGCATTTCGGCCGTAATGAAAATTAGACTGTCATAATCACCAGAGACCTGTTTGAGGGAGGCAGTCTTTTGGATTTCTAAACGTTTGCAAAAAACTGTACCATATCTATTACCTGGTGTCAAAGCATTGAATTTTCCAATAAGTTCTGCGAGTACTCGCAACGAAATGTTGTTCTGCTTGAGCACTGCATCTAACTGAGCCCTGAGTGAGGTCACTTTTTCATCTGATGGTCGAACAGACATATCAATGGAGTTAAGTACAAATCCCAGATACGTTATCCGATTTTGAGGGGTAAGGGAGCTTTTATCTTTTGAGATTTGAAATCCTAAACGCTCTATCAACGAAATAGTTTGGTCTGTCGCCTTCACGCATTCACCTACCGAGTCATGCACAAGTAATGCATCGTCGAGATACATCATTATTTGTACGTTTTGTTCTCTTAATGTTGCTAAGAAAGGTTTTGTTAGCTTTGTGAAAATTCGAGGTGAATCTTTATAGCCCATTACTAAACTTGTAAACTCTTAAAGTTGATCTCTGTGAATAAATCGAAAATATTTACAAGCTAGTGGAGATAAAGGAATCGTGTAAAAAGCGTCTTGCAGGTCTATGGATGTGAAAAAACACCCCTTCTTTATAAGGAGAATTGCATCTTTGAGTGTGTCCATCTTAAAATGAGTGTGTGCGACAAAGTCGTTAAAATGTTTCAAGTTTAATATCACTCTGTAGGTACCGTTCGGTTTCTTTCTTAAGAATACATTGGATATAAACTGGTCTGGAGAAGCGCAAGCCTTTTGAATGACACCTTTGCGCAGCAAAATGGTTAGTTCATTATCTATTATTTCGTGTTCTGCTTCCGACCAAACAAAACGTTTAGGGTAAGAAAATTGTATAGGTTTTATTAAAAAATTGGGCCAAACTCCTTGTACTTGATCAAGAATCCATTTGTCTGCTGTTATTTTCCGCCATTCGGCGATACAATGTCTAGAGCTACCTCCCTGAAAATTAACATGATCTATGTTCAAGAAAATCTCCCGTGAGCTAAGTAAATCTGTGCATGTATTGTGACCAACCGTATCTACTGAAGGTTCTGTGAGCCCTGAGGTTTTGTCTGAGGGCGAGGCGCACCCCTGCGAGGGTTCCGGTAGCCCCGCCACTGTCTCCCCCCTCGACTGAAGGCCCCTGGCCGTTTTTTTGAGCCACCATGTGGTGTGGTATAAGCATTTCTATAAATGCGAGGAGCAACTACATTTGTCAGTTTCAAGGAGTCGCCAATACTCTTCACGGTATCACTAAGTGAATCCCCGAATAAAAGTTCATTGCTTCCCTTTTGTGTAGGGCGACACAATTGTTTAAATTCCTCCTTCAGATGAGGTTTCACAGAGTCTCTTCTCTTTTGGTTGAGTTCGGTGTATAAGGCTGTGCTTAACCGTAACTGCGACCATTGATCTTAATGTATTATTAATGGTGTTTGGCGCGCTGCGGTCCTGAAAACTATCAAACATTTCTGCTGAAATTACTATCGACTTCACTACAAGAGTCACCAGTCTCTGCAACGCTACATCCCTCATCCGAGCGAATGAGGGCGCACTTCCCAAATTTCTGGATTCATTTTCGGTGTGCACACATTCAGTGTGCTCGCAGGTGTGGGATATTTCTCCAGCACCGATTTAATTTTGTCTCGTGATACGTGGGTGCAAATGCCAGTATTAATAACTTGCGCCACTTTATCATTTATATTTGCACCTGTCTGGTCATTCAAGAGAAAAAATTCTTGCAACTCGCTCAGGTCGTTTTCTTCGACTTCCTGTTCTCCATCCTCAGCATCCGAATCAACATTTGCACTTTTATTAGTTAAAAAGTCGAACGTATCTTGTTCACGTGAGGGAGAAGCGCATTCTTTAGCATTGGTGTCAGCGCAAACCCGAGCTTTCTTCTTTTGTGGCTCAGACAAAGTCGAATCGCGACTAGCTGACGGGCCCTGGGCGCTGTAGGTATCAGATATACTGTCTGCCGCGGCGCGACAAAGATGACTTGTCAGGATGGAGCTGAGGTGTTGGAATTGGGTTTCCTGAAACTTTAGCATCAGCTCAGCAAATTGTTCAAACTGAGATGAACCTATGTCCCCTGATTTGGTGGACAAAGTAGACTCGCCTTGAGGCGGCCGGGAATGTGAGGATGGAGAGGAAGGCTTGCTTCGAGGTCTTTGTTCGCCATCTTTGATTGTTCTTTTGCCTACCCCTTTGCCTTTGTTGTGTGTCCCCGCAGGGCTCACAATTACAGTTTGTGCCGAATCTGCGATTGGCACTGGTGTCTCAGATTCATGAGACATGCTTTTTGTGGCACTTTGTGATAATACGAAAATGAAATAATAAAACAAAATGAATAATAAAGAATAACCAAAAGATTAAAGGTCACCCTCAGCGAGGTATGACAAGTGAACCACCCTCAGCGAGATATGGTAGATAAGCCACTCTCAGCGAGATATGGCAGTGAGGTCACCCTCTGCGAGGTATGACAATTGAATCCTCTGCATTTATTGCAGTAGGACCACCATTGGTGTATGTGCCAGAAATGACAACAAAGTAAAAAACTAAAATTGTTAATAATCCAAAGAAAGAATAAGGATAACACAGAAAACATAAGTAAATCCGAGAGAGTGAAAATCACGACAAGCACAACAAGAAGACAACGTAAACTGAGGACACGTGACATCTCGTTTGGGCCATCCCATTCTGGAATGGGGGAGATGGAGACTTAATTATCTGGCTTGCCACACTATGAAGCAGGTAAAAAGTACCATTTTTAAGAGCTGCCACACAGTGTGGTGCATAGACTAACATGATCTAATCCAAACCCCTATTTAATAAAAGCCAATTCAACTTTTAGAAACCGGATTTTGACACCACTGGCTTTCAGTTTTGTGCAATTCTCATAGTTGAGGGAAGAATAAGTCTTTCTCAGGTTTTTTTTTTTTTTTAAATTTTGTACATAGTTGCTAGCCTGTTCTTGTGATAAGCTGATAGTGGTAAACATGGAGATAGCACTCAGTGCTAAATAAGCTATGAAGCGCCAAAAATAATCAGACAGCAGATGGATTGTGATGAATCCAACTCTAGTTCTAAATCTAGTTCTGATACAGGCACAGATGATAGTGTTAAATGCTTATGAAAGAACTAGACCTAGATCTTTACACGCAAAAGCATTAGGATCTATTGACAGTAACGCTGTTAGTAATAAGAAAATCTACAATAACCCATAAGCTTTTACTTCTAATCATAATCATGGTGATAATCCATCTAGATCTAAATCTAGTGTAGGGAAAGGAGACAACAAAGGTAGAGGGCATGTTTGTAGCTGGGGCAATAAATAGAAAGAGAAAAAGTCTGGTGTTTTGTCTTGTTTTGTTCTTTTCAATTATATCTCGACAAAAGTACACATCAAATAACAGCGAACTTGTGATTTTATCATGACTGTAAAGACTTTTCAAACTCTTTCATTTCGATGTTTTTTGGGAGAATTGAACAATTTTTAACAAAATCATTGTACCTAATGTATCACTAATGCAGGTCCAAATTTCAGACCCGAAAATAGATCCCTTGAAAGTAGATTTTGCCTCCATATATTGAAAGTAGAGAATAGGAAAAAAAAATTATTACAGACATAATCATGTATTATTTCAATGATGCAATTCAAAAAGTTCTGGATCTTAATATCACATTTGAGAAGAAAACATAAAATTGCATACAACCTTTACAAAATATTTAGTTTTTAAAAGCACTGGCCATCATGAGTCAACGTAAAAATGCCCTCTTTTTGGTCCAAATCATGATCATCACCCATTTATAAAAACTGAGAGATTTTTTATGGAACTTCTTTATGTGATGCAGTATTTAGGTGAAGCTGCATCCCTCCTCAATAATGCTTTAAAACAACATACACTCTATGCCTTATCTATAGATTTGAAGTTATGTTAGTTCCAGATCACATGGGCTTTTGGAGTAGTTACACATCCAATTTAATAACCATGTTCAAACCAAAGAAGCTCTCTATGTCTAAAGTCTAGATTTAATCATCAATGAATGTGTGTATATATTAAATATATGGGGAAAAAAAGAATTGGTTTTTACCATATAAGATTTTTTAGGTCTGGAGAATAATTGCGCTGCACAACATCAACAGCCGACTGGATATTGTCTCTTTGGATGTACATAAGGTTGTTGCAAGCAAGTGCCAGAATTATCTTCCCCATGCTAGTCAAGTCATCTTGCTATAAAGTGAATAAGAAAAACAAAATAATAGAAAGAGAGATGCTTAAAATACAACTTTAGAGTAATCGCTCTTAAAATTTTGCTGTTGAAATCAAAAATCATGTAACAATACAAGATGTCATATCTGTCACATTAAACAAATACTTGTTAAAAAAGATATACCTGACTATCTTCATTGGATGCTATTCTATTTTAACTTAAGTTAAAAAAAAAGTACTGGGCATTGGTGTGGAAAAGGATCCTCTATCTCTGGCACAAAGACATGTAATAATTACAAAGAATTATAAATAAAACATGTTCATGAATTGAAAAGGACAGAATTCCTTGCACGCAAATAATTTTTATACTTTTAATCATGACTACTTTCATTGGATGCTATTCTATTTTAAGTTTTAAAAAAAGGTGCTGGGCATTGGTGTGGAAAAGGATCCTCTATTTTTGGCACAAAGACATGTAATAATGGCAAAGCATTATAAATAAAACATGTTCATCAATTGAAAAGGACAGAATTCCTTGCATGCAAATAATTTTTATACTTTTAATCTTGGAGTTGATATTAAAGACACTTTGTTATGTATGCTTCTAAATCACATTAAAAGTTAAAAAAAAAAATGTCCTGGATGACGGGTTTAGACCATTAGATAAAAATAAATATTTTGCAGTACAAATAAAACTTGGGATATTGTTGCCAACCCATGAAATAATCTCCACTGACCTTAAATGCAGCCACATTTGGAGTGGCACTATTGTCTGGGGTTATGATATCCAAAATGCCAACACAGTTAATACGAACCCTGATGATTAAAAAACATAATATTGTTAAAATGACCTTTTGAATGCTGGAAGATAAAATATAGCATTCATATTAAAATTCAACTCAAAAGCAAAAGACACAGTAATCTGTACGTCTTATTTCATTTCAGAGCTATATAAAAATGTAACATATGTTCCATATATATTTATACCTTCTTTCTGGGGAAGTCATTACAGGTCAGCAATGAAGTAATGCAGTAAGATATTGAACATTAAGATCGAAAACAAAGAAATCTCAGAGGATTATATAGCATACTTCAATCTGAAAAATGAAATTGTCCCAAACATTAAAAGTTACTCTATACACTCTGTGAAATATCAGAAACAATTTTAGCTGAGTTCTAATATTTGAGGCACTGATAAAATCAGTCACAAATTGAAAGTTTGTGACACTATTTAAGAGTCTTCATTACTTCCTTTCAAGAGCATTTTTTATAGCTACGAATAATACAATTTGAATAAAAAAAACACGCTGCTAATTGACAAATCTTCAGCTTAAAGAAAATAATGGTAAATTGTAAGAGACTTACAAATGATGCTTTACACATTTATTTACAGCCCAATTCATTCATTTTCTGAGGTCGATTTATGAAGTTCTTCTTTAAAATCGAGCTGATGCATGATTTTGCAAGTTTGTATCAAATGATGAACTGGCCTTTTATTTTGTCTTTTCATCAAAATAGAATTCATTTTATAATGAGTGGTTTCACAAATGCTGAAGATTCGCAGAATTAATTTTACAGCAGCATACTTCTTTTTCTGATACAGTGTGTCAAAATGTAACAAATATTTCATGACAACACAATCAAATTCGAGCTAATTGAGGGTCAAAAAGTATAAATAGAGACAAACCTTCCTTTGCCAGTGACAATAATTCTTGTAGGGTCAAGTGATCGAGCTGCTAGGTTGGCTGCATGGATAGCTCTAAGAGCTGAACTTAGCTGGACAACATACGACCAGATGAGGCTTTCTGGCAACAGATTGTTCATATGTCTTGAATTGCTGTTACCTGTTCAAAAATAAAAAACATTCAGAAAGAAAAAAAAACAACATTAGTCTAAGTGTATTCTAATTAACTTACAAAGTTATTTTTTTTAATTTTTTTTCAATTGAAACACCTGTCTCTTGAATAACTTTGCTTACCTTTGCCATGCTCCCTTGAGTAGTGGTGTGAGTGACTATTGTGGTGATGATGATGGTGATGATGATGGTGGTGATGTCCATTCATGTGTGAAGAAAAATGACGGGCCATCAAAGTCTGAGCACCAGGGTGATAATCATATACAAATACTATGGCTGTGGAAAAAACAATATCCAAGTTTTACTTCAAAATAAACATGAATTACATCTGTCTGAATCCTATAGTAATCATCAGTTGTGTATTAAGTTTCAACATCTCATGAATTATTAACCTTCTCACACTTTAATTGGTAAATTAGACTAATTTTACCTGTAAATTGAAGTATAATTGTAGTTCTGTTTGTCCTGCTTAATATTTATGAGGCCTTGCCTGGAAAGAATGTGCTCTTCACCCAAGCCTCACTTTGTTTTAAGCTAAATTTTGTATTTTATCCCATAGTATAGCCTTAGCATTGTGAAATTGCATGGGAAGTTTTTATACTTGTAGATCATTTAGTCCTAATCAGACATTTAGAAAACTCTTAATTGCCACTCACCTAAACTTTCAGTCTAAAAGTGTTGCTAAATTACCAAAATATGCTATGGTATAGTAACAGATACTACAGGGCAATAATTATGTAACTTCAAACCTAAACATTGAAGACCAGATGACTAATCTATCATAATTTTCAAAACACAGTACTCTGAGCTGAGAATATTTAGCTTTAAAATCAAGTCTAGGAACTATAATCTTTAGCTTTATGAATCAAACTTGTCCTGTTTTGCACTGCATTGTTGAGGAAAAGTAAAATAAATTGTACACGATTTTCAAATAGAACTTACAATTGTCGTTAAAACATTTTGTAGTGAACACCTCTTTAAGTGTAACAACATTGGGATGGTAGATTTTTTTCCAGCTCTCCATGGTGGCTTGAAATTTGGTCCCAGCCAGACGAAATCCTGATTTCAAAGAAGAGGCATTCATATAGAGTTTTGTTTTAAAGCTCTGAGTGGGATGGGGCTGGAAATAAAATTTACCTGCGCTTCAAGATTTTTTAAAATTTCAAATTGTAAAAGGCCATGACACAAATGTTATAATTGTTCTTCAAACATTATGAATCTCATTAAAAACAAACAGTGAGAAAAGTACTACTTGCATTAAAAAAAAAATTTATCTTCCACAAAATAATAGACATAGGTCTCTGGCAATTATTTCTGCATCTGTCTTCTACTCCTGATTCTCCCTAAAAGTTGGATCCATGAAATCTCTTAGAAACAGAATCTATAGCTCTTTTTCTTCAGGTATGCAGAAAATACATGATATGAAGATGGTTTTAACTGCCACTGCTCCTTTGCTTTGTTTCATGTAATGCTTTTGGTTATAATTAAAAACTTTTTTTTTTGCTTCAAGAACAAAAACATAACATTTTGCATAAAGAAAATTTGTTTCAGATTCTATTTTTTTTTTTAGTGTGAGCACTTATAAACTCAACAGCAGAAATACATTTGAAACTTTAACAAATTTATCGATTCAGATAGAGATTAAACTAACTATAATGGTTCTAGAACACAAGTGATGATATTGCAAAATAAAGATATTATTCTTGGCCTGCAGGTCATTTCCATTAGTAAAAAGGTATGCGCTCAACCTTCGCGAATGAATTTTTTTTTTCAAAGCTCAGTTTCCAATGATTTAAATTACTTTTTTCCAAACTACATTGCAAAGAATTAATTGGAATGTATTGAAAGGATGTATGTGCAACGAATACTGAAATATGTAAATTTAATAGAAATACCCAATTATAGGTGGGGGGGAAAAGAAACAGTGTTTGTAATACATTAAGATTTAATTAACTATAGAGAAAAAATATTTCCGAATTTCACCCAGCTTCTAAAAAAAATTTTAAATAACTTTCAATCAAGGAATATGATGGCCTTGTTGATGCATCTTATATCCAAAATACAAATGTAATACACGTATTAAAGAAAAAGATTTCAGTGGCTGAGGTTTATGAAAATTTGGAGGAAGAAATAGCAAGCATGCTTTCTCAATACAGAAGTATGCATCACTTCTCACTTTCGAAAGAGTTTCTCTTGTTTTTTTTTTCCACCACTCCAAACAAACAATAAAAAAACTCCCCTCAAAATAGAATTGAATTTGTCACATATAAGTTGTTCCCATGTAAGTTCAAATTTTGCATACCACCATTAGTGTTGTAAATGATTCAAAATGAAAAAAAAACTTATAAATTTGTGAAAGATTATTAAGTTAAAACGTCCCCAATAGTCAAAAGGGCGGTTTTACGAAAAATTTTAATAATACCAATTAATGTGAGATAAGAACACAGAAAAATTTAAATAAAAATGTTCATCTATGAAAAAAGCACAGATCTGATATTTCTTTTTATTGCAGAATACATATTAAAAAAAAATTTTAAGAGCCTAACAAAAAAAAGTCACTCAAATTATGGATAATAATTTTAAAAAAAGTGCCTAAGAGGTTTAACTTAAGCAGAGACTAAGATTATAAGGGAAAAGGCTTGAGTGGGTTTGATGGTTGAAATTAATCAACATTTGAGAAGAATTGAAAAGTTTTTACCGTGAAGGCGCCTGAGGCAATAATGGAGGCCATCTTTAGTACACATTGCTTTATAGGTTGTAGAGGGCAAGTTTCCAAGCGAAGGTTTTAGAGCACCTGTTCTCTCCAAAGGACAAAGGTTGGTGTATTTATCAACCTCTTGAGGGAGCTCAGCTGAAAATATAGATTAAAAGTTTTTTTTTTATTTATACTGCTTAAGAAAGGTCAGATTATTCAAAGATTATTGAAAAGGCAGACTCATTACTATTTCGAAATAAGCATTTTCATATACCCAATGTTTAGTTGGTAAGTAAAGCAAATAAATTCATCTATTTTTGAGAAAAACAAGAAAACCCAGAAAGTTGAGAGTAAATTGCCATATATTTTTTGTCTCATAACTTATCTACATGAGTGTTAGGTCAAAAGCTTTTCTCTCTTTGACTTCCTAACAAATTAAAAAAAAAAAAAAACCCAAAAAAATTCATCTTTTCAGAAAATGCAATACCATTTCCACCATTGAATAGCTCACCAAATGTATCTTTTCCATACTTTTCTAATGGAAAATAGCAACAATAGGATCACTGAACTCGTGTTATGGGAATGATGTATCTAACATTTTCATAGAGTTTGGGATGTTTATCTACAACCCCAAAACCCATTGTGTTTAATAGCAGAGCTTGTAAATAATAATCACATCTGATCCTTTTATTTATGAAATCCTTGACTGATTTGTAAAAGCTGTTATCTTTGATTTCATGTGATTCTGATAAGTAACAGATAATAAGTCTGCACTCCTTTCTTAATGCTAAAAGCTTCATGAATAATTAAGTTATGAAAACTATGTTCCTATATTAGTTACTCCACTGGTTTGAGATCATCATCATCTACCTTTCTTGTTTTCTTTTTTTTTTTTTTTTTATTATTTTTTTAATTTAATGGGATTTTGCTGTAAGAGTAATAGTTTTGCATTTCATTTCAAGCTTGTAGCAATATGGAAATGAATGTTATTAAAAATTAATTATATACTATAATTTTTAGATTACGTTTAATCATCTATGACTCTCCTCTACCAATTATATTTTTTCTTACTCTGTTAATAATGGTGTCAGGTGATTGTGAGAATAGATGATGTTCCTAAAGAAGGTCAGTGAGAGTTACGCGCCTTGATTAACTAGCACTCTTAGATCAAAGATTGAAGGATACATAAACCTAAACCATCTATTATGAATTTATACACCTCGTTCTACACTAAAAACGGACAACAGAAGCTGAACTTTACAGGCATTTTCACTTACAGAGTCGAATATGCAAACTAAATAAATATTACACTCAAAACCCTGTCTAGATCTAAGTTTCTATATTATTCTTTGCAAGATTCCCACATGTAACGATCTAGCGTAGATCTAGATCTTTGTATATTACTCACTAAAGCGCAAGAGGAAAAAATTTTCCAATTCATTTTCTAGTTTGGTAACACAGCAGATCGTGTTTTAGAATAATTTATATAAGAAACACATAAAAAATAGACTGGAAATTTCCCGTTCAGCCTTAGCAACCACTTAATTTAGCCTTAGTCTAGCCACAGTATCCCCATTGTGTACATGATGCAGTGCATGTCTTTCTGTCTATGTGTGTCTCACTCTCTCTCAATCTCTCCACTTTAATGTCCTCATGTAGTAACACTGTTTTGCAATAGTCTCGAGGTACTGACGAAATTTTAAAGAATTGGACAATAGCACCTGTAAACTAAAACTTATGGCGTTTCATACATTTAATAGTACAATTTCTCTTTCACTTGTGTGAGAGAGAGAGAGAGAGAGAGAGAGAGAGAGAGAGAGAGAGAGAGAGAGAGAGAGAGAGAGAGAGAGAGAGAGAGAGAGAGAGAGAGAGAGAGAGAGAGAGAAATGAGAGAAAGATAGAGGGAGAGAGAGAGAGACGAGAGAAAGAGAGAGGGAGAGAGGAAGACAGAGAAAGAAAAAGTGAGGATATAGAGATGAGAGAGAAAAAGAGAAAAAAACAGAGAGGGAGAAAGAGAGGAGAGTGAAATAGTGAGAGAAAGATAGAGAAAATGAGAGAGTGGGAGAAAGAGAGAGAGAGAAAGATAGAGAGGTGAGAACAAAAGAACAATAGGGAGAAGAGGGAGAGAAGGGAGAAGGAGAAAGGGAGAAAAAGAGAGATAGGAAACATAAAGGAAGAGAAAGAAACAAAGAGAGAGTAAAAGAGAAAAAGGTAGAGTTGGAGAAAGAGAGATAGGAGAGAAAAAGAGACAGAGAGAGAAAAAGAGGGAAAGGAGAGAGAAAGGAGGGAGAAGAGAGAGGAGATATGCAGAGTGAGAAAAAAGAGAGAAGAGAGAGAAAAAGAGAAAAGAAAAAGAGAGAGGCAAGAGGAGAGATAGTAGGAGAGAAAGGAGAAAGAGAGAGGGAGATGGAGAGAGAGATAGTTTACTAACAAAAAGTAAGAAATCTTAGCCGGCATGCGATTACACCTCAATATTGCACTGTAATCATGAAGCGGCACAAAGGCTTTTCTTTTATTGCACAGGTTTTTTGTCTTTTGTAAAAAAATGTACCTGTTCATGCCTTTATGTCTAGATTTAACCCACATATTAATTGCTAGAAGATTAAATATAAAATTTATAATTTTTCCATCTCTGAACAGTAATTTCTTCATTAAAAACTAACTATTAAGCTTAGGTCTAGGCTGTGTTTGCCAGTTGTTCAAGGAAGCTAACTCTTGCTGAAATTTATTAGGAATATTGCCTATAAGCAGAAATTTTTGCAGTTTTTTGAAAAATGCTTTACAAATGGTGAACTTATGAAAAGGTAAAAATTTTATTAAGCGTAGTAAGACATCTGCATCTGGTTGAATCTATTGCATGACTCTTGGCCTATCGGGTGAATACAAATATAATTGCACAATTACTTCATAAATATCAAAAGAAGATGTAATGATTTAATTGGTATAATTACAGCAATTTTCACATTTTGTGATGCCATAATAGCATATTAACATGTTGATGCCTCTACACATATTACAACCATTCAAGGAAGGGGCCAAAAATTGACAAAAATTACTCACCTGCAAGAGGAGAAGACGGATCAAGACCGACCATAGAGGTTGCATGACGATTGAGAATGTCCTGGTAAGAAAAAAAAATAAGCCTCAAGTTTTTGGAAAGATTTAAAATTAACAGGTTTTTCTCTGCCTTTATTTCCCTGAATATGGACATGCAAATAAATAATATTCTTGTCTCATTACCAAAAATTAAATGCACGCAAAATTCTCAAGTGGTAACGGTTTTTCTCTTTTTTTTTTTTGATCGGTGTGAAGAAGAGATTTTATAAAAGAAAATAAAAGCATTTGTAATCAAGTTTGGCAATCATAATGAAACATGTTCATTGTAAAATCTTCAGCATGTCTATAATTTTTACTTTAACCCATAAAATAATCATTACTAACCATCTTTAGCTCATCAGGTGCAAAATACTGGGGCACAGCACTCTTCAGCTTCAGATGCACTATGTGTGATGGCATGCCTGGGTACACACTGAATCCTGGTAGGGTCTTAGAATCAAGTGCAGCGAGCAATTTCAACAATTGGGTGTATGCTAGTCTTTTACATCTTCACCACATATAAAGAGAGAGCATCTTTAATCTTACAAGTAAACTTAGCACAAATACATTAACCACATTTAGTGTGAAATCATTTTCATTTGTAAGATACTGTTCAAAATTCATCATAGAATTTTTGGCAGGCTCAGTCAGGGAATCTGAAACATTTTGAAACTAGTTGCTTTACTGGCCTGGTGGTTACATTTCTGAGCAAGACCATTAAAGGTCATGTTTATGTGAAAGTAAATGACACAGATACATTTTTAATCAAATGATTTAGTCAAAAGGAACACTCAGAATACAACTTTAAAATGATATTTGAAAGTTAAGTAACATAGAAAAATTCAATCCATGACAGGAAAAAAAAAACCCCATAATTTTACTATTTTCTGCCTTGTCATCTTAGCGAAGTCAACTAAAGGATTGATCTCGCTACTGCTCGAGATTATCTGGTGTTTTACCACCTTGTATGAAACTTGAAAATAATTCACTGTAAAGAAAATCAAGTAGCCTCAAATATGATCAGGTAGGGTTATTTCTTTCTTGTATCTACATTAAATGAATATTTTTAGACAGCTATGCAAAATAAAAACTTTTCTTTTACCTTTCTTCAGGATTTGAAACCATATACTTTTGCCTATTCATTTCTATTGAGACAAACCTTAAGGGGTAAAATCCTGGTTGAAAAGCTTATTGATCAAAAAAGAAAGGTGGTGAGAAACTATTTGGCACACAATATTTACCAGCTGCGGTCCTTCATTCTGCGGTTTAAAGTCATCTGGATGATAAAAGTATGTTGTGCCGCCCACACTCTCCTGCAAACAGGAAAGATCATTCATTTAAAATATATCTAATTAGGCTTACTTCACCTCTCAACAAATTCAAAGAAATAGGCTTTGTAAGGTTATTTCAGGAAATGTCGTAAGTTATTACTGTTAACTTGATAATTTTCATTTGCAGTTTGTGCATAATAGACAAATAAATTCTAATCTACAAAAACAAAACAATCTACTCAGAAATCTGACGTTTCCAAGTCCCCAAAAAATAAGTTATGGTTACAGATCTTAGAAATATCGTCCAATTTTTTTCATCAAATTATATTTATAATATCATAAAGCAAATATCATGATAGCATTCAAAGGACTATGATCAATGTGGTATTTGTTCAACTTCTTTAACACTAAATTAGCCCAACACGTTAAGTTTAATTATTTCCAAATGTCAGGAAATGTCAAATTAAGAACAATTTTGAAACAATATGTGAATCATTCTTTAGATTGAAAGAGTAATTGTAAAAAACAACAAAATGAAAATGGATTTCATATTTGTAAACAAACCACATATACACTGGAAACCCCGCAAAAAAAATCATAAAATGTTTGTAAAATCAAGTCACATATGATGGAGGGAAGGGATCTCTATTCAAGGCTTTGCAAAGTTTTGAATTTTATTGTCCTTAATCCTTGGTAAGATTTAATATATAAGCCATACTTACAAAAAGTAAAGCAAAAAAAATTTTTTTTAAGGTATGTGAAAAATTGTTGAAGATAAGAAGTTCTCTGAGCATAAAACATATATATAAATTTAAAAAAGACAAGGTTGACCTGAATAAGGTTAGTTGTAAGGTTCTTTTGGGGAATGGTGGTTTGTCTGAGAGGTCCTGGTGAGTGCATACGCCTGCTGGCTAATGGGGAACTTGAAGGAGATATGCGTGGACTGTGAATTGGGCTCATCGATGATGTATACACCAGTCCTGAATTAGAAGATCAATGGAAGGAAATTATGTTAACTATACTAATCAGCCAACTGCTTGCAGTTCTTGAACTTAGCAATGCATTCGGTTCTTTAATCTGGGCAGTTTTAAAGAGTTGCAAAATATAGGATACAAAAGAAAAAAGCCTGAAAATCACTTAAGCCAACTTTATATAGTTTTTATACAAAGCACATGAAAACACAAGATCAAAACATATCTACAGTGAATTTCACTTTTCAAAATTCAAAGCTGTTTCCCCTGTGCCATTAGCAAGTTTTTCTAACAAGATGGTAAATGTTTAGATTGCTTTCAATTTGTCATGAAGGGGAAGCATGAGGCTAACTTATATGGTAGCTCTTTTGAAAAAAATAAAGCTCAACAAAGTTTTTTTTAATGACTTTCTACCAGCTGAGAGGTTCTTCAAGAATGATAAAACACTTTCTGCTTTAGAGAATGAACAAACCAACATTTTTATTAGTATATTCAAATACTACGAGCAATTGCAATAGCTCACCATTGGTTGATGCAATATTTGTGGATGTGGCTACTAGATGGCCTGCAGGACCATACATGGGTCCTGTCATAGAAGCTGGATTGGCAGATGTTGCTGCTAGCCCCTGCTGCTGCTGTGGACCTGATCCATACATGGTGACACCAGTCGGACCATTTTGCATGCTTGTTCCACCAACTCCACTTCCAGCCCCAGAAAATCTTGGAGTAGCTCCTCCGTTGCCAGGTAAAGGGCCATAACCAGAACCTTGATGTAATAAAAAAAAGCTATGTATAATTTCTACATAGTGGGATAAAAAAATTGAATACTTTTACTTTCACTATTGTGTGCACCATTAAAAAAAAAAACAAAATGAAAAACATCTCAATAAAAAATTTGGAAGTTCCATTCTTCATCTACAGTTATTATATCTGCTTCAGTCTTCTCTTTCATGAAGTATTTGTCAAAATATTCTGAGACATATTGATCATAAAAAGAAGCAAGTTTCTTCAGAATACCTGTCATAGGCAAAGGCTGCGAGGCAGGGTTTTGAGGTGGTCCAGGAGGAGTGGGCCCAAACATGGAGGCATATGAAGCAAAAGAAGATGTGCTGGAGCTATGGGGAAGTCCAGGTGATTTAGGCTCAAACTCACCTCCACTGTTGGATGGCTATAGGAAAAAGATGATATTCTTATACATTAAATTTGGGTGCCACAGATAAATGTTTGCTGCATGTAAGAATTTTAATTCAAATCTAGTGTGTCTAGTGTCGTGATTGCACTGGAGTGTAGTACAATGTGACCAAAAGTATACATAGTCTCTACTGTGGCTCTAGGGGCTCAAGCTTGAGAATAGTTGAAATACTTTGAAAAGTAAAGCAAACATTTGAAAAAGTTTTTGGAAATATGCATCACATTAAGATTTAAATGATTTAAGACTGACTCCAAAAATTAAATACATTTTTTTTCCTCACAAGGACATAAAACTTAACATCTGGTTAAAAAAAAGATGGGACAAGTATACATAATTCTTGATGAAGGATGTTTACCTTGTTTTGAGCAGGCCCTGTGGCCAAATTGAGAGCAGCAAATCCATCAGGCAATTGGTCAATAGATGAGTTGTACTGCTTCCCCTGTAAGTTTTGGGGACCTGCTAAGCTGCTTCTGGGCCTTGGACCTCCACGCTGATTACAAAATTAAGAATTTTTTTTTTTTATACCAGTCATAATAAGAACTGTTTACAAGAATGCTACTTTCATTCATCTTTAGTCCAATGAAAACGTTTTTATACTGCAAAGTTCTTCAACCTTGTTTTCAAACAAAATGGACCTGTTTAAAATAAAATTTTGGAAAAAAATTGGTACAAATAATTCAATTTTACCATTTAATATTGACTTTAATAGAAAATTAATCACTGAAACTAGGAGAATCTTGTTTTATTTTTATATTATTTTTTTTTAACAAACAGCTTTTAATAAGAGTAATATACACTGCAATAATTCTCTAAAACACTTGTAATTTTAATTCATCAACTTACAAATGGAGGAAAGTCTTGAATTCCTAGTGCATTGAAAGTAGCACTGAAATACTGATCTCCATTTGTCCCAAGAGAATCACCTGTCATAAAAAGGCAAATAAGTGTAACTCTTTTGGAACATCCTAACCTGACTGCAGAAATTAAATTGAAGATCAACATAATTTTATCACGACTTGCCAACCTGAAATCTAATGTCCGGTGTGCTAACACAGAAGGGATAGATTTCTCAGAAAAAAGAACAAAAGAATATAACACTCAGCGCTTTATGTGTGATCTTTTTCCCGCTCCATGTTTTGGATCTAACTCTTACCATTTAACTTTGAAGATGGTTTATGAATTCATGATAAGGATACTTTGTTCTGCCACTGATCAGTGAAGAGATTAAATGTATATCATTCTGAGTTGAACAAATTTACCTGCTGTATTTCCCTGAGTTTGCCCTTCATGAACTTGGTGATTTGGCCCATTTCTGTATTGAGGATTCATAGGGTTACTCTGTTGCTGCTGCTGCATAGCTTTCCTTCTGGCTAAATATTTATGAGATAAATTATAAAAGATGGAAACTATAAAATGAATAGAGATTGTGCCAAGGCAATATTTGTTTCAAGTTAACAACTAAATTATGATCAAGTGAACAGATTACAGGTGAACTTGAACAAGGCTCTATCTATTCATTTATTGGCCTCTATGGATTATCTTTTTACTGAGAATTTAAAAAATATGCCGAATAAATTGGCAAATTAGGTGAAGCATTGTGGTCTTGAGGTTGGAAAAAGGACAGAGAGAAAATCCGTTGAGTTCATGGTTTATTATCTCCCCAGTCCTACTACATCATATTACTATTAAAGTAATTTTTGCCAGAAATTAACTATTCACGTGGTGTAAACCAGCAGCTGAATATGGACAAAATATAAATTCATGGCAGATCTGTACTACTTCTTGCAGCAAAGACTGCTGAGCAAAAAAGCATGTGTTTGAAGGCTTCAGAAATTGTTGGCAATGTTATATTTGTCAAAGTACAGCAAATACAATCTACATCCTTCAAACTATGCTTGAACCAGTTTGAAAGTAAAAAAGAGGTTTATCTGGGCTTCATTGACTACACCAAGGCATTTGAGGGAGTAAAACATAATGAGATATTCAGATAATCACACAACTAACATAAGTAAGATAAATGGAAAAGACCTACAAGTGATCAAAAACACGTCCTGGGAACAAACACCAGCAATGCGAGTTGATGGGGAAATCATCTCATTTAAAAAAAATTAAGAGTGGTGACAAACAAGCATGTGTGCTTTCCCCAGAACTTTTTACTCTCTGTAGCGAAATTATTATGCAAAACTTAGAAAGATATCCAGAATATACAGTAGGAGGGTACACAACTTGAGATGAGCTGATGACACTATTAATTGCAGAAAATAAAGACTTGCAACAATTATTAATATACGACATCGTAAAATGTAAGAAAGGATCGGAATCGAATAAAACAGACAGAAGTAATGGTCGTCAGTTGAAACAATGAGTGTCCACAGATCAACATTTTTATCAACCAGAATAGACTCAAGCAAAGGGATCAATTCAAATACTTGGGTACCTTAATATCAAGTGATGGGCACGACACTGAATTTGTATCAAGAATAGCACAAGAAAAAAAGAGTTTTCAGAGAATGACATCAACAAATAACCAAATGTCAATTTACACACGAAGAAGAGTCCTGGAGTGCTATATTGAACTCTTTCTGATGTATCATTGTATGGATACGAGGCCTGGACAATTTCAAAGCAGTAAGGAACTGAAGGCAACAAAAATGTGGTTTCTTCGGAGAATGCTACAAATTTCTTGACTGCAAAGAAACCAAAAGAAATAGAGTTATGAGAGGCAGACACAACAAGATCACTCATAAATAGAATACCTAAAGCCAAGCAACCTTTTTTGGCCATGGGATGAGAAGAAAGAAACTAGAACATGTTGTGACAACTCGAATGATCGAAGGAAAGTGCAGCAAGGAAAAACAGCGTGAAAACTCAGAAAAGATGTTGGATGGACTAACAAAGTTGCTCAAAGTAGGGAGGGTGACCAAAGCCCTGAAAGCAACGAGGATAAAGATGCTTGGATGATTGTCTATTTTAAAGAGAACAGCACCAGATTGATTATTATCCCTCTCGAGCCTATGCATATTAAACTGAACTGCATTTGATTTCGTTGAAGAATGCTTCAGAGCATTTTTTTTCACTGCTTTTCGGTGTTTAATTCTTAATCTTGAAATGATATTATTGAAACCTCTTGAGAATAAATAAAATAATTATAAATAACTTGGTCAAGCAGTACACTAATTTTCCTTAATCTTAAAATTGCTTTTCAGATCAGAAATTGAAAGTTTTGATTACATTTCTAAAGATAGATTTAGCTTTTGGTACAAAACAGCAACAAATAATTCTTTTCTATTATTAAACAAAAACTGGATCTATCAAATTGATTCATGACTCTGCAGAGAAAGCATTAAATTAGAAATTTAAAGTGGAGCCTGTTTTATCATAAATTATATATAGATAAACAGTATTTGGTGACATGTCATTTCAATCTCAAAGTTGACACTCAAGAGAGAAGAGCCTTTCCATTGACTTGGATCTAGTTGCCGTTTTTTCTTGATGAATGCTTGTTGTTTAAAGCTTAATCATTACTTTATGTGTAAAACGCTTTTTAAAAAAAATCTACCCCACAGCCGCTAGCCTTTGCTCTCTAGAGCTATTAACAATCTCAGTAATCAATCAAATTGAGATTGGTTAATGGTAATTGGTTTTTTCTAACAAGATAATGAAAGTAGCCCATAAAGCTTTCTTTTTCTTTTTTTTTTTTTGCTTGAATTCCACCTGTGAAATGAATCCAAACATAGATCTAGATTTCATATTTTTGAGACAAGACAAGTCCATACCTATAAGTGAGACTGATCACACTGGAACGGCATGACTAGCCTTCAGTATTTTGAAGTACAAAGTAATGTAATAACATTTTGCTCAGCTGTTGTAGATCTAGTTCTAGCCCACTTTTCAGCAAAATCAATCAATGCAGCAGAAAGAGCACATTGACAGTCTTCTTGGGAGTAATGGCCTATGGGTAATGGGACTTGTCTTCCTACAAGATACTATTTGAGAAATTGTTCAAGCATTCAAATTATGGACCTTTAGATCTTGAACTAGATATGTAAAGCAAAAAAAAAAAATAAAATTTACAAATATAAGTCCTTTGAATCTCAGTTGTACTAGATCTACCACAGAATAAGTTCAGCTAGATCTAGATCTAGAGCTAGATCTAGATTCTACATCTAGACTCGAAATAGAATAACGTTAGTAGATGTCGACCTACACTAAGAAAGCTCTTGAACGCTTCAGTGCATGTGCGCTCTAGAGAGATATCTTTCGAAGATTTGGTCTGAAGCGAGGAGCTGGAGAAACAGTTTATACTTGTCGAAAGATCTATCACTCACCGTGTGACAGCAGCCTGCGATTAGAGCCCTGTCAGGTCTAATATAGATTCCAGCAGACTCCAGCTGTGTCGCTTAGTGGTAAAACTGGCATATATTCCAGATCTTTAGTTTTAGAACGGCCCTTACGCTCTATATGACAAGTCAAGTATTGCCATTATGGTAATGCCTTTGGTCTATGAGCCATGATCTCTCCGAAATTTTGCGAACATAAACAGTCAGAAACGATAATTTCAGATATTTTGTTTTTCTCTCAAGTTGTTTTGAACAGAAACCTTTACAGTAAAACTAACAATGCGGTTGCGCATGCTCCTAGTCTCGAACTCAAGGTATGATGGGAAGTGACGGCAAAATTTCGTCTGTTTGGCCTTCGCAAAAGGCAACAAATCTTGATACTAAACCTTGGTAAAAAAAAAAATGTAGCCTTTCCGCTTTCTGTTTTATTGGTATTATTAATATTAGATTCATTTATAATATAAAGCTTATATTTATAATCGCCATGGTTGAATGGAAAATGGAAATATTCAAATTTGACACAAATTTTAGAAGCAGCAATGAGTAAAATAAATCTTGTTGAATAAAATGCAAATATTGACGTCATAACTGAAGGTAGCGCTGAAAATTTTAATAATCATGACTTGCAGACAATGAAAACTATTACACGGAAAATTCACTGTATTTGAGGTCGCTGACATGAAGCAATAATTTGATGTCGGTCAGACTTGTTTACGTCACGTGACCTGTATCTGCGACCTATTTTAACGCTGAACTGCACCATCCACCAAAACAATCAACTGGTATAGGCCTAGTAAGAAGCTCAGCAAGAGGTGGGGTTAACTTTCCAATGCAATACAGGCGTCTTTTGCTTTAGGGGCGAACTTAACATGAAAGATGCTTAAAGTTTAATGAAATTGTAGCTACTGAAATAGTCACCTTGGCCTCATGCAACAAGGGTGATCTCTGAGTTTGAAGGCTGAATAAAACTGGACAGGAAACTCGACAGAAAATATAAATACTCACCCGTCGCACAACCAACTATCAGTACCTATTATTTATTTATTCTTTTTTTTTTCCGTTTACATTTAGCCATGTATTTTAATGGGTTTTTTTTTTTCAGGTTTTACATTTTTAATCCGGTACTTAAAACAATAATAGTAATAAAGATAATTTATGTATTATATCTATAATTTTGGCTGCACAATGATAATATATTACTAATAATAATTACATACGTGTGGCTTGACAAACTAAAAGTTACCCCGTGTTCGTATCTGTGGCCAGTTACACTGGCGATGTGATCTCTCTTCCAATTTTCTTTTAAATTGCACAAGGGTGATGCAAGGTGAGGCTTCATCGTGCTTCCATTTTGTCGTCTTCGGTTTCGTATTTTATATGGTTTTTATGTCACATTATATACTGAAACAACGCCAATATCATTTTGTCTAGCTCCCCTTTCTTATTGTGATTGTCGTTTTATCATTATTGATAAGATTTGCTTATTATTATTTTTTTTACCATAATGCAGATATTCGCACTATGTCTCGATTTCAGCAAAATTACGTTAACATCAAAGTATTGTATGCCATTTTAATGAGGCAGGAAATTCGCTGATCAAGATTTTCTCTAGAGAATGGTAGATATCAGAACATTCGTATGGAGAAAAACCGAGAAAATCATTGACAATGATATGCCAATGAATCACTGACTCGGTAAATTATATATATAAAAAAAAATAAATTAGGATGCATTCTATTATTTTAATGTGTGGCGTATGGTCCATGCCATTTCGGAGAGAACGAAACTATTCTCACGACCTACTAATGCATGTAGTAATAGTCATTAAATCGTAATTTTATTAATTTTCAATCCCAGCCTCAATGACTATTAAAATGCTTATTAATCCCAGAATATTTTAAATTAAAAGCATAATATAACATAAATAGTAACGCTGTATATTCTCTTGTACAAGAGAGCAGGCTGCAATTGTTGGGATTCCCAAAGATTTTATCTTCTCCATGAATCATCTACCATGTCGATCATAAGGAAGAGCTCTAAATAAATGTGAGGAACGCATAGGCACATGGGCCATGATAAACAAGGAAAGTTCATGGCGATTAAGGAAAATTTTACACAAGGCAAAGAAGGCGTTTGAATGAGGAGTGAATAAGTTTGGACAATATGAGCATCACGAGAGCGATGTTTAACTTTAACTTAAATTGAAACTGGCCGTAAAATCATCTAAAATGAAGCCAATCTTCAGTTACCAATCTAGTGTATTTCAGATGCGCACCAAAAGCAATGATCGCATGCATCCAATTCGTCGCCCACCAACGTTCGTTTACGCCTTCCCTCCTATTACTTACTTTGCTCCAATGTTTTAGAGCATTATGATCCTTAGACTTATTCTGAGTTTTCCAACAAATTACATGTATGTTCCACTTTCCTAGAGCCAAAGGTCAAATACTTGTGCTGTAGTTGTACTCAATGTTTGGCGTTTACTGGGTTTAGATTTTTTTTTTTCCACGAGTTGAATGTATTTATACCGTTCTTTTAACATCAACCTTCCCCCCAATCTCTTCCATCAAAAGATTACCAGCACCCGTTAAAACAACAACAAAAATAACCTGTACTCATTTTCTTAGCTGTCCAAAGGAAAAAAAAAACCAGTGAAGGGCAATTTCTCATACATCATCACATGACTACAAAGTATTATCTCTGGTTTGATCCAACACATTGTTATCTTAAAATTTTGGAAGTTATATAAGAAGCTACAGCTTCATCTCTCTAGCTGCTTGCTTAGATTTCACCAATCTGAACTGGATTAAAAAAAGAAAAAGAAAATTAACCTACAATTATAATTAATTTTCATGCTCTAACAATGTAAGTCTCACCACCTAACTTTAATGAGTAAATCTTAAAAAATGTATCCCAAACAATGCGTTTATGGAGCTTTTTTTTTTTAAAAAGAAATCATCTTGTTATCTTTGGATTCAATATGACCTAAATTTTTATTACATTAAGTTCACTTTTGTGATTGCTTAACATGCAGAATAAAACAACCTTTCAGATAGCATACAACACAAAAGAGGAAGAAAAATTGAAGACAAATTCTCTTTTTAAAAAAATGATCTTTATTTTCATGAAGACATTATTCTGCCTTTCTCAAAAATTGACAAAAAAAAACCAAAACAACAACAAACAAACAAAACAAAACAAAAAAGCAAATTGAACCAGCATAGTAACTTACAGGCAATTTGCAATGACAAAAAGAAAAAAAAAGGAAGTTAAATGCCCCCGTTTATTTCAACACTGTGAGCCACAAAGCGCAAGCACAATTTCTTCTTGGTATGGATTTCATTGACTGAATCATGGGGACCCACAAAAAATGACCATACTTTTCAGTATCTAAATGCAAATATCAAACTTACTCAGTTGCAGAGGGACAAACTGTAAAAAGTAATATGCATGATTCAAAATAAGAGAGAATAATTACTAAGATAAGTAAGAACTTGACCATCATTTGCATATCAGTAAATTACCCCTTTGAAGGAACTCAATGTTCAAGGCATAAATTTGTGTTGGAAGTAGATATAGCAGTATACTTTGTATTGTTTCAGATATTGTTGCAACTAATCCAACTGCTCTTGTCATAACTTTTGCTTTTTAAAAATGCTAATATTTATTAGTCTTCGTAAAAGATTCCTTTCAAGAAACAAAAAGAAAAAAAAAAGCCAAAAACAATCAGCAATGAATATGAATACATGTATGTATTCTGTAGCTATTTCTATAAAGACAAATTGTTCATTTTTTTTATCTAAAAAACCTAAAAAAAATTATTCAAGGAGCACAAACTACAATGTAAATAATGTGATTTATGAAAATTACTCATAACAAGTGCCAAAAATTATATAACTCATAATTTCTTATAAAGTATTTTACACCATGGCAAAGCAGGTGATAAAAGAAGAAAAAATTTACTTGAATAGTTGAAAAGAAATATGATTTTCAAAACATGAGTATATTATATATACATATATATTAAAAAAAAGTCAAATTGTTATTTATTTTAGTGCAGCTTTTTCATTATTGCTTGTACATAAAAGGCAAACTGCAGCCCCCCTCCCCTTAAAATTGAATATTATTTTAAGTGTAAATAAGATGTAATTTAAAAAAATGTTCAATTTTAGAAACAAATCTAGTCTCAAGCAATGAACTCTATAAGTAATACAATCCCTTTCAACAGTAGAAACTTATAAAATGAAAAAAAAAAAGAAGCGGACAAATCCTATACCACATCATTGAAGAACATCTTTAAAAAAAAAAAAAATCAAACTTTAAGCCAGTAAGACAACTTTTGCAACAAAAAAGTTTTATCAAATGAACAAATGACATCTTGAGCTATTTCCCCCTCAAATATGTCATGCCTGATACACAATCCAAATTTTTCACAGTGATAATCATGTTGATCATACATATGAAGAGAAAAAAAATTGCACAGCAGATTTTACATAATGAAAATAACTTGTGTAAAAAAAAGTATCCCAAGACCAGAGGGTGATTTTGAAGGACACTGAGGTTCATATTCTTGTATGACTTGTTGAACATATTCTTATCCTAAGCTGAGAGACAAAACACATAAAAGCATAACCATAGTTATTGCATTAAAAGGCATGCTGTTGTTGGTCCTATCTCAAAACAATACATGGCTAGTAATGATGTATACAAGTAACCAAGTAAACTAACGAGAAAGAAATGAATGGGGATCACACAGAGCCTGCACCTGGGAAACCAGGTGGGAAGCCTCCTGCCCCGGGAGCCGGGCCACCCTCGCCTCCTGAGCCAAACTTAGTTGCCATTTTGTTGATGACCGCTTGCACCTTTGGGTTATTTTGGTATTTGTTGATATTTGCTGGATTCATTGCCACATCCTGAAATGCTTCGGCCACCTCTTTGTCCTTGAAATTTGAAGGAGATGGAGTGAAAAAAAAAAGAGGCATGGATCTCACTAATGAAAAAAATTGAAAAGCTAACAAGTCCTTTAAATTGCAAATGCAGTAAAGTTTACAGTTAGCTGTTAAGGTAATCTTTATAGAGTCTTTATTCCAGCTTTTGTAATTCACATTAACAAGACAGTGTCATCATAATCAATATAGTGCTCTGAAGTGTTAAAACCTTGTCTGACACCTTACTTCATGTTTTTCAATATGTTGATTTTGTCAGTGGTTTACACTGGTTGCTTGTTTTCAAAACTTGTTTTAACCTTTGATGTGACGCTATCGATTATAACTGCAGTAGTATAAGCAGTCCATTAGTGGTGCTCTCGGCCTTAGTTGAGACACCCATCTATTTAGACATTATAATGAATTCCAATGAAATTTTCGGGAACTTTACTGCTGTGTGAATAGGATGCCTCAGTGATAGACATCCAAACCTATTTAGAGATCCTTCTTTCACATGCAGAATAAGTAAGAAGGCAGCTATGAATTCCCACAAGGCAGTGCACCTCTAGGCACACAAGCTTGAGGATCTCTAAATAGATTGAGAACGTACAAATTTATTAGCTGTTTTCCAGTATTAATAGCCTGTGAATGATAATCATATCAAGCCTTGTCTGCTTGTCAGCTGGAAAGAAGAGGCCCTACTCTTATTCACCCTCAAAATCATGACAAAAAACTGCAGCAGAAAACCTTTGCACAAATGTTTAACTTTGAGGAATATACATTCATATATCCATTATCTGCGTCCCCTGATATTGCTCCATGAATCAGACTAATGCTTGTAACACCTTTGGTAGCATTTAATTCACTGAAACACCATCAAGCAGTGAAATGTCAAGCAGTAGGACCTTGGCAAGACTTACACCAAGAGGTTTTAATTTAATTTTAGTGGCTTATGCCAAGGTTCTATCACTGCACAGATGTGCTTGTGCTAATAAGAACAGTTTTTTTCTTCATTGCACAGCATAACTCCTGGGCCTTTTACATAGTTTACTGGATAATCACCGTAGATGAATCCTGAAATTCTTGTGTTTAATGATAAATGAGGTCCCCTTGACTCAATAATATATTATCATTGCTACCAAACGCAGCAAATATTTTTTCAGTACTGGCTTTAACTTTGACTGAATACTCCTGCCCAATTCTGGAATTTTAAAGACAACAAAATTTAGCACAGATTATTCTGATTCTAAAGATAAAGGAGAAATTTTGAACCTTTCAAAGAATAACAATCCAATTATCATTCACAAAAATTAACAAGTCCCTCCTAACATTTACTTTACGAACCTGGAATGCCTGTAGGAGCTCTGGATCTTGAAGTAATTGAGACAAGTCAGGCATGCCAGGGGGCCCTCCACCTGAGCCTGCAGTAGATTAAAAAGAAAAAGAAATGTGTCACATTCTCCATAGACTTAAAAATCTTCCCACTTTTTCTGCTGCCAATCATTGATCTATACTTGTCTGAAACTATATCAAGAATTACAACTTTCATTTGAAATTACACTACATAAATTACAATGATATGTTACAAACAATTATAACAAGCTTCTAACAACAACCTGGAGAATCTCAAAACAGCAGACTACATCTGAGAAATAAAGATCACAGTTTCAATGGAAAAAGAGAACACCAAGTATGTCCATTATTTTTACTGTTTTAATGTTTCTTCTATGCCCTTGCACAAAGAAACTTGTTAAAAGAATTGACAAGCTGGATTCTACACCCCCTCCCCTCAAAAAAAAAATAAAAAAAAAAGTTACATAGAGAGCAGAATAGCTTGTTGATTTCTTGATATCATGTAGCTAAGCACATAACTTTTATTTAGAAAAAAAAATGGAAAGGGAAATTCATTTTAATCAAGAAAGAGTGGAAAGTGCCTGATTCTAATACAGGTAGGAAGATATTCTTTTATGGGGAAGAGGGCAAACTTAAAGCATTCAAACTTACTCAGAGCTAATAAATTTTGGGCTAACCTTTAATCAAGTGCAAGTAAGTTACTAAAAATATTAAATTGCATACCCCGCATTACAATTGCAGTGTGATTATGATTGGGTATGAAACATTAACTTACTGCCCATTTTATCCTATGTAGCTTATTGTAAGTTACCAATTTTTTTTCCCTCAGCACCAAGAGTATATGCACAATAATTTAATACATAAATTATTAATAAGTGTGGAAATAGAAATCAAATAAACCTAGGCTTAAAAAACTAGTTTAAATTTTTTTTAACAATTGATTGAAACAGTCCAAGTACAACATGATCTCAGGCCATTTCTTAATTCCAAATAAGCCCCCTTTGAACAAGATGGAACTGAAAAAATGGAGCCCCAAACTCACCCGCTGCAGATATTAGGGTAGATGTCCTAACTTTACTGCCTCACAACAGCGTTCCTTGGCACTCTACATTTTATTTTAAACAGCAGTTGAGAAAAACATTTTTTCTTTCAATGAAATGTATGCAATAATTAACCTTTACCTGGAAAAGCCCCTGGAAACCCAGCAAAGCCACCTTCTGATCCACTGTTAGCACTTTGTTCCTAAAAAATAATTCAGGTCAAAGGTAGCGACTATGAAAGTGACAAAATGAATAATCAATGTGAAAATAAAAATGCCAAGGGTGATGCCCATAAAACAGCAAAATGAGACATGAAAAATAAAGTATTAGAATTAAGATATTAAAAATCCTAAAAAAAAAAAATAAAAATTCACACCCACTCAAATTGATATCAAACCATTACCAAAAAATCCCACTCTGATTGGCTAAAGAGCTCTTAACTATAATATACCAGTACAAGGCTAAGATCAAGCTCCGGAAGAAAACATGTCATACATGAATACATGTAGGAAAAAAATGATTTGTCTTAAGCTCTGACCATAGATATAATCTTTAAAACAAAATTTCAAACCTTTACTTAAGAAGTATCTAGCCATGAATATTTTAAAACTTCACCTCCATACCACCTAAGCCATAAACCATGAACATATTAGCCAAAATGCTTCAGTCAATAATCCCCCAGAAATGTTTAGGGCTAGTATCCCTTATATCACTTTAAAGGAAATTTAAAAATTCTGTAATAAAATATTGTATTTTGATATCCTTTCATTTAAAGAGGTTCTACCCTAAGCATTTCTGGGGGATTAGTGACTGAAGTATATATCAATCAGTAAAAAACATAATTGTTATCACAACACCTCCCCACTCACAATGTCAAAAATAAGAAAATGAACCTTTAAATAATGATGAAATTTCAACTTAAGGTCTTGAATTATGCATGAATTCACTTGGTTTCCTTATATCATGCTATATATAATCCTTTAAACAAACCTCTTTCTGTCGCTCATATTCCTCCCTTGCTTTCTTAACCCTTTCCCTCCTCTTTTTCTGTTCTTTTTCTTCTCTGATTCTCTCATATTTTCGCTTGTGCTCCATTATCTTTTTGGCCTGGAACAAAAAAAAGATGGCAAATAGTTTTAAATCATTACTCCTGCTTCATACTTGCTACCTATTTAAAAAAAAAAACTTTAAGCGCTTCTTTCTATCACAAACAAAAAAAAAGTTAAAAAATGTAAAGCATCCATAAATGACACTTTTTTGGGATTATAAAAGTAATAAATCAACAGACTGTTATTTTTCTTATGCCTTGTATTATTGGTGGTCAATTAATTTGTGCCATAATAAGAACAAGCTTTAAATTATTTGAATTTGAAAAGTCTTGCCTTAAACCAATATGTGTGTGTCACTGACATAGGAAGAAAATTGGAAAGGCAGGAGGTCTGAGAATAGTGAAATGTCTGCTTTTAAATTTAAATAAACCCCACCTATATCGCCCACCGTTGCCTGGATGGACCACTATCTTGTGTACCTATATCGCCTGTTTACTTTCACTTTCTAGGTGTCTACTTTCTTTCCTTATAACTGCCGGAAATCTCGTGGAAACCTCGTTTAAGTTTCCAGGACACTTTAGTCTTCGTTTTGGTTAATTTAATTTCAAAACTGATGGTTTTTGACCGCAATTTTTGGTGATTTCAAGGCCAAGGTTAGATCTAAACTTTGGATTAGGATGGATAATCATTTGAATCATCTCAGGGATGTTACAGAAACCATTTATTTTGGTTATCCCTACAACCAGTATGAAAATAATGACCATTGCCCATTTGAGATTGGGAGTCAGATTGTGATGTTGATATGGTGGTGAAGAGGGATGTTAATAGTGAAAGAACTGAAATGGTGGTGGAGTCAGATTAAAAAGAAGGAGAAGACTTAGAAAATTGGTTTACTACCATAAAACCTTATTTTATTAAAAATTCAAGACTTCTAGGTTGTTTTTTTTTTTACAGTTTATTTCACAATTTTGTCTTGTTTTGTTTGATTGTAATATTTTTTTAGGTATAGATCTATTCTTTGTATAGAGTTATGTCCCTTCGCTTAGGGTCAGGGCTTTTACCTGAGCTGGATTTATGAAGGTGGGGTTGAGTTAACAACTATGGTGATGAGGTGAGGAACAACTTAGTTCCTCCTTACTTACATTTGGGGTCACTTCATGCAGTAGTTCATTGGCATCATCATCATAGTCCAATTTACATGCCAAAGTCAGATCATGGAATGCTTCTTCCCACATGCCTAGCAATCTAAATGAGACAGTAATATTTGCTTACAGATTTACTTGAAGAGGAAAGGCTAAAATTTTAGTTTGAGAAAATATTTTTTCTTTCAGATAAATCAGTACATTGAATAAAAGCCTGAACATGAATGTCGAACTGCAAATACAAGTTTATACAATTTTAGCCCTTACTTGTGGTCTTTTTGAGCCAACTTTTCCAGCCATTTCAATCACAGGAAATGCAAACTCCTGGATTGCTGTTAGTTGCCTTCTCTCTCTACTAACTTAAATGAAAGACAAGTTGAGCAGACTCAAAGAGGATTGATCTTTGTTGACATACTTTTCTCACACTGCCAATTTGTAGGGGTTGCTATGCTGCTTCAGAAGTATACTCTAATTTTAATTGATAGGATGGTAGTTTGTAAATGGAAAAGCTTTCATCAATAACAAAGCACTTAAAAAAAAGTTAAGATTTGAAGTTTGAGTTAATATTTTGATATTTAACTTCAAGAAGCAATTCAATTAGGACTGCATAAAGAATGCATGTTCCCTTGGACCAGATGGAGGTATAGTTGTAAATTACATTTCTACACTTATGTAGGCTACAAGGTAAAAATAAATATATTAAATAATTTATCAATGACGGCAACTTTTGAAAGAAAAATATTACACTGTCTTCGATACAAAAATGCCATTCCAGGGAAGTATGAACAAAACAAATTAAAAGATTGTTTTGGCAGCTTTAACAACTTTAAAATTTTTAGTCGAAAGTAGACCCCTATCTTTGGCTTAATTTTTGAGTCAGTGTATTTGGTATTAAGCAAGTTACCTGTAAGCCTTTCCTCGCCACTTGTATCCTTGGGCTGAGTCAGAGTTCAGCTCAACAGCTTTGGTGCAATCATGGATAGCTTTTTTTGGTTTCTTCATCTTTAAAAAGATACTGTATAGGAAGAAGACATTCATATATTACATGCAATGAAGATTTAAAACCTTTCAGAAAAAAAAAAATAAAGATCAAAAGAGCAAGACTGCTGGTAACTTTGTTATGGTACCATAAACTCATAATGACAAAAATCTGCAATTCTTTTTTTAACAACATCAATCCATAAACATATATATATATTGAATACATATATGACGATAATGACTTTTAGGTACTAACATTACAGTATTGAAATATTTGTTTCCTAAAGAAAATAATTGAAACTTCACATTGCTTTTGCATGATTTAAAGTTATAAAGTCCTTTGACCTTCCTTCAACTTTGTGTCTCCATACTCTATGTGATATATGTAAGAAAATATTAAATTCTTTAATTTCTAAAAAAAAAAAAAAAAAACCCACAAAAACATACAGATAGTCGTTGAGAACATCTTTTTTTTGATGAGTGCAATAGTTAAATATGGAATTTATTACACCTCAGCTCATTGCATGCTGAGATTGCAGAGCATGTCAAAACACCATCAATAGGCTCTTGTGGGTGTTATGTTTTTTAGACACAACACTGCACTTTTTTTTCAAATCTGAAAAGAAGACCTTGCCATATTCTCTAAAATAAATCATATCTATAAGTGACAAAATATAAAACTCAAGAGATCAACGAGTCGACGTATATAGATAGATCCAAATTCTTGTTGTAAAAACCTACAGCTTGCTATTGTCCATTTGAACAATAAATCAGTTCAGGAATTTGTTACAATTGTTTAATAGGCAAAATATTGTATTTAAAAAATTTTTTTTCCTCCTTGAAAGGGTAAGAAAACTCATGATGCATCTAACCTTGCTCGTTTAGCATACATCAAAGCAGAGGATGGATTTTGTTTGATAGCCTCTGTAAACAAGTCAATAGCATCTTCATGACGGCCTGTTGGTACAAAACAGAATTTTACACCAATTATAAAACATTGCAAAAAATGCCCACTTCTAAACAAAAATCTCAACTTTAATTACTGTCTTCTTCAAACCAAGATCTGTGGCCAAAAAAAATTAACAATTTGTATCTCAGATTATTCCTGAAAATACTTTGACGGACATTTTCACCACAATGCTTTTTTAAATTGTTCCAGCCGTGAAAGACAGACTTCTTGGAAAATCACATTTTACTTTTACATTTATCCATGAGTGTGAGACATTACAAGCAATGTCAATAATATCATATTTCTATGCTACACAACATATAATTTGAGTTAACCTTAGAAATTACCATTAAAAAAATTGATCCCAATGACAAGGAACTCCTTTTTAACTACCTTCAACATTTCAACAAAGGGAATGAAAATATGCTCATTTCTATATTTTTTAAAGGCAATGCCTCACATTTAACTAAGTAACAGAGTTCAATTATACAGTGTATATCACAACAGCACAGATGGCAAATCAGGCAAGGGAGACTTAAGGCGAAAAAGAACACCAAAGTGGTTTCTATTCTCCTCTTCCTTTCCTGCGCATTCAGTCAAACATTAACCAAAGTTTTAGTTGATAATACAAGCACTTGCAAAAAAATTTTTTTTTACAAATCCAACATGGGATGGCCAGTTGCTATTTTCTTCACCTTCAGCTGCTGCATCCATTGCTTCCGATCTTTTATCATTAGCTGCATCTATCATTTCATCAGTAACCTCTATGCTATCATCTCCATATTCAGGCATGTCCTCATCATCATCCTCTATGACGCCTTCAGTGGAGAGTTCAATATCACTTTCTGCATCATCTTCTTCTTCTTCCACTTCTTCATCTTTGGGCTGCTCTGTTGCTTTTGGAGGCTCTTCATTTTTTTCAGTTTCTTTGGGCTCTTCCTCAGTTTTTGGCTTAGGTGGGGGTATTGTAGCACCTAAGCTAAGAAGGTAATAAAAAAACAACAACAAAACAAAATAAGTAACACTAACAGGATATTGTTTCTCACTTTATATAGCAAAAATATGTCAACTGACGTGGCTCAGCCATGACTTCTAATTTCAAATGATTGTGCAAAATGATGGTATTTATAACTAAAAAACAAAACAATGCATCAATAACTTGGATCTAACAGAATAATCACATTTATTCCCTCAAATATGTATAAATATGAACTGCTATGGCGCGTCATTGACAATTTATGACTTGATAACCATTTTCATTGTATTTATACCCCTCGAATTTACTGCATCTCAAAAGAGACCTTAGCAGCTGTACAAGACACCTAGATCACACCTTGAACAAAGTACTTGTATGTCAAAAGTTTAAGCTGACACCCATTCACTCATGGGCAGGGTGAGGATAAGTTTTCTAAAGTAGCTTTACCCAAGGTCTAGTCACCATCAGGATTCAGATCTAACCACTTCCCTTCGAATATCAGCTCTTTCTCGAGTATATGCAGTGCATCAAGAACAACTTGTATGATTTGTAATTACCAATATCAGGAATAACTTATTTCATACATAACCAAGAGATAAACAGATCCTAAAATTTTAAGTGACAAAGATAATATATGATTGATTATGATAGACATTCAAAAACTAAATAGCAGCTATGGACTACCTTCAATTTTATTTTGGGAACAGGAAAAGCTTGTAAATAATGCTATCAATGAAAAATATTAAAGGATTTAATCACTGAGTAAATAAAAAAGCTAATCTACTGCTTTTCCTATACTCTGTTTTTGTTTCGCTTCCTTTGCTAAGAATAAGATTACACAGATGTATCTCCAAACACTTTTTTCCTTTATTTTATCTTTAAGAAGAAAAATCTTTTTCTAACCTTTCAAGGTATTGTTTGTAAAATAACATCTCAGGCAGATGAAGAATGTCAGAATTGCCCTTGCAAATCTTGACAAATTCCTTCAGCATAGCCAACTGCTGTGGTAAAATGCTGGTTGCCATAGTATTTTTTACTGTTGCAAAACACTGTGAAATTTAAATGAAACAAGGGATGTAAGCAGGCAAGCTAAGATATCTTTTACCCGTTTTAATCACAAAACAGCGCCAATTAAGGATTGAAAAATAATAACCATCTCTGATTCATGACCATTCATTTCAGGGATTTGTCTCCCAATTTCAAGGGATTGCTGGAAATCCCAGCATCCCAAATTTGAAATGCCCAACCCAGGACCAACCTAATTTTCTCTAGTCCTGAAAATGTAGGTGGAAAGTCTTTCCTCAATAAATATAAGGCACATCCTGAGAACATCAAATTTCAAACACCATTAATCAAACGTCTCTTCAGCTCCTCATCTTTGAGAGCTTCACCTTAGAAACTGTGCTTCCTCTCTTTGCTTATCAATCTTGTTTCAAACTGGCTGGAGGAAAACTTTCTTATAATACTTGAAACCTTGCACTTGGCATTGAGATAATGTCACAAAATCTGTGTATCATTATGATCTTGGTAAGTCTTAGCCATACATCAACAATTGCTAACAAATTAACCAACCACAGGGACTGGGGAAGGGTGCAAACTTGAGGTCACATGACTTAACACACTATTAATCATACCTGGTGCACTCCTGAAGTCATGTTGAAAAAGCCCTCAATTTAGATGACTCTAACAAATGCTATTGCGAAATTATATAAGCAAACCTGCTTAGACATTCAAACTGTTTATGGTCCTACATTTTTCATAATGGCTACGGCCATGTACAGCAAACTATTGTGAATTATCTTGTCAAAATGAAATGACCTGCTTCTTAACCATCTTCAGCAATCGTAACTAACAACTGTCAACACTTGTTCACAGCTGATTGGAATTTAGCTAATTTGGATACTTCTGATGATGAAGAACTAGAATCAGAATACAGCAAATAAATGGATACCATAGATCTAGTTTTAGACAGCGTTTTATCTGACACAAGTGATAAATGTAGAGCTATTTGATCTAGACCTAGTAGGCGTGGTTCTCCTGACATGGTGATGCTTAAATTCCATTTTTATTTATATAGATTTGGTAACTGGATGGATAAAAGATTTTTTAGAGGGACATGTGAAAATTTAGTACAGTTATATGCAAATCTATGCAGAAATAGTCTCAGAAGCATGTACATAATGAGTGGATCTGAAAATGTTTTTTTTTGACTCAGGAGCCCAAGTGCAGTTGATTTTAACTTAAAGCCTCAGAAGGCATAAATTCAAGGGGTTAAAGATGGTGAAATGAGAAATTAAAAAAGTTTAAAAGTTGAGCTTCAGTATGGATCTTGATAAATACATTCCGAGTATGCAAAACACAGGAGAACAGAACTCCAGTCACTTTAAATTGTGTTGAAGGAAATGACCACAATAGTCCAGTGTCAGCCTCAGATTAAGGCCTAGTACCATTAACAGATTTAGGCATAGCACCAGTAATAAAAAGTGAGCTTTACCACTGAAATTCCAAAATAACTCAATGAATTTACTCTAGATGCTTGGTATAAGCAAACAATTACCAATTACCAATTAAGACTTCTTTCAACTAAATAATGCAGTAAAGATGATTGTTCACCAATAGAGCAATTCCTAGCGAGTGTTATAGTTTGCCATCCTAAATTTTTTTTATTTTTTTTTTCGCATGCAGAAAAATAACGTCCATAATCTGCTCTTTTTTTTTATTTGTTATACTTATACTGGTATGATGCACTTTTACTAAAGGGTTTTCATACTTTTATATTTTTAAAGGTGCTTTTTTCAATATTATTGTACTTGAAACGATAATTTACTCAGGATATTACTGTACAGTACTTCATTTTAAGGGGTGAGTGGGGGTCAAGTCGAAGAGCACTTGTACTTATCCAGAAGTCCCGCATTCGAATCTCAGTACAGGCCAAAAAATTTTCAGCTGCCCTATGTCGATATTCTCTTTAGACACAGTGAAAATAAAGGTGCGAGAAAGCAATGGAAAACTAGCTCACAATGAAGCCTACTCCTAGTTCCCCTATGCTCAGATCAAGTTTGGGACTCATTTTACTTTACGTTACTTCATTTTCAAGGAGTATGTTTCATTTAATTCCATTTTTTGGCTTCTATGACTGAAAAAGATATATATATTGCAATCACAATTTTCATTTGAAAATCTGCATTCTACAAAGCAATTGGTTCTAGGCTTAAGATAGATACATAGATCTTTCTAGAACTTCTTAAATTAGTTTTTTTTTATATGGAATTGATTTATCATAGCATAAGTTTGGTCTGAGAAGGGTTTAATTATTCTTTACCAATTTTACATTAAACTGCTGCCCCAAAATTTGTTGTGATTGACAATTTCGGGAAGCATAGCACTAAAATAATGCTATATGTTGCAGGTCTTCATTTCGTGATCAAATGGCTCACACTGTATAAATCTAGATGCGATAGTCTCTGGAGATATGTCTGACAAGGCTGGTTGAGTATCAGTATAAATATAAATTTTCTAAATTATATACAAATAAGGGACTAGGTCTATATAAAACATGACTTTCCATGTAAATAATTATGGAGTTTGTAATAAACAAATAACTGGTTAACCTTAGTAACAGTCAGAACAAAATGATGATTGTACTGTTAATTACAAATCTTGTTGAAACGAATCTAACTGTTAAAATAAATTAACACTAATCATAAAAAACCCAATGATATAAAACGATTTCATAGTCTTAGAATAAGGTTCTAGTTATAAACATGACACGGTCGTCACAGAGATGTCTGAACTCACGAGACCTCTATGTTGTGTATTCTATTTGGGCGGCCCATTTGGTTTCCAATCTATAAATATTTCTTGATGGTAGAGATCTAAATCTAGAATTAAGATGTGATCTTGACCTTGATTCTAGATCTAGATTAGTAACGTTCTAATTGTAATTAGGGCCTAATCTAATAGATATCTAATCTAGACGGAAAGCGTGACGACTGGCTTGCACCCAAAACCCATCAATATAAATATCCATGGTGAAACTTTGGATGCAAAACCTAATCAAATAAAAGTATATATATGCGATATTGAGGTTTACTATTTATTATTGTTTAATATCCTAACCTTATCTTGATTTTCCGAGGAAATATCGCTAACAAGCTACAGAAACGACAAAGTTAGCAGCTCACGGTGCCTCCTGTCGTATCATGTTTTACCAGACTTCAAACAAAAAGGTGATGTCAAAATAAATATTTTTGACTGACGTTTGAAATGTAACATATTTTTACTAGTCAAACACTTGTCCCATATCTTGTTAATTGTACGGGACTAAAATACGAATTGTATCATAACACTACATCAACAACGACAACGACGACGACAACAACAACCAATAATAATAATAATAATAATAATAATAATAATAATAATAATAATAATAATAATAATAATAATAATGATAATAATACTAATAATAATTGAGACATGTATACATGTACAATATAGTCGTCAAAGTCAAAATTGCTCTTTGGGTGTCATTTCATTAGGTTACTGATAAAGCTCTCCTGTTAAAAGTTTTGCGAAAAAATGAATGGACGTTAAATAATTTAACTGGATTAATTGAGGAGGCCATAAGCAATATTTTGGAATAAACAATCTTGTTCTTCAAAACCGATAGATCAAAATACCCACACTCCTTTAGTTTGGGAATTCCCGCGGATTTAAAAATCGAAGAAATTTGAATTTTTTTTTTAAATGATGATGATGAAGAAGAAGATGATGATGATGATGATGATGGTTGATAATAATAATAATAATAACAATAATAATAATAATAATAATAATAATAATAATAATAATAATAATAATAATAATAATAATAGTAGTAGTAGTAGTAGTAGTAGTAGTAGTAGTAGTAGTAGTAGTAGTAGTAGTAGTAGTAGTAGTAGTAGTAGTAGTAGTAGTAGTAGTAGTAGTAGTAGTAGTAGTAGTAGTAGTAGTAGTAGTAGTAGTAGTAGTAGTAGTAGTAGTAGTAGTAGTAGTAGTAGTAGTAGTAGTGGTGGTGATGATGATGATGATGATGATGATAATGATGATGATGATAAAGAACAAGCGACGCGCTTAATAGTTTCTGTTGCTTTTAAACTAAATATTTAGGTTTCGCAGAGGGCTTTCGTACCGCTGATAGTATACATACTGAGCCATAACGTAACTAGCACGTGGTTTTTCTTGAGGCGTGTGCAAATATACTGATCTTGTCTAAATTAGGGGGCCGTTAACTTCGTCTTCGAAATCTCTAAAATGTTTGCAGTCGACTTGGCTTAATCCCTTTTCATTGGTTATGTCAGATAATTTAAAAAATTATGTTTCTCTCCTTGCTCCAGATTATTTATCGCTTTCATTTTTTTTTTCATTTAGAAAAGGTACTTTAAGTTTGCTGATGCAGAGAAGAGAATCGTCAGACATTTTAAAACTGTAAAAAATGGGAGCTATGTAATAAAGAAGCCCATGGTGGTACACATATTTTTAATAAATAAATGGTAAGAACATTTGCGAGTAATCCGACATTGGGTAGAACTTTTTTCAGATCGATATTACAAGCATTCTAATTTTCTTTTAAATTAGTCAAGTTAAGACGTAGGTAATATTATTATCATTATCTCTCTCTCTCTCTCTCTCTCGATTCTTTATTCAGAACAAAATATCGACAGGAAGAACTGTTAAGTTGAAAATATATGGTATCATAATTTTACTAAACAAAGCAAAACAAAACAAAAAAATAAAAATGTATTAATATTTATTTCATGCTCTTTATTTATTATAGTTTAACCTAATAAAAGCCAAACTGGTACATAATATTAGCAATCTCATAGTTCACGAACTTTCTTTGACCTTGACCTTGTTTAGAACAGAGTCAGACCGGGCGTTTCAGTCTTACTTTTTGGTCAGGATCTAACGTTACCATTAAATTTTTGAATCTACTATAATTCTTTGGAAAGAAAATCTTGATTTAAAACATGTCACGATGGGATGCAAATAACATTTCCATAAGTTCCATAACACGCCATGCAAATTGACGCATGATACTAGGCGTGCCTTCAATGTCAAGAAATCGAAATAAATTTGCACGAAAATAAAGAAAGAAAAAGTACCGCAGTAACAATTTAATTTCATACACAAGAAGCAAAAACCGATAGAAAGTGACCAAAGAGACGACAATCTCGTAAATGCAAAAACTAAACACGGATGTCATGTCATGTCAGTAAACAAAGCAAAAAAGGTAAAGTAACTGAACAAGGCTCAACCAAAACGTATTTCCGGTTTGGGCTTTCACCTGCATAGGCGACGAATAAATGTCAGTTGTGAAACATATTTTATCGATAGAATAATATCATATTATTTAGTTAAAAGGGCTTTACGAGACGAGGGGCCAAGAGACACGTTTCCCCAAAGACAGCTGCGTGGGCCTACAGTGAGGCTTCCACTGTTTTAGCTGAAATACAAAACTTTTACATGCTCAAAATTTTAAACGAATTACTGTAGGTAAATTAAGATGGTAATTATACATTATGGATATCCCGCATTGGATACATATAATCGTAGGCACATTTTTTTTTCAGATAACTTTCACACAATAATTTTATTTAATACCGGTATTGATATCGACATATCTGGCCTTTTCTCAATATTTGTCTTCATATAACTGTCAAAGAGACGTAGGAAGTGGTACCTGCCATGAATGATACTACAAATTAGCATCAAACTGTATCAATCATATTAAATATTGGAGAGAGCTTGAAACGGAGCGACTTATGGCTACGCCATATAAGACAGTCATAAAAGGATTGACATTGCTGAACCATACTTAGCATATGTCTATTATCTAATTATGCGTGCGTATCTATCTATCTATAGGCCCTATATATATATGTGTGTGTGTGTGTGTGTATATATATATATATATATATATCTATATATATATAAATAGGCCAACCTAGTAGTAGAAGTAGTAGGAGTAGGAGCGTGAGTAGAAGCAGGAGCAGTAGTGGTAGCACTAGTAGTAGTAGTAGTAGTAGTAGTAGTGGTAGTAGTGGTAGTAGTAGTAGTAGTAGTAGTAGTAGTAGTAGTAGTAGTAGTAGTAGTAGTAGTAGTAGTAGTAGTAGTAGTAGTAGTAGTAGTAGTAGTAGTAGTAGTAGTAGTAGTAGTAGTAGTAGTAGTAGTAGTAGTAGTAGTAGTAGTAGTAGTAGTAGTAGTAGTAGTAGTAGTAGTAGTAGTAGTAGTAGTAACAGTAGTAGGCTACATGTTTGGTCCTCGAAAGTTCCATCCCCAATGGCACTCGTTAGGTGCTGTTTTTCTTCTTTACATGTTTATTGACAGACTTTTCTTTTTTGTAGTCAAAGTGGGAGAAAACTTCTTTCCAATAATTGTTGACATGCAAAGTTACATTTATAATTTAAACCTAAAAGTTGACGTTAAAAATGACACACTTCTTACCTGCCGAGCACTCTTTTTTAATTTCCACAAAGAAATATATTACTTAACAAATTTTAGGCATTTTTTAGCACTGTAGTTGTTGTGCTCAATTCAGATGAGTGTCTCTGCGGTGGGTACCCTCCTACTCAAAAACAGTGCTTGAAACATGTCACGAGTAGGCCTTTAATTATGGAAGTAAATTTTCATTATATCCTAGATCTCCTTTAGATGAGAACTTAAACCATTGAAAAATAACAGTATAGCGTAGATAAATTAACACATCTTACCTTCTAGTTTTCACGTATCCATCTAGCTCTAGGTATACAGTATACCTATACAGGCCTATAGGCCTATCAACTTTTTAGACTATGAACCTATCGCATCCATCTGACTGTTAAAAACAATTGTTCCTTTATGTCTTTCTTTGCACAAAACGTTTTCTTCGATTTTAAATAAATATAAACTTATATTTTAAGAAATGTGATTCAAATATGTTCTTCCCCCCCCCCTCTCTCTCTGTCTCTGTCTCCCCTTCTCTCTCTATCTTTCTCTCTCTCTCTCTCTCTCTCTCTCTCTCTCTCTCTCTCTCTCTCTCTCTCTCAGTGTCTCCCTTTTCCTCTCTAACTCAGACATATCGCTCTAAGATTATCCCTTGCAAAAATCCATAGCAAAAGGCAAACATTGTTGCAGCTGCTCTGAGTATTTTAATTTGACCTCCACTACAAGTAGAACATTTTCTACTAGCGGCGCTAAACACTGACCCGCCCTGCTGTGATCCCTCCGCTGAATACTAGCAGGTCACGTGATTATTCTTGGCCATCTGAAGACCTTACCGGTTACCAAAGATGTTTCGGGTAGTCTCAGATAAGATACCAGCACTGAACTCCTCGTTTATCACACCTGGTTACAAAGAATTCATTTGTATACTATTCCCTTCTCTGTTCCAAGCCCTTTTCTCTTCTCTTATTCGGTTTGAAAAATCACAGTGCATTTTAAAGAGACTTCGCATTGCTCTATATAAGGGCACAAAACGAGGTGGTTTTTACCACTGGCAAAACAGTTGAAAGTGTAAATGAAATTTAATTTTGTATCATAATGCTTTAATATTTCGTTCAGAAAATGTCAATGAGCTTTTACCAGAGTTAGATCAAAATTAAAATGACAAATCAATTTGTTTGTAAAGGACCAACTAACAGCCCAAGAGTATTAAAACCAGGCGGGGATATGAATTATGTTCAAAACTGGACATTTGGCCTGTTCTACCTTGACCTTTGAGCTTATCCTTGGTCTCTGAATCATTAAGCACGATTTGCTGTCTGATTATGGAATGTATGCCAGCCTGGCGAATACTGGAAGTCGAGATTATGGTAGTGCAGGGAGAGTAAAATCTTTATTTTTGGTTATAAATCTTGATCAGCCTAGATTTTCTGAAAAGAAAAAAAAACAAAAAAAAAAAAAACGAAAGAAAAGCCAAAGCCTGCTCCCTTTAACTATTCATTCTCATTTTAACTATTTTCTAATATCGATCAATTTTATAACCATATTGTTTCAAAGTTCTTTTACGAGAAAAAAAAAAGTTCAGAAAAATGAAAAACAGATGAGTAGCTTTGAATGACTTAATACAAAAGAAAATTCAAGAACGCAGTATTCGATTGTGTTGAGATACTTCATTTCATGAAGGGGAAAGACACTTCAGTAGCTCCTTTCCCCCACATAAAGATAAAAACATACACTCAAATATAAACTCCTTATCTTGAAAGGTGTAAACACTCTCAAGTTTCAGATGCACTGAATTTACATCTCACTAGTCTTGTACGGAGTTTCATCTGATGAAGATTCGTGTCGTTTGGACCGGTACAGGTATTGCAAGTAAATATGGCTGACGTAAGATGGATGGACCCGCACAAGAGGAAAATGACTCAGCTGCGGATATTCCAGACATGTTATGGCATTGCACTCAATATTACGAATTTTTTCAAATGGATTGAAATAAATGGAAATCTTTCAATCGATTGACCAAACCAGTAAAGACGCATTTCTTGACCTCTTCTACCGGCCCTCTCTTACGCCTTTGAGCAGTTCTCTTTCTTTCTCTCTCTCTCTCTCTCTCTCTCTCTCTCTCTCTCTCTCTCTCTCTCTCTCTCCCTCTCTATCTATCTATCATTCTAATTATCTATCTAAATATCTATCTATCTATCTATCTATCTGTCTATCTATTTATCTATCTATCTATCTTTCTATCTATCTATTTATCTATCTATCTATCTATCTATCTATCTATCTATCTATCTATCTATCTATCTATCTATCTATCTATCTATCTCTCTATCTATCTCTATTGCTTTCTCTATTTCTCTCTCTCTCTCTACTTCTTTCTCTCTCTATCAATCTGGTCAACAACACAAAATCCATCATATCGTTAACAATTTAAAAAGAAAAATCTAACTCACACGTTTCATCCTAAGGTGGATTAACTGCCTATAAAAACAATTCAATAAATAATTTGAACAACAACAACAAAAAAAATGTGATCATCAAATTAATAAATATCGATACTTTGATCAAAAAAATCAGCTTGGACATGAGTAAATAGCGGGAAATAGCTACTCTTTATCCTACTCCCACCACTTTCCTTGCACCTCAAAAACACATACGATGTGTTGCGATTTTAATTTTCTTCTCCCACCTCGTACACGGTCCCACCGTCTCAGTTATCTCGATGTCAGGCTAAAACGTTTGCCGATATCTGGAGGTTTAGCTCATTCGACACGCCAGTCAGAATGACCAAGACAACCCTCTTAAGGTGCTTAGTAAGACCTTGAAGTCATTTTAGGAAAAGTGATACATCTGCAAAGATACAAGTGGGTCAAATTCTGGGCTCAATGATCTAAGGTATGTTTCAGCAGTTTTTAGAAATGGTAGTAGTAATAATAGTAGTAGTAGTAGTAGTAGTAGTAGTAGTAGTAGTAGTAGTAGTAGTAGTAGTAGTAGTAGTAGTAGTTGTAGTAGTAGTAGTAGTAGTTGTAGTAGTAGAACTAGCAGCAGCAGCAACAGCAGCAGCAGCAGCAGCAGCAGTAGTAGTAGTAGTAGTAGTAGTAGTAGTAGTAGTAGTAGTAGTAGTAGTAGTAGTAGTAGTAGTATCAATAGTAGTAGCAGCAACAGCAGCAACAGCAGCAGCAGCAGCAGCAGCAGCAGCTGCTGCAGCAGCAGCAGCAGCAGCAGCAGCAGCAGCAGCAGCAGCAGCAGCAGCAGCAGCAGCAGCAGCAGCAGCAGCAGCAGTTGCCAGCCGCCGCAGCAGCAGCAGCAGCAGCAGCAGCAGCAGCAGCAGCAGCAGCAGCAGTGTTCAGCAGCAGCAGCAGCAGCAGCAGCAGCAGCAGCAGCAGCAGCAGCAGCAGCAGCAGCAGCAGCAGCAGCAGCAGTAGTAGCAGCAGCAGCAGCAGCAGCAGCAGCAGCAGCAGCAGCAGCAGCAGCAGCAGCAGCAGCAGCAGCAGCAGCAGCAGCAGCAGCAGCAGCAGCAGCAGCAGCAGCAGCAGCAGCAGCAGCAGCTGCTGCTGCTGCTGCTGGCAGCAGCAGCAGCAGCAGCAGCAGCAGCAGCAGCAGCAGCAGCAGCAGCAGCAGCAGCAGCAGCAGCAGCAGCAGCCATTGCACCAGCAGCAGCAGCAGCAGCAGCAGCAGCAGCAGCAGCAGCAGCAGCAGCAGCGCAGCAGCAGCAGCAGCAGCAGCAGCAGCAGCAGCAGCAGCAGCAGCAGCAGCAGCAGCAGCAGCAGCAGCAGCCATTGCTGCTGCTGCTGCCAGGCAGCAGCAGCAGCAGCAGCAGTGGCAGCAGCAGCAGCAGCAGCAGCAGCAGCAGCAGCAGCAGCAGTAGTAGTAGTAGTAGCAGCAGTAGTAGCGCAACAGCTGTTGCAGCAGCAGCAGCAGCAGCAGCAGCAGCAGCAGTAGTAGTAGTAGTAGCAGTAGTAGCAGCAGTAGTAGCAGTAGCAGCAGCAGCAGCAGCAGCAGCAGCAGCAGCAGTAGTAGTAGTAGTAGTAGTAGTAGTAGTAGTAGTAGTAGTAGTAGTAGTAGTAGTACTAGTAGTAGTAGTAGCATTAGTAGCAGTAGCAGTAGTAGTAGTAGTAGTAGTAGTAGTAGTAGTAGTAGTAGTAGTAGTAGTAGTAGTAGTAGTAGTAGTAGTAGTAGTAGTAGTAGTAGTAGTAGTAGTAGTAGTAGTAGTAGTAGTAGTAGTAGTAGTAGTAGTAGTAGTAGTAGTAGTAGTAGAAGTTGTACTAGTAGAGTAGCGGGAGCACCAATATCAACGTTATCAACAAAAGCAGCACGGAGTGTGTGATGACTATGAGGGAAATTTTCTTGAATCAACATTTCTTTAAAAGCAAAAGATAAAAAACGAATTTACTTTAAAATATAAATTTAATAGAATACATCCTTTATGTTCGTCTTTTCTGTCCAGTAGACATCATGGTACCTTTGGTTTTCTTTTGCCTGTTTGCCATAGCAACGGGAGAGGCAAACAGCATTCCGTACGCGCAGATTCGCTCTGTGCCTCAGCAAGGAAGCACCCCAACTAATACTAACACCGGTAAGGACATGATTTTGTTTACTCTTTTTGAAGTGACCTGCCTGTTCATGCGCTCTATGGGTTACAGGACAGCGATTCGGGAACTGATTAAAAAGAATACGTATAATTTTGTCTGTTTCACACGAGTGTGGTCGTGGCGGTACGAGAAATTTTCAAGACAGTTCAAGCGACATTGGCGCCGACAGATGAGTAGGAGCTGTGATCTTGGCAGTTCTTCCATGACGCATTGAGGTCTTTTCTTGCTTTACTTGATGTTTGCTTTTTAAAGCAATCAGAAAAGGGAAGATGATTTAAAGAGACAGATTGAAGGTAGTGCAGTTATGAGTAAAGTATAAAACTAGTCAGATCAGAGAACGTATTTCTATAATGGTACAAAGACTGGAGTCCATTGAGTCAGATAAGAACTTAAATTTCTTACTATTGAACTTGAAGTTTGAGGGTTTCTTTTTTTAAGTCCAGATATCTTATAAATTGAATAGCAATATTTTAAGTTTGGTTATTGGAAGCTATTAATTTGACTTCTTTTAATTTAATCCAACAGAATTTTATTGCCATTCGTTACATACCGGAACATTCTGAATTTTAGAAAACAAGCCACAGCTCAAAGTAGGCTAACAAATCTACTTGTTTTATTTAGATTTTCTAATACCATTAGGGTTAGAAAAATTTGAAAAGCAGACGATAAGTGTTGGTTTATTATTCTTCGATATGAATTACCACTTCAAGAAGTGAAGGTAACACAAGTAATCACTAAGCCTCAGGATATCGGATAGGCATCAACTATCAACTGCCAGATATATTGAAATGACAATAATAATAATAATAAAACTTCTGTGTGTGAATTTATCTGAAATTATTCTCTCTCCCTTCTCTAGGTCCGGTCCCAAGCGAAAGTTTCCCATTCCAGGATCATCTGAATGACGATTTTACCCTCTACTGGAACTTTAACAGTACACACATCACGTTTGAAATGGTTGTCAAGACAAATGGTAATCCTTGGTTGCGATTTTAATCACTTGCAATATCCTCATTGCAAACCTTCTGTGATTAACTATCTGTGCAAGCTTCTTCGACAGCACCAAACATTCTCGTACTTCAACAGTTCTGAAAAATCACTTTGATCTTCATTCCCACTTTAAGAGATTTTCAAAGGCTGATAATTTTCTAAACCCGATTCCACTACATCTAGAGAAAAGCAGCCCACGATTTTGCTTATTTCATCTGTTCAAGGCTAAATTGTTGAGCTGAATTCGGAAGATTACTGGTATCTCTTTGCTTGAATCTAACTACTAGCAGAGCAGTATAGCAGAACTGATTCTGTAGTTATCTTACTGTTTTACTAGGAAAACCTACCACCATCTGCCATTTATTTAAAGTCAGTTGTATTAATGTAAATAACAATTTAATATTGCAGGCCCCGAGGCTTTAAAAAGGTGCAAATTATGAATAAAGCGTAAAAAAAAACAAAACAAGATAAAACAAAAAACACCTCCCTTCTCCTTCCTAGGCTGGGTTGGTTTCGGCATCTCCCCCAAGGGCGCCATGAAGTCCTCTGACGTCATCATTGGCTGGGTCAAGGACGGTCGTGTTCACTTTGCGGTGAGTATTTCTTCCACCTCCCATTCTTTTTTTTTCTTAGAACAAATTGTTTTTTGAAAGAATAGCTCGATTTTGAGTGAAATGACTCCTTTGTAATCGAATAATTTGTGCTAATGATCTGTGATCAAAGTTTGTTTTTCTTGCGGTCTTTTGTGTGTATGCGCATCACATTCTTGGGCAATAATGATACGGATTTCTTAATTGAAGCATGCTGAAGTATACGATCCACACGACATTAAGTATACAGTGAGATCCGACAGCTCTCAGAACTCAATAGATTGACTGTTGTGCTGACCACTGGCCTAGCGTAGCTCTCTCACAAAAGCTTGTCTGAACCTTTCTTTACACATGATTTTAAGAATTGAAGAGCTCTGCTATTCAAAAGATCAGATCTATTTTTACTTTCTGGTGAATGTGTAAAGAGAAACCAAACTTAAGTACCCTTGTTTACTAATTTCTTTCTTTTATTAAGGATTGTGTTATCTCAAGAAACGCCACCGATGTTATTGGTTTTCAAATCTGGATTTGGCAAAGCCGATAACACATCTTCGTACAACACCAATCAAAAAAGATGCTTCGACCCTTTTTTTTAATAACATTTGTCTTTTACTAGTTATAATCTAGAATAAAGTTTTTCTATAATTCCCACTGGGATAACATCTTTAGTGCCTCGTTCACAGGACCGTCATGCCGAAGGTCAGTTCCTCCCGGCGGTGGACTCTAGCCAGGACTGGACATTGGTTATGGGTCAAGAGATTGGTCAGTACACGGTGTTCAAAGTGACCAGACTGCTGGAAACGTGTGATGATCAAGATGTGTCAATTAAGGTAAATTGCAACTTTGATGATGATTGTTATCACCAAGAGTGATGCTGACGCTCGTATATATAGAACATAAAGTATTTTTTTTGGTCTTGTATGTTGTACGGTTTGTAACATTTTTATTAATGTATCACGTTTCTTGTAGCTGTAAGGAGCATCAACGATTTTTTAATAACTAATAATGGTTTTAACTGAAAAGTTCAAGCTAATAATTATGTAAGCCATATTGGAGGGTAATTTGGGTTCTCCTTCTCAAAATAGAAGTCAAAATAGAACTTGTGTTTTGCCAACTATAAGATATTCTATTTGGCCTCATTTAGAAAATTCCTTAACAGATTTATGCTCTCGTTTCTATTTGTCGTTTCTAGTTATTTGTAATAAACATAAACTAAAAAATCTTAAGGCAATCTTGAACATGATATACATATTACAATAGCCGCTCCAGATTTATGAACTAGACCTGTTTCTTTCAAATATTAATAGATCTCATCTTGGGCTTTCTGTTGGGAGATGAATTTGGTGCTGAGGACAGAATTGAATCAAATACGTCTTGTACGAAACAAATCCTAGTAAAAGTGAAAATTCTGAAATTAATAATATTTATTGTTGTGTACACTCGCAGCAAACATATGAGCAAAGGCTATTTCTTAGAGAGTTGGCGGATTGCATCTTGGATTTCCTACTGAAAGATATCTGAATATGTTACCAGAGAATAGATGTAGCCAAGTATGTTTCATACGAAGTAGATGCAAGAAAAAAACACCAATGTATTTCTTTAATTAATTGTTGTTTAAATCCTCTCTCTAATGTCATTGTGTGTGTTAATTCCGTCCTCATCTATAGCCGGGTACAACTCGAGTGATCTACGCCTACAGCAACACAGACCCGTTATCTGACGATGCTATCAGATACCATGGCAACACCAGGGGAACTAAATCTGTGCTTCTGTTAGACCCTCCCACTAGTGAACAACACACAGACGCCTTACCTTCAGGCGTGAAAGTTCTTGAGTTCACCAACAGAAACGTGAGTGCGCCAAATCGCAAAATAAAATGAACTGCCAGAGGAAAAATATGTTGAGTTGATGGTTCACATCAGCCGAATAACAAAATTGAAATATAGAAATACATGTACACCTTTTCACGTATGTCCTTAAATTTGCTTATTTATATATTTGGCTACAAAGCAAACGTTGCAAGAACCTAAGCTGATATTTTAGTTCGTAAAGCGGGAAAAGACAATTTTGCTGAGAACTAATTCAATGTAGTCCAGGTTTGAAGAGGCGTTTGCCTTTCAATCAGTCATAAATTTATGAAACGAACTCATTTTCTTTGTAACTAGTTAGCAAGAAATTTGCATTTAAATATTTTAATATCCCGCAAGGTGTAATTTTGTTACTTAAGGTTTTTATGTCTTTTAAAACTAAGTCATAAGACAGTGTCATAGATTATAGAAAGTAATAATCTTTCCCATCGTTTGTTTTAAACTTGTTCTATACTTCTTACATTTACGTTTCCTCTCCGGCGTGACGTGTTTACGACATCAGACGTCCGTGCCAGCAGACGACACAACTTACCATTGCACCATGTGGAGACTTCCGGATATGGGAGGCAAAAATCATATGATCAGAGTAAGACATTTGCACCACCGTCTAGTTTACATCATACAAAAGGAATCGCGTATTTCATAGCCATCAGTGCATCGTGCGGTTTATCTGTATCATGGCAAAAAGGTGCTTACTACTTAAACGGTCTAGTGTATTTTAGGGTAACTTACTGCTAGTGCTGTAGCTTCTCGTTAGCACCAGGTGATCGATCTAAAGCACTAACCCTCCATTGCCTTGTTGACAACATTATAATAAATATTTTAATAAATATAGGTAAGCTGCTGCCTTTATCGTATGATCTTTATCACGAGACGAGAGAGATGGAGAAGAAGAGAGATGATAGCAAAGATAATTGATAGAAGATAGACAAATAGAAAGAGAGATAGCCAGCTAGCTAGCTAGTAGTGGATAGTTGGACATATAGATCGAGATAAATAAGCGTAGATAGATAGAAAGATAAGTAGAGAGGGATGGGCATCGATATATAGATTGTGAGACAGATACATACAGAAATAGATTGGTGGATAGCCAGGTAGCTAGATAGGTAGCTTGTGAAATATAATTTTTTTTAGATAGATAAAAAAAAAGATTGTGTGAGAGAGAACTAACTTTTATGTTTCGTAGCCGCATGGATGTGTTTGACAGCAGGGCACAATGGTTAGGAGACATGCAAACAAACAAACTGTATCTCTTTTTCCCTACGCCCCTTCTCCCCCTCCCTTTCCTCTTCTTTCTTTTTATGTATCTGTACACGTTTTTAGGTTAAACAAATAGTAGCAAATTTGAAATTTATTAAAAAAATTACTTTGTAAATATTGATCTCAACAAAATGCTGTCTTATTCAATTGTTTAAAAATTTTAAAGCAAAATATCCTATTTTTATATCATTAATACCAAGCAGCTTTTTTCTCTGTAAGCTGACTCTCCCTTTACGACTCATATGGATCATAGCGACTTAACCCTATTGTGCCACCCCTCCATCTACACATAACTGTGCTCTTAACCCTCTCAGTACGAACCGGTCATCCAGGCAGGCCATGAGACTCTGGTCCACCACATGGTGCTGTACTACTGCTCGGGCACCGTGCGCGAGGGCAGCTTCCCTGCTAGCTCCTACAAAACCTCGCCGCAACAAGTATACAACTGCTACAATGTCCTCATAGCTTGGGCCATTGGAGGGAAAGTAAGTGCTACAATGCCTTAGTTACGCGGAAAGTAGACGAAAAAGTGGAAGTGTTAGCTTGCCTTATTTGTATAGAAAAGGTTTCAAAGATGTAAAGTAATGCTTATTAATAAGGCCTGATTTGTAAGTCTAAAAAGGAGGTTAATAACGTCTTATTTTTCTTTTACAACTTCGACGGGGAGATTTAGTGGGCTCCCAGTAATGTACAATGAAGGATGAAATCCTGTTCGGTGAAGATTTGCTATGAAATTGTGTGAAGCAGAAAGAATCTTTTTTTTATTTTGCGCACCGATTGAAACCTTGGAAACTAGATTCCACAATTGGTGAATCAGGAGTAACGTTATATCTAAACTAACTGAGAAAGTCCAACTGAAGTCGTATTATCCCATTTCGACCAACACACTATTTGTTCAAATTGAGATTAATAGATTGTTGTTTGTGTCTATTGTTCCTTAACTTGTGACATTCCTTTATGAAATACTGAATTTAGATAATCAGGTTTTCGAATCCGGTGGGTTTACTCAGTTCGGATCTCATAACATTTTTTTTAGATAAACATGTTTTTTGTGTAATTGGAAATAATTTGATGACCCCAACAGAATAATCATTCTGGCTTGATCATGGGGTAAAAAAAAAAGAATCATTCCAATAGATAAGTACCCAGCCAACAATATTGCCAATAACTTTGACCCTGACCTTTGGTTATCTTTGTGTTTACTAGGTACGTGAATCATTATCAGCCAGTATTTTCTCTTAACATTTTGCAAACTGTTTAAGTCTGTAGAATAAAGGTCTTATGGGGATTAAAAAAATTCACATATTCCTGTAAGAAAAGCAAATAAAATGAATTCTAATCTGATAAATTTGAACAAAAGAAAAAAGCCATAAAGATGTTAAACTTTTCTCCTGCAAGATATTCAACTTCCCCAAACATGTCGGGTACCCAGTTGGAGGCGCTGATGACCCCGGCATTTTCATGCTTGAGACTCATTACGACAACCCCAGGATGAGATCAGGTGAGAAGAGATAGGCTACCTTTTTCAGCCTTTTAAAATACTGTCCTATATTAATTTTTTTAAAAAGCCTGCCTTGACGGTTTGTAGACGTAAACTCTATAATCTTATACCGCGCTGGAATATCAACAGTGCTAATTTTTTTGCCACAATCGCCGAATAAATGTAACTTAAGCAAGGTACAAAGCTATTTATTTTTCATCAAAATCTCGGGCACAGATAAGATGCTTTTTACAATGTATATATTCCTTGCAATGGCCGACCTCAGAGACAAACATATATACCATATATGCCAAAGATATAATTTTAGCAAAAAAATTTTGAGAGGCAAATAGGCCACGGCTTAAATGGATCATTTATGATCGAAGAAAACAGACGAGAAAAAGATATCTGCACCAAAAAAAAAAAAAACAAAAAAAACAAAACAAAAAAAAAAAACACACACACCCAACAAACAGCCAAAGGAACTGAACCACAAAAAAAAAAAAATAAACAAAAATAATAGAAATAAAATAAACCCCAAAGCAAATCAAGAGAATTTGCAAGGCCATTGATTTAATCGTAAGATCAAGTATCGATAAAGGCACTCTTTACCATTCTATTGGTTGTCCTTCCTCCAACTGCCTGCCTAACCTTACTGCCCAGGCTACGTGGACAGCTCGGGCATGAGGATGTACTTGACGTCTCAACTGAGACAACACGATGCCGGAATTCTCTTGATCGGAGTCAATGTGGACGAGTACCACATTATCCCCCCTTACGAGAAGAGCTTCCTGTCTCAGGGAATTTGCGCGGAGCCCTGTCTTGCAAAGGTCAGTGGGAAAGAAAGACTTCGTGAATTATAGCTATTTGTGCTAAATTTTGAAGGTTTTTTTTCTTTAAACAGAGCTTTGATATCAATGGTTCTGAGGTTACTCTCGTTTTGGAAATAGATTATGATCTTGGTGTTCTGGTTGAAATTGACGCTGCATGCTGGTGATTTCCTTTCAACTGATGCTCTTATTATTATTGTTGGTCTGTTACTTGTTCAATTTCACAATATTTTGTTTCCATGGTTTGTGTCTAATAAAACTTGAATAATAGATGATAGATGGATTTATAAATTGAAATAAACAGATATATAAAAGGGACAAATATATAAACAGACTTAAAATGTACAGGTAAAAAACGAAGGGAGAATGGGAGAAAGATAAAGAGAGACATAAGATAGAGAGAAGCAAAGAGAGAGATAGAGAGATAAATAGATAGATAGATAGATAGATAGATAGATAGATAGAGAGAGAGAGAGAGAGAGAGAGAGAGAGAGAGAGAGAGAGAGAGAGAGAGAGAGAGTGAGAGAGAGAGAGAGAGAGGAAAAAAATCAATGAGGCAGTGAGAGAGACGTACAGACATTTAGGGAGTCTTATAACCTGATCAATAAGATATCAGTGAATACACACAACATATTTTTAGCATATAAAAGGGAAACGTACATGAATTCCTAAGCCTCTAAACTTAAAATTGTGTTAAAAATCAATAATTCTGGGTGCCATCTCTACAAACTACAGAAATTTTAGTAAATCCATGCCTACCATTTCTCCCTCATAACTTACACAGGGTCTGGGCGACCAGGAAATCCATGCCTACCATTTCTCCCTCATAACTTACACAGGGTCTGGGCGACCAGGAAATCCATGCCTACCATTTCTCCCTCATAACTTACACAGGGTCTGGGCGACCAGGAAATCCATGCCTACCATTTCTCCCTCATAACTTACACAGGGTCTGGGCGACCAGGAAATCCATGCCTACCATTTCTCC